>QPKB01000003.1:64702400-65302400 GCA_003546025.1 Camphora micrantha
CATGTGGATCCCAAATCAATTGACCTCTTCTATGTTTCATCGTTTATTTGTTTGTTTCACTATTTACTTTTCTGAGTTCTTTCGAACAAAAAAAAAATTATATATATATATATATTATTATTAATACTTTGCAATCGCTGCTTATCTTTCAATCTGTACGTATGACCTCTTCAGAATTCTGAAGTTTTTATTTTTTATTTATTTTTATTATTATTATTGCAATCTCTGCTTATCTTGCAGTTCTCCCATTCTAAATTTTTTTTTTCTAACCTCTTTGATTTGTAGTTTCTACCCCTTTAAATCATCTGTAAAAAAAAAAAAATAAAGCTTATTTTATTTTTTAAATGATTTAAAAGATTAATTTGAGATGGGCCAGATGATTGAGTAAAAACTGAAGCAGGACTTGAGTGTTCATCTATCTCTTCCCTATAGAGCCAGCACTTTGAACTGGAAGCCATCCCCTATGGATGAAGTTACTACCAAAGAATCACAAGAAAAAGGTTGCCAACTTTAATGCCCATCTCTTTAACATTCCTTATCAAATTGAGTTTGTTGAATTGGTAGGTCAGATCTCAGATTTAGCACACCAGTTTAACCCAAAGTTGGCACTTTTACTTTTGGAATTAATAAATATGTTAAGTATGTATGAGTAGTAGCATTTTATTTATTTAGAAAATTAAATTATTACCTTTATGAGACTGCTATTAATTGTATTGCCAACTTCTAGCTATTAATAAAATCTCCTTTCAAGCAAAATAAAAAATAAAAAATTGTATTGGTGTAATTGTTTCTGTATTATAGACGACGTTTATGATTCTAACCTTTTCACTTCATCTTCCCCAATTCGACATACAACCGAAACTGAACTTTCTTTTTGATTATTTTCACCCAGTTCTCTACCATCTTTACGCTCGCTCTCTACAATGAAGGTATATCTCTGCAATTGTACTAGCTTTAGTTTCAGCACAACCTGATGTGAAAGATCAGAGCCATTCATCTTGTTGAAAGATCAGAGCCATTCATTTTGTTGCCCCAGTCCCCACCCAATGTTGGGGACTCGGTGTCAACTTGAATTTGAATTGAGAAAGGCTCGGATCTCGACCTTGGGTCATTTTCCAATTTATATATTCTCTTTTAAACTTGGTTTTTGGTTTTGGAGAAAAGCAGAAACAAGCAGGTGAATTCTCGCAAGGAAGTGTAGTTTCAATCAGCAGCAATCTACGTGAGGATGTCAAGAATTTGATCCTCGCGCGTCTACCAATAAGAGATGCAGTTAGGACGAGCATATTGTCAAAAAAATGGAGGCACAATTGGGTTTCCATCCCTGATATAGTTTTTGATAAGGATTGCTTCATGGAAGGTGCATCGAAAACAGAGCATGCTAGTGTTGTGGATCAAGTTCTCTTGGGTCACGTTGGCCCAATTCGCACGTTCTCGTGCACGCCTTATGTCCCAAGATCCAGTGACATTTATCGCTGGATCCCGTTCCTTTCGAGGAATGGGATTAAAAATTTAATCCTCGCAGGGAATGTAGTAGCAGATAGATATGATGTGCCTTCCAGTATCTTCTACTGTCAAGAGCTGTGCCATTTGGAGTTGTCTCGTTGTATGCTGAAAGTACCTCCAACATCCAAAGGTTTCCAAAATCTGTTGGTCCTGAATCTTTATTCTGTTTCCATTTCAGAAGATGATTTTGCACTTCTGATTTCAAAATGCCCTCTTTTAGAGACGCTGAAACTGCGTAGCGGTCTTTTTAACGTGCTTCATTTTCACATCCATGCTCCAAATCTTGTTAACTTGGAAGTCGGTGGAACTTTCCGAGAGTTTTCACTTGGAAATAGTCCACTTTTGACTAATGTGTCTGTTTCTTTCAACTTCCCCTCTTTCAACTTCCCCCCTCTAGAGCACTTAAATCTTGCGCATGCTAACGCTTGCAGTTTGACCAAATTCATTGGGTGTTCGTATGGAATTGAAAGACTTACATTGGACTGCTGTGTTATACAGGTAATTGAATTGTAATGCATCTTTTTTCAGTTTTCAGTTATTAGATAGAAGAATGATCCAATATATGACTTTTCTTTTAAAAACACAGCAATAAGTTTCATAGTACTAAAGTTATTATTATACTTTACGTGGGCATAAGGTCTTATGCACAGGCCCCTTTCTATGTTGGATCCTATCATGTATCTCTGTGCTTGTACTCTATTAATTGATTGAAATGGTCCTAATAAACCATCAAAAGCTTGAAAACCTGTTAATGGCAAGTTTTCGTAGAACTATCCATTTTACAACCTGATGGTGCTGAGCTGAGAAAGTGTAAGATCTCACATCGCCCATGAGACTGCTCAGAGACTGGGCTATAAGTCAGGACCCCCCGCCTATTACAATATGAGGCCTTTTGGGATGCCTGCGGGCCAGCCCAGAAGCAAAACCGTGTAGGGCGAGACAATATCAGGCTGATGGGACGGGTCTGTGACAGAAATGATATCAGAGCCGAGGGCGGCTCTCCTCTGAGTGGTGGGGATTGTAAGATCCCACATCGCCCATGAGACTGCCCAGAGACTGGGCTACAAGTCAGGACCCCCGCCTATTGCTGCATGAGGCCTTTTGGGACGCCCGCGGGTCAGCCCAGAAACAAAACCGTCCGGGGCTGAGACCCAAAACAGACAATATCAGGCTGATGGGACGGGTCTGTGACAAAAAGTGGGGGCAATCTAACACCTAGGTCCACCATCACCCTCAATTGGAATCCAAAACATCGGTCGGTCACGTGGCCCTCGGTGACCTGTGCATGGTTTGAAATCCAACTAATCCATTCCAACAAGAGTTGGTTTAGATTAGAGACCTATGGCTAACTGGAATTCATCTACCTTTTGCAAGGTTTGAAATAAGGTTTGTAGTGCAATGCTCCTGAAACCATGTTAATCTATTCTTTTCTTTTTATTTTTGTTCAAGTTTTTTTGTCTTGCCGGTGTACCAGAGAAGCTTTCTGTTACATTGGAACACCTGAAGTATCTTGAAGTTGAAATTGAATGGAATTCGGAGGAGATTTTGGCTATCCTATGCATATTGAGAAGCTCGCCAAACTTGAAAGAACTCAAAATCCGAGTGAGTTAACACTTCAGGTTGATTTTGATCTTGTTATGGTAAAAAGAAAAAAAATTCAATTTGTTCTGATTTTGTTTGTCTGAATTTGTTCTTTGATCTAGTATGGTGTAAACGAGGTAGAGTGCAGATTTCGCGTATTGAAAGAAGGGGCTAAGTTCTGGGGCGAGTTAACACAGTTTGATTGTTTGTTAAATCATCTTCGTGCTGTGGAGATCATTGGATTTGGCATATTATCCGATTTGGAATTCATAAAATGTATACTCTCCAATGCCCCTGTTCTTGAGAAAATGATAATTTACACCAATGAATATGCTCAAGCTGAAGAAGTTTTGAAGATTCTGAGTGAGTTGACGCAATTTCAAGGAGCATCTGCACAGGCTAGAATTATGTACTTGGGCCATTACAAACATAGAGAGGTGCTCAGGTCGTAATGTGAATTTTCTTTCCTTCCTTTCATTTTATTTTATAGTTTTTGATGTCTTGAAGGGGATTATGAACAAAAGTTAACATTGTTATGTTTTTTTTTCCCCCCTTTTTTGTTAGAAAAGTTAACGTTGCCATGTGTGAACTTTCGCCAATTATCATCGTCTTAAACACAAGTTCAGCATTGTTGTGGTTTTTTTTTTTTTTCCCCCTTTTTTTCTGTTAGAAAAGTTAGCATTGCCATGAGTGAACTTTCACTAATCATTATCATCATCATCTTATCTATCTTTATCCCATTTGTATTACTCGTATTAGGACCATACACGCCCTATTTCTTATTTAGGGGCGCTATTGGTAGATCTCCTACTTACCTATATTTAAGGAAATGTTCTACAATTCCACTCCGAGATGTCTTTCCTCACTAACTTTAGTGGCTTAATTGCTTTTAACCTTTTATGTGTTCTTTAAACTAGCAATATTTTGAGTGGGGTACCATTACGGTCCTAAATGATTATTAAGACTTAATTTCATGCGTTCCCTCAATCGTGGGGCTTTCGGCTAGTCTATAATATTTGGTATCAAAGCCAACCTCCACCTCTTAGGTTCGAGTCACGAGTACCATATATATTTTCTTTTACATTTCACTTTAACTTATAAATATTTTTAAAAAATCTAAAATTTTAATATATTTTCATGGGCCTTTGTTACTAGTTATAACTAGCCATGAAAATATATTATGGGTTTATCATTTTCTTTATCTTATTAATGCATGACCTAGTGTCAATTTTTTTGTTGGAAGAATCATTATATCCTCCCAGAGAAAATCGCTATTTGTTTTTGCTTGAAGTGTTCTATGGATTTTGGATACTGATAAGCATGATATATCATGGGTCTTGAAGTTGAAGAAAGAATAAAAGAAAAAAAAGGTGGTTACAAAAGGCAGAAGAGACTACAATAAGCAGATGATTATAGATATAAAGAAGAGGTGTGGGCAGGGGTGGAACTAGGAAACATAATTTGGCCGGGCCATTACACAAATATGCACAAAAAAAAAAAGAAGAGATATTGTGTGTATAAGTGCTCTTAAATATGACATTTGTCCCAAAACAATTGAAGTTTTAATATTTTCCCTAGAGTTGTTCTTATAAAAATGGTGGAATATGGCACGATCTTAGGATATCGCAGAGGGTGATACGTACGATATCGCACTACTCTAAGATATTGCACGGTCTAATGTATGTGATATCACATGACCCTATGATATATATTGCACGAATAGTTCTATGAAAAATACATAAAATTCGCCAGTTCATGAATGAATGTAAGATCTAAGAACCGTTGTACAACCAATATCCAAAAAAATATATAATATCCAAAAATATATATATATATATATATATGAGGGTCGGGGGATGCTAAAAAAACCATAAATGTTTTGGTTTCTACATCTATTAGCAAGTTTCTAACCTACTCTACCTCCACTTTCCACTAATATTCTTTCACTAATATGTTTCTCCCTACTAATGAACTCCCATCTTCCCATTTCTAACATATATAGAATCCTATATATTCATGCATACCCGTAATTAGCTCAGGTTTTTGTGGTAGTTGAAATTAAAAACAAGCCATCATTATCTTGTATGATACAGTCCTATGGTAAATGCCACTTTGATCAAAGTGATATTCAGGCCAATCGTTGAACAAAGGAGGTTGAGATTCAACAGTAGTAAAATCAATCTACCCAAATATCAGAGGTAAATAGAAACTGCCCTTTCTGACTAACAATGAGCAAATATCAAGAAAATACTTATTGGGAGGATCGTTCTTAGCCCTTGTACTCATATTACGTCTAAAAAAGTTGAGGATTCAACTTTTTCAGCCCTTGGACTCATGAGAACAGATACAACTTTTTAGTAGCCCTTGGACTCATGAGAACAGAAGATTTGGCCATCTCCAACTGACAACTGTGGATGAAAATGGGCCGAGTCATGCCCATAAGTCACTTGGACCCAAATAAAGGGCCAGGCACTGGACCTGAATCGAGACCCAAATACTTTAGTAGAAATATAACTATGGAATCTGTGATTTGGGTCCGTTGGTATGGAAGCAGAGGACCCGAACATGGACCCGTAATTTCCAGTTGGGAACCCAACCAATCAATGGGTGGTCCTCTAATTTCAGTGGGCGATATTTCAGCACTGTACAAGGCTTTTGAAGTTGGAACTGGGTTAAAACTTTTACACAGTAGAAAACAAACACAGAAACAGAAACAAGAATATCCATGGCAGTTCAGTTTGCATCTAATCTGCCAAATAATTTCTTTTGTGAAACCTAGGGGAGTTCATCATATACGTGGGTCGGGCTGGATCTTGCCTGTTCCTGGCCCAGTTAGTTATCAGACCTAATATTCAATCCTGGATGGGCCAGCCCACGGCCACAAGTTAGCTGGGGCCTGGCCACCCCATTTGCATATTATATATACTCCTTTGTCCTAAATATGCCAGGAAAGGGCAGGCGTTTTGACTACATGGCCAGAAAATTAAGCCCAGACACAAAATATGGGCCTATAACATCACCCAATGTAGACCAGGATTGTGGTGGCCTGCCCCAGGACCTAACAAAACAGAAATTATACTGCATTCAATCATCAATATTGTGCAAACAAACAAAGTGAAAAAAAAAAAAAAATATATATATATATATAAAATAAAGCCTAGCTCATATTGTAACTCCTTCGCATAAAACTAATCTTGCTCCTAATGCACCTGATTAGTGATGGCAATGGGACGAAGGTGGTTGAAGTTGAACTCCTCATGTGACCCAAGGCGCAGGCTTGACCAGCCTTTTAAGCCTCGATCCGACCCTGCCCATTTGATAGCTACCCATTAGCTAGTCAATATGTGGACTCACGCCTGACCATTAGCCAGTTAAGTGCCTAGCTTAAGCCCATTGGCTTGTTCATATGTTTAATAATAGCATTTGTATACTAACATAGACAAGAGTACAGCTTACCTGGAGTTTGACAGCCTTACTGTATAAGCTTGTGCCATCAAATTAATATTATTTTCTCCTTTGGTGCGATACATTTTCCTTACGAAAAAGAAAGATGCGGCCCAATAATAATCAATCTTTGGTGCAACCCACTACTCCATTCTTTGTTATGCATGATCAATCTCAAAATGGGTCTAATATTAACTTGATCTAAAGCCAATACATGAAGGGAAATATATGTGCCAAAAAGTGGTTTTTGGATTTCACTAGTAGAAGTCAGTTTTGGCTTTGGGTTCTAATCCTAAACCCTGAGCATGTGAGCATGAGCATTTTGAATTTCAATACAAGCAAAAGGTAACGGCTACACAGGCGGCCTTCTAGTTCTACTTCTAGCCTTTCCCAAACCATCAATAGTACACCATCAAGAAGTGACATGCCAGGCCACATAGGGACGATGCCGGGACAACATATTCCCTGTCCCCACCACAGACCAATCACAACATCTCAATCAAATGAGAACCAACTGCCCAGATGTCTCCTTCACTGGGGACACCAGCAGCCATCATCTGACACGTGTACTGAACTTTTACTACTTTGCAGAGGCTGGTTTCATGCCGCCACGTTCCGTCAGTACTGAAGTGTATAGTAAGCAATGTGAGGCAGGAGTGACTGGACCCTCACATGGACAGAACAAAAGATACAAAGCTCCCTCCAAGTGGCCCACTCAAGAACACACGTGGCTAATCTATAAACGGCCACGATGTTCCCAGAGGAATGGACATTCACATACATGGTTAGGTTTTGTCGTTGTTGAGGCCCCATGGCCTGGTCCCACTAACTCTGTGGGGCCTCTGATTTCAATGAATGTTCTATCACATGATTGGCTAATTAATGCTGGGGTGGTCTTTTTATAACAATCGGCTTTTCTTAATAAATGCTGCAAATGTGGAGAAAGAAAGGGACCCGGATGAGGAAAACTTTTCCCTGGAAAATGTTGTCGTTTTGTGTTTGGATGGGTGGGAAAAGTTTTATAGTGAAACGCGTTTCACTCTTTTGTGTTGGGGTGGTCAAAGAGTCAAATTCTCATCTTTTTTTCTCTACAGGGAAAAAGGTCGAAAACTGTCAGAATTTTGCTATTTCTTCTTCGTGACTTTCAGTTTTACAAGATGGTTGTATTTTTCTTTATTTTGTAATTGCTTTTTCTTGGACTGTTTATGTCCAGATAATCATATATTTCAAAACTTATATAGTTTATTAGCTCAGTGGAAAGTATCTTTGTCTTGCACATTTGTGGAATGTTGTGTAAAACCATTTTTGTGGTGAAGAATTTTCATCCTTTTTTCATTGGAAATGGTTTTGTGTAGAGTTGTGGAAAAGTCGTTAAATCAATTTTTTCAAATTTCTTTTAAAAAAAGCGACCGCACTAAACATAAAAATCTTAATTGCCGCGGAAATTTATTTCTACTTATTATGCATTTTTCACGAAAAAAGTGCCATGAACGAACGTGCCCTAAAGATTAATCCTTTGTTAGTTATGGAGTTGGGGACTTAGGGTTCAATCACAACCATGGATCGATTTCCAAGGAATCACATGCAATTTTTAACAAAAAAAAAGAAAGAAAGAAAGTAGTCGCATAAAAAATTAATCAATGTTTGCAGTAGTATGCCACACCAGGGTAGGCATTTGAATATCGATCTTGTTTATTTTTAAATGTACTATATATCCTGATCATTCCTTTTGTGAATCTGGAATATTACAATGATATTTATGTTGTGGGCTTCCTTGTAATCAAGGTAAATTGTTAGATCCTTGAGTGAAACGACATATAGTTAGAATAAGCTATGCGCTTGATTATTTCAAAAATTAAATCATCTCATTATGATATATTTTTTTTCTTTTACTAGTTGGCCTACGACTTAGAGTGATATTTTCAACTTGAAGCCACATAAATATGTGTGATAATAAGGTGTCAAGACCACTTAGCCATGAGTGTGTTGGCATCTCATTATAACATTTAACAAGTGGATCACTTACAACTTTTTCCAACTGAAATACATGCCACATGTCTTTTCAAAGTTTCATTTATTTCACATACGCCCCTCCCCCAAAAGAATTATTAAAAAAAACCTATAATTTTTTAAAAGAACTTCATTTAATTTTCACACATGGGCCCCACCTCAAAAAGTTAAAAATGAAGACCCTATAATTTTTGGAATGTCTATTTATTTTTCACATATGGACTCTCCCACCAAATGTTTTGTCTTTGTTTTTATAATTGCTCCCCAAATGACAATTTTATTGAGTTGGCTCAGTGACTAGCAACATGGAAGGGAACCTGCCCCTCCTGGGATCTATCCCGCGAGTGTGCTGTGGGAACAGGTGTCGCTCTCCAATGACACCCTTCAAATGATATTTTAAATGACACTTTTGCCACATGTAATCTCTGTTGGAGAATTTCAGACATCCACATGGGGAGAACACTTTTGGAGAATTAAGAAAAGCTCCAAACAAAACAAGAAATCTCAATCCAAATGCTTGCAGCCGCATAGTCCCTAATAATTGAGTCTTTTACAGCTTAGCTGAGTCCACTTCAACTCATCAAGTTTTTGATTCCTCAATCTAAGATCCTAGTAATCCAAGGATGGGGACAGTCCATTGGTTAATGTGCTAATGCAGTCTCATGTCCCTCTCCTTTGTACACCAGTCTACTTAATCGAACAAGATTAAGTACAATTTGCCATGGATCAAAACACAAGACTCCCTGCTACAAGGACCCTACCTATTCATATGCCTTTACCCTGTCCTTTTTATCTGTAACCACTGGCCACAGATTAGATTGAACCCCACTGAGCAGAACCCATACACATGCATCCAAAACTGCCAACGTCACCCCCACAAGTGGACCCCACAAAACAGGGGCCAATCAGCAGACAGCCTTGTGCAACACGGCTCCCAATACCACTCATAATTCTGGATCCATGATCCATGCCCTTTTCTCTAGGAACTAGGAAGAAAGATAAGCAAAGCAAATGGACCCCTCGACACCTCCTTTCTCCCTTTCAGACATCCATATCAATAGGTGATTAATTCATCTATACAAGTGCCATTAAGCACACCCCATTATCATTATCTTCTTAAAAAGACCAAAATGAACATCCAATCAGCCCATTTCCAATACAATCCAACATTTGATAATACCCATGTTCTAACTTATTTGATTATGGTTTTGCTGGAAGAGGCTATTGCCATTTTAAGCAACTTGGGGTGTTTCTTCTTTACTGTATAATGTAGCACCAAAGTGCCTAGGCAGCTTTTTTGCTGCAAAAGCAACAAGATTCCCAAGGTGTAACCTTTGACTGGGATATACACTTATCATTCCATATATATGGCGACAAAAGCCCTCTTCTTTTCGTTGCAGCCACAGATGACCAAACCTTTTGAGTTACCTCAAGTGTGCTGTGCATACAACTAAATTTTCCATTGCACGAGACATCGTTTGTATGATATGGTGCTTCTGTTTTTTTTGTTGTGGTAAGTTGCAGGTCATGCTCTAGATTTGAAGAATAAAGGAGAACTAATCAATTAAATCTTTTATTTTTCTCCACATAGGGAATGATATTAAAGACAATTTTGTCTATGGAAGTTTAGATATAGCTACATGTATTTTTGTAATTACAAGAACCACCTGTTTTATTTTCATGTTTATTTACAACCATTTTTTGTAAATCTAAAAATCTTAGCCCTTAACGTTGACCATCAAATTGCAAATTTTTCAGCCAATCGAATGAAATTAAAGGTGTTTTTTTTTTTCTCGGAAAAACAGTTTTCTTATTTCTGAGGAATCCGAGAGGATTTGATTTCTAACGTGGCCTAACCTTCATTTAAATGAAATTCACAATGGTAAGGTGGAAAAGACTATAAAACCTAAATCAATTTAATTAGAATCAAAGACCTTAGTTTAGTTCGGTTTAACATAAATAAAGTTGAGAATCGCCACTTACTTCACTAGTAAGTGGCGGCAATTTGAACCCTGGGTATGTCACATTTTTCCATTTGTTTGGCCTTTCTTTCCTCTTATGTGAGTTTCTTTTTCACTTGTGTGAGCCTTATTTTTGCTCGTGCAGGCTATCTTTCCGTGTGCATAGGCTCTCTCTCAGATCCCAGCCCCCTCGGCTGAATTAAAAAGAAAAACACAAACAAGGTTAGATCAGTAAAAGGTTTGAACCTCTTACACATTTTTTGTTTGTTAAAAGAAGAGTCTTCATTCAAAACAAAGAAAAACACATTCAAAATTAAGAAAAAACACTAGGCCACAAATAACATAGCTTGAAAAAACAAACTAGGTCAGCTGAGCTAGGTAAGGTATCAGCCTCTTACACGTTGAATATTTCATCAACTAATCAAATCTGATAAAAAATCTTCTATATTAGGAAGGTTGTGATTAGACCTGTTAGGATATGCATCAAAATATATATTTTGTATCTAATGAGATTGAGAAGGATTCTTGATAGGATTAGATGAATGTTATTTATCTGATAAAATTAGAAAAGATCTTCAATAGATCAGATATAAGATTGCATGATTTCTTGTCATAATTATCTCCTTTATTAACCTTAGTAATCTATACATAATCACTTTTTTGAATGACATACTTTATTCAGCTGTATGAAAATGTACTCTTAGTTTTATCACTATGGTGATTGACCTCTATGTGTGTATATTAATAAAGGTAGTTATATGTAAAATAAGGGTGATTCTTTATAATTCTCAATATACATGGTTTTTTACCTAACTTTTCTTAAGGCTATTGTCACAAATCTCACTGCCAAGGATTCCTCATCACAATATATTCTTAGGGTTTTCAAGCCTTTTTGTTCTCTCCGAATATAATTAAGAAAATGTGCATAAACTACTATCATATAGGGATGTTCATAAACTAAGTGAAAGTAGCTAGTTGGTAGGCATACATTAATATTCATTCCCTTAAATTATCTCTAAGATACGGTTAGATGACATCTTTTTTGTTCTTTGTTGCAACTACTTATAGGTAAACATAGTTATTTTCCAATCCACTTATTGATGAGTGGTGAGCTTCCTTCTCTCCACAGAAACGACCAGGATTTAATCCAAATATGATAAATATATTAGTTTTAAACTTTATGACTTAATATGTTAAATTGCTTAAAAGCATGGCACGGATAAAAAAAAATAAAATAAAACTAAGACATGATTACCACATTATTGTGAAAATGTTGGGACCTATTCTGAAAATCTTACAATATTCTAACAGTTCTGCAATATATGAAAATCCTCTCGAGCATCTTTCAAATTTTTTATCTTGGTTATATTTGGGGCACATGTGAGCACAAAACAATTATGTAGTTCATGCCCTTACGATTATGACACAGCAAGAAAAGGATTCAAATACTTGGAAACTGACTGTGTAATGGTCGGGCCAAAAAAACCAGAATGCATCAGCTGTGCTGTACACTGTACAGGCAATATTAAGGCATGCTTATATAATGCATTTTTTGTGGAAGAGGAACGAAAACGGGCTTGATTTTCTTGTTGTTAGTGCAGATGATTTTTTAATGAAAAAAGCAACCTTTTTTTGACATGATTTTCCGTGATTCCTAAAACCTTTCCGGCGGTGGCGGTAAAGAAAATGTGCTGAGCTCCGTGAAGAACCAAAGGTTTTATGTTATTGTTTTCGCAAATGTTATACAAATGACTACAACAAAATAGGTACCAAGTATCAGTTGAATGGTCATGGGCGTCGCCACATTGATCACTGAGATCTGAAAAAATATTTAAAAATATTTTTTTTATGTCATGAATTAAAATTATAAAAAGCTTTTGACTCCAGTCAATTTTAGAATTTCACTCCACATTAGCTAACTTTACACATTTTCTTTGTTTATATGGTAGTGAACAAAAGTTATCATAAAATACCAACAACCTAAGTTAATAGACCAATTGACTATCAAAATAAATAAAAAATATATATTAATGGGCTCACACTACTGATATGCGCCCTAGCAACGAGTTTTTAGAACTTTAAGAAATTGGTGACATTGCTAGAAAATTAATGGAGATAAATAACGATATCGTATATCAATTGGTTTATTTGCTTCTAAAATTAGCGTTGATTTTACCAGTAGGGATTGCGATGGTAAAAAGAGCTTTTTTAACAGTGAAGTATGTAAATAATATGTTGCATAACCGAATAGGAGATCAATGGATAAATGACTGTTTGGTTATATGTATTGAAAAGGATGTGGCTGCTAGTGTTGATAATGAAGGTATTATGTAACGATTTTAACACATGAAAATCTATTGAGGGCATCTTAGGAGTTTATGTATTTGGATTTTCTTTTTGAATTAAGAACTATTAGTAATAATATATTAAAATTTCTTTTTTTTTTTTAGAATTCAATATTATCTTTGTCGGATTATCGGAAATAAATTATTTGTAAATTTTATATTATACTTTTCGAATTATCGAAAGTAGAGAATATATGTTGATAATGAAAAAAAAAATCAACTTATTCGATTTGAAGAAGATAAGCCTTTTGTTGACCCCACTTATTCGAATTTTTCTAGAGCCGCCACTGTGAATAGTAGCCATATTGGCACCACAGATGGGTTGTGCTGATTGCATAGGTTGAGTGGTTAATATAGATTGGCTTTCCTCCTAGATAGCATGAGAGATGACACAATAATAGGGTCACCTTATGTCTCTCCTTTTAGTTTCAAGTTTTATGTAGATAACAATTACATTGAAAAAAAAAAAGAAGAAAGATTTTACAATCTTGTAGCCAATATTGTGGCATAGGTTTGAAAGAGAGATGGTGATGATGATCATCTCCCATGCCCCATCATTCCACATGCTCAAAAGAGAAACCAAAATATCTCCCCCGATTGCCTACAACTGATGGAGTTAAGATCACATATGTTCCATTGACTAAGAAGCTACTGGCATAATTTAATACCTTTCATATATATGATAATTTGCTCATTTTTTTTTCAACTAAGTAGGCCTCCTACTGTGACCCATGTCTTAAATCTCTTTTCTCCTTCACGTTAAAAGCCAAAGAATCTTAACTAGGATTACTTTTTTCCCCTCTTTCCATTAGAGAAGATAAAAGGGAGAGCCTTTAACACCATTGACTCAGGTCTGGACGGTTATGATGAGGAACATCTGTGCTTGTCTGAGGAGACAACATCATAGACTTTCCCATGTAGAAATAAGGGGTTCTGATGCCATGGGCAATGGGAACAGCTCTGTGCTTGTGGGCAGTGGTGGGGTACCTCTTGCAGGCTTTCATTCTCCTTTGTATTTTCCAACTCATTAGCTGATGGCGGGCTGCTAAAGGCTTGTCAAACCACATACAAAACCGATGGAATTTCATTAAGTGGGACACCAATGATGGGCACAAAAAGACGATTGGATTAGGAGCAAAACATTATAATTTTGCCAAATATAGTTAGTGGTCCCGAAGACTCAGAACAAATGAGATGATGATGTTATGTGAGTCAAAGATGATAATTTTGGCTCGGGACAAAATACCTTCCGTTCATAAAAATCATGCCTAAAGGGAATGTTTAGCATTGACTTTGACTAACACTACACTAGTTGGTGTTGTTCACTCCAAGCTAGTAGATCATTATTAAAATGAAAAAAAAAAAAAAACCTTGAAAGTTGGGGTTTCAATCCCTAACTCAATCTACCAGCCCGACCTCAATCCAACCTGATAATTTAGGATTCAGGTTGACCTTTTAATTTCGGATTAAATTCATGTTGACATTTTTTACTTGATTAATAAATGAGCCGGGTTTTTAGGTTGAGTTCGTTGTTTGCAACCAAATCATCATCGGGACCAGGTTGCATGCATTTCATGAATTTTCCTTTTACCCATTGTCGGTATACCCTAAAATTTTTATTATGATAAAGTTAAAAATAAAATATGGAAAATAAAAGAAATGCTAAGGTTTGGGCTTGTTATATATAGGGTGTTTATATAAGTCAAAGATTCTCACACTAGAGTCCATAAATGGGGGACCATATCTTGCTTTTGTTTCTAGCTTTGCAACTTTCTCTTTCGAATTATGGGTGGGCGCTCCCTAAGCTTAGGGCATGGCCTCTTGGATACGCTAGAAATTTGATGTAATCCACTCATGAGTCATGAGCATGTCAAATGCTTGGCAGTTCTCGGAGTAGGGAGAGACAAGAGTGAAAGGGTAGTGAAATAAAGGTGGTTGATGTCGTAAATATATATATATATATATATGTAAATGGTAGATATATAGGGACATTTATATGCATCCATCCTTCACCATAGGGTGATGGCACTTTTCTTTTCTTGCACATGAATTTTCCTTTTGTACTTCACCCTATGTACTTGAAATTTCCCTTTTGTACTTGAAAATTTTCATTTATTGAAGCATCTCTCATCCTATGGTGAGGGATAGATGCACATGAATATTTTTCATATATATATATATATATATATGTCATTGCAACATTATTCATTATCTAATCATCCGTCTAAACTAAAGACAATTAATTTAGATATCCCAACAACTTACTTTATCATTATATCCTAAGACGATGCTTTGATGCACAATCAATGACTTTGGTTAAACTAGTAATGCATATTTGGTGGAAAACCAATTAGATGATAATAACACATCGACAGTGCATGGAGGTTATGTAACCATATTTACAATTTTTGTAGGATTGAAACTGTGAGGCAATTCCTCATAGAGGGCCTGATGCTTTTTTTTTTCCTTTTTCTTTTATTTGTGTGTAAAACTTAAGTGGGACGGACCCTTAAGAGAACCGAGTGATGTGAGAGTAATCTCTTGCTCACACCAAGGAGAAGATTACTTGTTCACGCAGGAAAGAGGGTTGCCTGCAAAAGCTAGGTAGAGAAAATATGATCGAACTGGAATAAGACTCTCAACAACTGTGCTATTCCTTCAAGTCACATTTGACGATCAAATCCTCGATGATTTTTTGCCATTATTTTACAAAGCCATGGAAAAACCACATTTGTAATTATAAATCCACAAGTAATTAGGCCAATAAAAATCCTTACTTTCGAGGATTTCAGACCGAACTCCTCTCATGGGGATTCAAAATTCTTATTTTTCCAGTGTTTGTATCTATACGAATTTCTCTCAACTACATGATTATATCATGCATTGATAATGATATGAAGTTGCAGTGAAGAGTCTCTATGCGATCGAGTAGAGAGAGAGAGAGAGAGAGAGAGAGAGAGAGAGAGAGAGTGTGTGTGTGAGGAATCCTCAAATGTGCAAAATCCCCGTGAATTCTTCATATTGTTGTGATCTAGGGCATATGAGAAGAGATCAATCACGCACAAAGAGAAAAATACATAGATTTATGTTGTTCGGCTTTTGGCCTACGTCCATTGGAAAGACGGGAGAAATCACTATGCAATCAGAAGAGGTGTACATTATAGAGACTCTTAATCTCTATTTATAATATCAGCTTCAAAACTCTATTACACCCAAACACTACTTTTTAATCACAGTAAACCTGTAACAGACCTGCTTCTAATCACTGTATAAGTTGGGCAATCTAGGTACCCAATTAATTAAAATTAATTAACTTCAATTTGAGCCACACAAACTAACACATGTTACCAACCGTTCCCTGTCAGGGGCATGATTCAATATGTCCTTCCTAGTCTATACAGCGATTCAAATTTTACAACAACTGCATGACCCATCATCATCATAGACGCCTGTAAATAATATTAGGAATGGCCCACAATGGCCCCACATGTTAAGGAACAGTCAAATCATTTCCTTGATAACCACAAACTACAGGACAGCAGTTTCCCATAATTCCTCCTCCAACATTATATATACTTTGCAATAATTCTACTAGTAGGGGTTGGATGAGACCTGACAAGCAGTAGCCCATGGTTCGAGGGGTCGCATCAGGGCTTGACCCCTATAAACCCTACACCCTCTGTCCAGGACCATCTCTATTAATCTCTTCCATACCCCCTAGCAATTTCCACCGTCCATCAGTATGTCCAGACCAGATAATTCACCCTCCCTTCATCTGGTTTATGCATGATCTATATATATATCACAAGCCCATGGTCTCAGTTTTCTAACCCACAGCAATACAGCAAGTGGTTTTCCTTCTTTTCATAAATGTATCCCCATAATATTGACTGTAAAAGAAGATTTAACAAAAGTTCACTCTAGATCCTCTCAACCTCCATCTTGATAATTTAGCAATGCCAGCTTTTAAATAAAAAAATCTATACAGCTCAAAATAGATGCTCCGTCTTATATAAGGATCTGATCTTGTTCAAAGTTGATCCCACATTTAGATATATATTACTTACACAAAGATATGATTTTGTTCCTAGTTGACCTCACATTTAGATATATATTACTTATAAACTTATGAATAACACATTATAAAATTTTCAAAATACTTTTCAAGCGATAAATCTAGAAGTTTTCTTTCAATGTTCAGATCCTCTATTACAGTTGGCATACGCTCTGACCACTTAGTGTAAGTCACGTCACCATAAAAACCACATGCAGCTGCTACATTGGAAGATCAAGTGTAGTGTTTTTGTGAGCTCATAGAGCATATGCCAGCTGCGATAGAGGATCTAGATTCTTCACTTTAGAGAGATTAAAAAAAAAAAAAAGATTTTAAGTTTTTATTTTGATAGGTTCAGATGTATATAGTTAGTGTATGATTCTGGAGCCACACTGTTTTTATTGAGGCTGATACTGAGAGGATCCAGACTTGTATCGACTTAGATACTGAGTTAGATACTGTTAAGGCGGGAAATTGATATTTCCTGGATTTTGTTTTGTTTGTTTGTTTCTCAGCTGCCTAAAACCACTCCAAAGTCCCAAACCACCGTTTTAAAACCGCTTTCTTTCCCTATAAAAACAGCCCCTCTTTTCCTCTTAACCCCCCCAAGCTGACGTTTGTCTGCTCTCACAATCCCAGCTTTATAAAAAACCGCCGATATGTTTCCTAAAAACCGCTTTTTTCTCTCTCCATGCTGTCGAATGATTGCATGAAAACCGGTTTTTCTGTTTGTGTTTCAGCTCTGAGACGGAAAGGAAGAAGAGCTCCTGTTTTAGTTTTATTTGAAGTGTTTGTCTTTTTCTTCTTCTGAGAAGTTGGATTGACACGTGAAGAGAAGAGATGGGTTTGCAGCACAAAGAGGCTCTTCGGATGCTCTGTTGTGAAAATGGATGGTCGTATGGGGTTTTGTGGCGAGTGAAATCGAGCGATCCGATGTATGATTTAGTTGCATTTGTTTTTTGGTTTGGTTTATATGTTGCTTCTGTTTGGTGAGCGAGTTTTTTTTTTTTTTTTTTTTGGGTATGTTTGGATGAGATGAAATTGCGAGTGGAACCCAATGATTTGTTTTTCTGGGGTAGTTTGGGCTTCAAATCATCAACATTTGGAGCTCACGAAAATGTCAAAAGATGTTATTTTGGTGGTATCCAAACGGGCCCTCGCTCAGTTTGACAGATCTCTGCTTGCTCTGTCTAATGCACATTTCTAGTTATTTATGGTTTTTGGCTCTACATGTTATTGTCATGTTCTTTGGGTTTTTTGTTATTTTATTTCGATGGGTAAGTGTAAATATTTGTGGGTTTTGATTGGGTGATCAAGCTGGTGTTTTTGAGGAGTGGGGTTTGCAAGAAAGCTATTGCATTGTGTTTGCTTTGGCAGTTATCCTCTGTTTGTTCGTTGTGTCTTGTGTCGTCAGGTCGAGACAAGTGATTTGCTTTTGGATGTTCAATTTGTCTATTTATTGCTGATCTCCTTCATGTTTCTCCTCTGATTGCTGCTCATCCCTTGCTGCAGCATTTGATGTGACTTAGAGGGATTGATTTTTATTAAATCAACTGCAACTTGATACTATTTGCTTTTGTCTCGTATCACAATTGTTTACATATTATCTCATATATTCTTCCCATTTCCTTAGTGTTTGCTTGATTGAATCATGGAAAGTTCGGATTTTTTTCCCCTGGTTAGTGCTTTAAGCAAATGATTTCATTTCATTATCAGTTTTGTGGGCTTAGCTTTGAAAAGTTAGATCTGGACAACTTGTAGATGGTATGTGGTATAAGACTAGGACTACAGAATTTAGGCATATTGGGTTCCTGTTTATGAAACTGATCTGTTGGGTGTGCGCGTGCGCGAGCGCCTGAGAGAGAGCGAGAGAGAGAGAGAGAGAGAGAGAGAGAGAGGTTCCTGTTTCTGAAGAGTTCTCTTGACTGATCTTTGGTGGTGTTCTGCATGCAGGTTGTTGATGTCGGAAGATGCTTACCATGAAGAGGAAATTGGAACACTGGTAGAAAAAATGCTTCATCAAGTCCACCTGGTGGGAGAGGGGTATGTTCTTTCTTTTGGTATGCTTTTGATTATTTCATTTGTTAATCTCCTTTTCTTGGGAATTCAAGAAAACCCACATCTCTTATTTCCAGTCCTTGGAGTATATTTTATAATTATGGGTGCAATTTTGAATTTTCAAACTGTAAGATTTTCCACATCCTTTTCTTTATTTCCTGTATTTTTTTCTTAGTCTGGTAACCATTGTCCATCTCAAGCTTTTGACTTGGAATTAACCCACCATTCTGACAATTAAGCACTTGGAGAAAATTGGAATCAATGTGCTTGATTTGCATCCCCTTTCAGTGTCTAGGTTCGGTTTTTTTTTTTTGGCAAAAGTCCAGGTTGGTAATTGAGATGTCAATTTGACATATGTATTTCTTTAAATGCTAGATTTTTGGTTCAACCTATCAAAGTCCATTCAGTTCTTTTAATGATTATTACTGTGGTACCTGTCTTTCTGTTTCTTGATAATCAGGCTCGTTTGAGTGCATCATCATTATTGTCATTTCTGTTATCGTTGTTTATGATATTATTATTAATTACTATTAGAGAAATTACGGGATCCTGATCCAAAAGAATTATACTCTCTTTGTGGTCATCAATTCCATCCATGTTGGGCCCATGCCTCCATGGTCAATTGATCCAAAAGGTTGATATCAACAACCCTGCTGGGTCCATGGTCAATTGATTCAAAAGGTTGGTATCAACACCCCTGGCAGGGGGAGAGGCGAAGATTGGAAGATGAACGCATTTTCCTTTTGCAGGTTATTGGTGTGTTCTTCTTCAACTGCCTATTTGCAGGCTATCAAATGGTTATAATCTTACAATCTGGTAGCTTATGATTTACATTCACATTGAAACTCATTAAATACAATTGTGCAGTATCAATATATATATATATATATATATACAATTGTGCAGAACACCTACAATTTCATGCGGCTCATGACCAAATAATTTCTCTCTTTTATTTTATATTTTTATCATTATTTTAAGTGTATTATTCATGCTAATCTTTGGGGATTCACATTTGATTCTTACTATCATCTTGATACTCATGTCATCATGTCATTGTCATTGTCATCATCATATCATCATCAGGAAATCCTTTTCCCAACTATGATGGGGTCGGCTACATGAATTATGCTTCTCCCTTCTGATCTTGTTATCTCACAATTTATATTTGAGTTGTGACAAAGTTTTACATTGGCCGTCAAGCTAAGCTAACACAACCCTATCTGAGCTTGGGACTAGTAGTAAAAATTGGCAAAGTTAGTCATGTCATCATGTAATGTTCATAAATGCATATGTGCATCATATCTCTCCAAACGATGTCTAAGGTAATATCTTGGTAGAGCTGATTTTGTGCATGTGTTTTTTTCTTTTCTTAGTGTCATTGGACAAGTTGCTATTAGTGGGAAGCATCGGTGGATTTTTTCAGACACCTATTGTGGAGAATCAAGTCCAATTGGTCCCTATGAGAACCAATCTGTGTTCCAGGTACAGCTGAATGCTTGATTTAGAGTTTATATCTCCCTTTACCCCATGATATAGAGTGCTAGAATATTCTACATGTGATAAATGCATAATACGTATGATCTGTATATTTAAATTATACTGAATTTACTATACATCAGTTGATTCAATTTTTTAGTCAAACTTTAGTATTTTAATTCAATCCCCAAACAGTTTTATTTCTTTCACTGAGAATTTTCAGAAATCTCTTCTTTTCTTTTTATCTGCCCTAAAAAACAGCTGGAAGTGCATATGCATTGATTTAACATAGTGGGACTTATATGGATACGTCTTTAACCTTTTACAGGATACTAGTGAGTGGCACTGTCAGTTTCTAGCCGGCATCAAGGTCTGTATTTATCCTTTAAACAATTATGACCAGTTTTTGTTACAACGTTTAGTGATTTGAGCTTCATACTATTGGTTCCCTATGAAGCTCCTTCTGCTCTCTGTTTTATTTTCTCCAATATTCAACTCATATGACGTGGGTACTGATCATTTTGTCCTTTTGCAGACAATTGCCATTATTTCTGTGTCACCACAAATTGTTGTTCAATTTGGTTCAACTCAAAAGGTTAGTACTTGGAAAGTGTCAAAAATCATTGCTAATGTGAAGCCAAAATACATGCATCCCCTGTTATAGTAATCACAACATTTTTTTCTTTCATTCAAAACTCAATGCTTCATTGCGGCATAAGCATGTTAGCAGTTATGGTTTCTTTGAGCAGCCAATCAATGCAGTTTTGTAATTCAAATATGCGCTACAAATTACAATTATGATTTTGAGTGAATGACTGCTTTTTTTTGTATATGTTCCTTTATATTGAGTGAACAACTGCAAGTTATAAGTTCCATTATTTTTTCTTGATCGTTACACTCTCCAAGTGTGTTGGGTCTCGGACCACAATATGTTTGTTGGACTTGCAGTTTAGTGTAGACATGAGTGTACACTCCATTAGAAAGTGCTTTACATTATGTAACTTCCTTGTCTTGAGTTCAGTCAGTCCAGATATTCATTATGTAGAATCTCCTAAACTATAAATTATGTTCTCTACAAGGATGGAATGTTAGGATGTGTTTCTAATTACTGATTTTTGGTTCATATCTGATGGTTCTTCTTGTATTCTGGATTTGAACTGTTTGTCTAATGATTCAAAGCTTTGCCTTTGGCCCTCTACATTTTTTTTTTTTTTTGGTAACATGGATCCAACACACAACCTCAAGGTTGCGAAAGTTTCCCTTTGGCCCTTTATCTTAGAGCTCCGGGAAAAAAAAGAGACTCCTTTTATTACCGATGTGTAAATCTGGACGTTTGCATTAAACTTGTGGAATTGGGAGGTGTATGCAAATGAAATAATTCCAGTTTGAGTCTCAACAGTTTGGTTCGTTTGACTTGAGTTCTTGAACAAGCTCACTATGCAACTATCTTTTGTACTAAACTAGAAGTAGGATCATATATAAAGTTGGAACTTAGATTTTCAGAGATACTTTAGTATTTATAGGGATCTACCATTGATGTTTACCTTCTGCTTTTGGTACAGATTCTTGAGAATTTGGAGTTCGTGGACCAGGCTAAATGTTTGTTTCAGCAGGTACAAAGTATAGAGGGGAGCTTTCCATATGAGAAATCACAGAAAGCTTTTAGTGGTGAAACTTATGATCTATGTTCGACTTTTGCATCTTTACTTCCATCTAACATTCCTATCTCCAATTATGCAAACATCAAATTCTCGGATGACAACAGCTGCAAAGAGCTCATTGCCAAAGCACAATGCTCAGCAATTGCTCCTCAACCTTCCAATCCTTCCACTGTGGGATTGCATCTTGGGAACCTGCTGCCTCATGGATTAGCTGTACCAGTAATCCCTGGTTCAACTTGTGCAATCAAAGATTCTAATGAGATAGTTCAGAAAACCACCACCTTTATGAGTAACTCCTCATTTCCCCTCATAAACTGCCAAAAGGCTGACACAGATTGTCAAGTCACAGTATTGAAGCCATTTATGCACATGCCACAAGTTGTACTACAATCTAATTCCAGTTCCGCTAGCAGTTCAACTCTTAGTAGTCCCAGCACGTGTACATGGGGCAGTAATATTTCCTCTTTGACTTCAATAGAGGAAGGACTTCTTTGTGGGATGGGGTCACGTAGTTCTCCAGGTATATTTCCCACACATTCAGACACCAATTATCCTTGCGGGAATATGTTCCCTAATGTCAGAGAAAACAAAATCCTAAATCCATTATACAACACAAACAGAACACTTGACAGCATACATAGCACAGAATATAAAACAGGCAAACGGAAGTTGGCTGATGTCCAGCATTCTTCTCCACTTTATCATGTTGCTGAAGGATCTCCTTTTCTTCCACAAGTTCCGAAGGAATCATCTACTGTTGACACGTTCTTAGGGGGTTTTGGACCAACCAATGCTACATTTGATGATTCCAGTCCAAGATCAATAAATAATCTAAGGCAGTGGACTGCTGCACCACCAATGCAGGTGAACAAAGGATTGACCCCACCATTGAATGAAAATCTGCTGCAACCTTCTGGGGTTGCCTCTTCTGCATCTGGTCTGGTGAGAGCTGATGCTTTTAGTGACATTTCATTCCGTGATTTGCCGCATTCTTTTCAGAATTCCACATATTGTAGGACAGATACCTTGTGGACAGTTACCGATAGGAAAGAGAACTCTTTGAATGTGCCCATGCAATTGCCTGTAGATAAAGACTTGTTTCATAGCTTGCAATTGGATCCTAGGCAGAACCAGATTCAGGAGCATTGGGGCAGTATCACATTGCCAGTAGGGAGTGGGAATCCCTCAATTTTGAGTTCATGTATTTCAGTGAGTGCCTCTGAGTTCAATGCAGGTTCTATGACAGCTCCTGCAAAAGGGTTCTTCCCAGAGGTTGGTCTTGAGCAGCTATTCAATGTGATAGTCAGTAATGCGAACTTCGTTGCTGATAATAATTCAGATGATAGATTGTTGACAACTACATCCACAAGAACAGCAAATAGCAATCAAGTTCCACTGGTGGGTCTTTCTGGCATCAGCAGAAGCATGGATTCCGTGCTTTCTGACTGTAATTCACAAAAGATTTTGCATGGATCTCAGAAAGAAATGCTCTCAAAACCCATGGTTGGTTCATGGATTGATGGAAATTATAATATGAAGAATGAGACTTTAGGAGTCTCACAGGCTAAGAGGTCCGAAGAACCAGTAAAACTCGCAAAGAAAAGGGCTAGACCTGGGCAAAGTGCTCGGCCCAGACCAAAAGATCGCCAGCAGATCCAAGACCGAGTCAAGGAGCTGAGGGAGATTGTGCCCAATGGGACAAAGGTACTTACTTTATCTCTTGATTTGGATAATTGATTGGCCTACTAAATCTGGAGCTCATTGGCTGAATTAAATGAATGTAACAGTGTAGCATCGATGCTCTGTTGGACCGCACCATCAAGCACATGCTTTTCTTGGAAAGTGTGGCAAAATATGCGGACAAACTTAAACAAATTGATGAGTCAAAGGTTGGAAATATTTTAACAGTATAGTTCTCTACTTATATTTCATTTTGCATAACATTGCATATGTTTTTTATATGAGTTCAACAGTCATCTCAACCATCTTAGTGTATTTTGCACCAAAATAACAATTTTTCAGATGAGCAAACACAAGGTTTCTAATTGACCAAAAAAGGACTACAGGTGAACCCCAAAATCTGCTTATCCAGGCATTTGATCTGGCAGGCCTCAAGAACCTATTTTAGTGGAAAATCTTAGTCATGCCATTGATGGATTCTCATCCTGTTGAATGTGGGCTACCGGCTGACTTGTCCATTTGCCATTCTCAAATCAGACATTCATGATCATTTATTGGTTGTTTTTATTTTCGTGAACCACTAATAATGGGGTTCGCCTGATAAATGGTTTGGACCGCTAAAAGGTGGTCCCTATCAATATATTCACTGGGACAAACAAAGAAATACTTTTTTTTTTTTTTTTTTTGGCGCACGATTTGAAACATGTGTGCACTTTTGTGCAGATGATTGGCGAGGAGAGTGGTGTGGTCTTAAAAGACAGTGGGGGTGGTGTGGGTACAACCTGGGCGTTTCAATTAGGTGGTCAAACAATGGTTTGCCCAATAATTGTGGAGGACACGAACCCCCCTGGCCAGATGCTTGTTGAGGTAAAATTTCTTTGCATACAGTAGAGCATGCTAACAAAATCTTGGTGTCATTTGCCAGCTGACAAATTTAGAGAATGGTATCCTTCCAGTTATGAACCCTACCAGTATTATGCAACCTGTTTTAAATTCAGCTCATATCTGTCACAGATGCTTTGTGAAGAATGTGGATGCTTTCTTGAGATAGCTGATATAATTCGAGGATTTGGCCTGGCCATATTGAAGGGAGTGATGGAGGTTCGAGATGAGAAGATCTGGGCACGGTTTGTGGTTGAGGTAAAATGCTACTGATCTAGAACGAGACTATGGTGCTTTTCATGCTCACCAGTTGCCATTGCACAACTAGACTTACGCAAATCAAAACCATTAATCTGAGCATAAAGAAAACAAATCCAAGCTTTAAAGAGAAAATGCTTTAGCAAATTTCCACTATCTAGTTTTTGCTTAGAAAATCCTACTAATGAATTGAAATGCATTCTCATTCAATATATAGTGTAATATTCTACCCAAGGTAGGGCCTATCGGATGAATGGTTTCGATCTCCTAGACACAACACTCCAGCATATAACCACTAACAATTTGAGTAAAGACTATTTGGGTTTTCCCCCTAATGTGCTAGAAGAAAATTTGTCTTTGTTCTTTTTATTATTTTCCAATTCAAAAAGATGTTTTTAATTTTGTTTCAGGCAAACCGTGATGTCACCAGAATGGATATATTTCTATCTCTAGTTCAACTTCTACAGAAAACAGCAGGCAACTTCAGTTCTGGAAGTCAACCAAATGAGGTCATAGACAACAATGTTCCTGTCTTTTCCGATTTTCAGCAATCTCCAATGCCTCTTCCAATCAGCTTAGCTTGATGGATAGCAGTGACGACATATATCTGGTCTGGAATTGCCGCAAGTGGGTGATGTGTCTAATGACTGCCATGACTGGAGTCCCATGTGCCCAAATCCACAATTGTCTTGAATCAATTTTTGGATATATGCAAATCTCTATAGAAAATATAGCTGTTCATATTCAAGTTCTGATCTCAATTTTGTTTGAATATATAGCCAACATAGGATGATGGAAAACAGGTGGGGATGATATGTTACTTGGAGAGAGATCTGCAAAGAAATGACAGTGAGTAGATGGTGTATGACTTGGATGGTGGCTGTGATGTTGCGAAAAACATCTAGCCTTAGTAGAAGTGAGGTGTTAGTTTGGTTGTAAACAAAAAGAAGTGAGGTGTTAGTTTTGTTGTAAACAAAAAAGAAGTGATCCTGGCTCATGTATACATGTACTTCTCAAAGTAATAAATCTCTCTCGTGGTCCTGGCTCATGTATACATATATGTTTCCAAAGTAATAAATCTATATATGTTTCCAAAGTAATAAATCTCTCTCTCTCTCTCTCTCTCTCTCTCTCTCTCTCTCTCTCTCTCTCTCTCTGTATTGAAGTTAATTATAATTTCTTATATGATGATTGGTGGCAACTGGTGTATTTGCTTAGCTGAACCCAACCTGACTAGCATCTGCTGTATCTCTTATCAGACTCCGCCCCGTGACTGGTTTATGGTTTTTTGTACTGAACCTGCCCCAAGAAGGTACAGGCTGGGTCGCCTCGATCCTATTTGGTTTTTGTATATCTAAAAGAAAGGAATGACTTAAATCCTGCAGGGCGCAACTGCAACCCACTACCAGTTGTGCCATTGAACTTGGGCATGGAAAATTTACAAAACATTATATAAATAACTAAAAGAATGTTGAGCAGAACGGGTCAGGCCCACCCAAACTCAACTTGGATTAAAATATTGAACTCATACCCACCCTAAACCCATCAAACTAACTACTAAGCCCAATCCTTTACCACGAAGGTAGGCTTGACCAGCCCCGCATTGTAAAGAAAGGAGTTTCAGGGGGAACAATGTTGTCCTTGTGTTAATTTTTGGTAAATCAATCAAAAGAAGAAGAAGAAGAAGAAGAAGTGTGTGGAGTCCCTTGGGAAGTAGTAGCCTAGAAGGCCACCTCAGAACTTCCTTTAAAATTACAAAGGACTGAAAGCCCAAACCCGGCATTCAACGATGATATTTACCTATGATTAGTGATAATCTAATCTTTGATAAGACCTCTTTGATAGATAATGGTGAAAAAAGATAGAGATCCACTTGATAGTTGAGTTGGGTTCTCAAATTAATGCACGTGGATTCCTCTTGTAGAAAAAAAAGATTGATTAGTGCTAATTTTTATCATGTTTAGCATCATAAAGTTAGAGCATGGAATGGTTTATGTCATGACCTAATTTAGCATGGAAGAAAGCACCATCTATTGAGATCATATACGATTATATAAGTGATAAGTGGAATGTTTGCTATTCACCTTTATACCAAGGTGATTTTAAGTGAGGCCATTCAATGGAAGTCACTTTCACTCAAGGGTGGAGTGGGATAAACAAATTTAAAATTAAACAACACAAATTATATGGATTTTCCACTTGGAAGAATCCACTATGGAAAGATCTGGAATTAGGTCATTCCCATGTAGAGGTAGAAATGGGCTTGAGATGGGCCGGGTTGATCACTTATCGTAACGAATATGGGCCAGACGAGAACTCTACCCGATTATTAATTGGGCTAAAAATGTCCACCCGAACGTTAGATTCTTGGGTTGGATGAGGTTCATTTGGTAGGTTGAAGTACAATAAGTCAGGCCGGAATGGATATGAGTAGCAAGTATGAACTCAACTTGGACCTGACCTATTAATCAACCGTGTTTAAAATGTCAAACGGAACCTGGAATGTAGGTCTGGACCGATCGTTGGCATCTTCTGTCTAGCTTGGGAGCATCCAATCCTTCTGTTTATTAGCCCTTATAATGAAGTTCACCCCTGATCAACAATCGAAAAAGGAAAAAAGAAAAATAGTATTGGGCCTGTGACAACCTAAGAATGAGCCCAGTGGATCACGATAAATTCATGGTGTTATTCACTTACTCTGAGTTCACAAAGGTATGGTCTATCATGATTGAACTTTGGGCTTGGCAGATAAGACTTGAATCTTCAGTGCTTGACATGTTGGGATGGCAAAATGGGCCAAACAGACCTGGGTCTTGAAATAATGGCTCTGGGATTTGGGGCTCGACCTTTTCAAATTTTAGTTTTTTGGGCCTAGTCCAGATTGAAGTACCCCACTGATGCACACTGAAATTTGCCATCATCCCTTATCCATGCCTTCTCTTAAATTGTCACAGCTCACATTGCCCCAAGTGGGGGAAAAAGGTATAAATGCACGTACATATGCCTCAAAACATTAGATAAAGAGGTTCTTATAGACAACAATATTCACTCTCTCTCTCTCTCTCTCTCTCTCTCTCTCTCTCTCTCTCTCTCTCTCTCATATTCATGTGATTAAACTATCCAATATCATGTTCGTCCAATGCTCTCTCTCACATTCAAGTGATTAAACTATCCAATATCATGTTCGTCCAATGCTTTACTAAAACTCTAAAATATACAGAGATATTATCCCAAAGCTATTACTTGCGTCAGTGCTTTTAGACGCTGGCTACTAGAGACAAATTGTGAAAAAGGCAAACCCAAACACCACAGATGAAAATGCAAATAGCAGTCGAATGAATATTTTAACCAATCTCAGCAGCCATTTCACCCTTATTTAAGCTTCCCAATCTACTCCCAAAGACCCAACAGGCTCTCTCACATTACATGGAACTGAGCCTTCTCAGACCCTCATCATCTCCCATCCCAAAAGCTGTCACTGTTAGCCTACTAGGCACATACCCATATCCCCGAACATAGCAAGGCATCTCTCACCACCTGCAAATTCTTTCCCTACCATGGCTAATGGATTGGAATGGAGGGTGGTTTTTCCAAATGGGTCATCTCAAGAACTGGTGCCACAATCTGGGTGGGGTAGGAGAGTATGGATGGGTGCATGGGGATTAATTTTAGGATTGAAATTGAGATTGTTGGGGTTGGTGGAGAAGATATGGAAGTTAGGTGTTGATGATCCAAGGAGGGTTGTTCATGGCCTTAAGGTTGGAATATCACTTACATTGGTGTCACTGTTTTACTATATGAGGCCTTTGTACGATGGCGTGGGAGGAACGGCCATGTGGGCAGTTATGACTGTTGTGGTGGTGTTCGAGTTCACAGTAGGTAAGAAGCAAGAATATAAAACCATTTTATATTACATTAGCTAGGTAGCATTTATATTCATTACAATTCATCTGCAGTTGAGAGGAAGAAGTAAGGATTGGTCTTGTGGGTAGAAACCATATGTATGATCACCCACATGATCATTGATGGGCTATCTTTTGCATGAGACCATTTGATGCTTGTAACCATCAGGTCAATGCATATTTCGATTAGAGAACGTACAAAAATATTGGGTCAAGTTGATAAAAACAGAAAAGAAAAGAAAAAAATTTGGTGGTTTGACCCAACGGGTTAGAAAAATTAAGTTTGCACTATTTTTATTTGTATATAAAATTAGAATATAGAGATATAAGTAAGAAAACACTTAAGATAGAGTTTTTACTGAAATTTTCAAATAAGTTTTATGTTTACTTTGAATTTTCAGTTTTTAGGGTTCTGAGAACATTTGGATTGTAATTTTGTTAGATGATGAATTACAGGGTTGGAGATATAATAGATTTTAGTTAACTATTGTATTAATTAGAGAGTGTTTGGTTAATTTATTTTTATTACATATCTTATACTTAACATGAGTGCTTAATTTAGTGGTAGAGATTTTGCTTCCTTGAAAAAAGGTCATGGGTTAAAAGTTAAAACCAGTGGAAGCTCACCCCCATGGCCATTTACAATGAAAGAATCATAAGAGATATTAATTTCTAAATTAATAGTCGAACTTATCATGATTTACTTTTATAATATTTTCAAAACCAAACACCAAATTATTTTTTTTATATTAACGATGATAAATGTTGAATCACAATACAATATGTGTAGATAAAACGGACCCTTATTTAACTTAATTACACATTTCAACTGCTAAATTCTATGAATGTAAGTCTTATATATTATTTTCATTTTTATTGATGAAATGTGTGTGAACATGTAGGTGCCACACTATCCAAAGGTCTAAACAGAGGGATGGCAACACTACTTGCTGGATCTCTAGCCATTGGCATTCATTGGATTGCAAATCAACTGGGAGACCAAGCTGACCCCATAATTCGCAGCACCGCAGTTTTTCTTCTAGGTACAAAACACATTCCCCTTTGAATTCAATTTCAGAATAATGACTAGTTTGCAATACTCATGAGCCATCTTTTTTTTATCTTCCAGCATCTGTGGCAACGTTTTCTAGATTCATCCCAATTGTAAAAACTCGGTTCGATTATGGTGTTAGCATCTTTATCCTTACATTCAGCTTGGTTTCTGTATCGGGATACCGTGTGGAAGAATTGGTTGTGTTCGCGCGCCACCGCTTATATACAATTGCGATAGGAGGCTCCGTATGCATGCTCATCAGCATGCTCATCTGCCCCAATTGGGCAGGGGGAGATCTTCACCAACTTATCACTAGAAACATGGAAAAACTGGCCTGTTCTTTAGAACGTATGCATTTTACAGATTGCTCAGTTCCATAAATATATTCCTATTGTATAGATTATAGAGTGAATGGTAGAATACAGAACATACATGGAACATTTGTTTTTGTTTGTGATGATATCTTATGCTACATAAGAAGTCCTAATTTTTCTCTATCTTTTGCTAAAATCTAGGATGTGTATCCGAGTATTTTGAAGATTCTGAATGCTTAGACCCCAAGGAAGAACCTTGTCAAGGGTTCCAAGGCTATAAATGTGTGCTTAATTCGAAGGCTACCGAAGAAACATTGGTACGTAGAAAATTTCATCAAAATTGATTGTTGATGTCAATGGTTAGTGAAACCAGTGGTTAGTTCTTTCTTAAATTATTCCTTTGATTCATCTGTACAGGCTAATTTTGCAAGATGGGAGCCGGCACATGGCTGCTTCAGCTTCAGACATCCATGGAAGCAGTACATAAAGATCGGAACTGTAATGCGGCATTGTGCTTATTGTGTCGAGGCACTCGAAGCCTCCATCAATTCAGATAATAAGGTAAGATAAATGATCCAAAGAAGTTTTGTATTTGCATGTTTTTCTCCCTCTTTTTCATGCTTATTGATGTTAATTATGTACTCAAATTTGGTGTTTTTAGACATTTGCAAGCTTGCTTGTGCGGTTAGTTTCAACTCCTTACATCACTGATCCAACACAGTAAAAAAAAAAAAAAAAAAAAAAGATTTGTCATTTAGGAGTTGTTTTGGATTCTGGGTTCAGGGTTCAGACTGATCCTCATTTATATTAGACATGTTTGGTGACTGACTCACTGTCCATGTTTTGGGTCAGCTCGTGATTTGTTCGCTTTGTGATAGATTAGGACTGAGCTTTCGTGGGCTGAACCCAGGCCCTATTTCCTGGTCTGAAATTTAATGGGTTCAGTGAATCTATCAGCCTAGCCCAGCTCATGACATCTCAAATGGTCCTCGTGATTTCCTATTAGATTTGGGCATGGGTCTGGCTTCTAGCCAGGACAATGGGCTGGATACCTGGAGAATTAAACAAGCTGAGCTTAGCACAAGCCCTGGCTGTCCAAGCCCATACTAGTAACAAGTTGACAAAGTTCTTAGACTTTAATCTTGCATTCGACACATAAATGTAATTATAGTCACAGACCATCTCAAATCGAAATTGTGACCACATGGCAGGCACCAGAGTTCATAAAGAAGCATTTTAGAGAAGTCTTCATGAGATTGAGCTCCCACTCTTCCAATGTATTGAGAGAGCTAGCAGCTGCTACCAAAACCATGAGGAAGTCCTCCAATTTAGACTTACTGGTTGAAGAGATGAAAATGGCTGTAGGAGAACTCCAGAGCTCATTGAGATATTTCCCTCACCAACTGATACCACCACCAATAGAAGCAACAGAGGACAAAAGGGCGCCCGCCCACGCCCCTCCGACCCATGTGCCATTCATGGAGGTTCTTCCCCTTGTCACAGCCGCATCACTGTTGATCGAAATTGTAGTGCGGATTGAAGGACTCGTTGATGCAGTCGACGAGTTGGCGGGTCTTGCTAATTTCAAACCTGCAATTGATGACAAGCCCAAACAGAGCATGGTCACCAACAATCCTCCCCAAGAGCTTCAAGGACAAGAAGCCATGAAGGTCCTTCAACAGGTCTGAGTCTCATTCATTCAAGGACAAGAAACCATGAAGGTCCTTCAACAGGTCTGAGTTTCATTCATTCAAGGACAAGAAACCATGAAGGTCCTTCAACAGGTCTGAGTTTCATTCATTCAAGGACAAGAAACCATGAAGGTCCTTCAACAGGTCTGAGTTTCATTCATTCCTTGTCTTCTTAGAAGACCCACATCAGAATACTAATTGCATGTGCTATATCTGGAGTCCTCTTCAAGATGGAGTGATGTCTTTTTTTATTCACCAAAGAAGAACAAACACCAGAAACAGATTTTGACCAGGCCATGCTTCCTTGTTCTTCCTTTTGGGAGCTTGATTATCCTCTATTTTTATGTTTTTTGCTTTGTTCTATGTATGAATGGACTGTTGAATGTCCAAAAAAATGGTGACATAAGACCTTGTTCTCATTCTCATGTAATTATGCAATGTGCAATCACATCTCAATAAAATGACAAGTAGGTCAATCTGTATTTGGTAATGGGTACCTTATCTTCTTGAAGTGGACACCTTTTGTCCCATTCTTCTTGCGTTGCAATTCAAGCACTGCACACTAGACCACACACAATACATTGCAATGAGACCGTACAACCCGCGTGTTATTAAATTTCCTTCCGCAACCAATCCTACCAAAACCTCAAGGTATCATTAGAGGAGTGGAAATACTTTTCAACACTCCTCATCAAGTGGAATTTTGTTAGCACACTTTTCGTGCATGCACATTTCAACTCCGATTCATTCCTCTTGAAATTCGAACTCACCATCAGTTGACTCTAATATCATATTATATATCCTCCATTAACCAATCTTACCAAAACTTCAAGACAATAGTATAGAAGCATAAATACTTTTTAACACATTGTATTGACAATTGATTGCATCATCATGGAATAGGGATTATCCGCAATGTGTTTGTACTTTGTGTCTAATTAAGTTTAGAAAGAAGCAAGCTTTAGTTACTTCTAGAACACTTTTTCTATATCTTAAAATGGCATCAAGTAATTGAAAGATTCACACAAGTTTTCTACATTTGAATGTTTTATGTGTCTGATTATTTTGTAGAAGATGAAAATGATTACTAAAGTAGAATTATTTTTTGTTGTCTCCATTGGCAATTATGGCAGTTTTCATTTTATGAGGTAGATATGACCTTCACTTTCCTATATACTGAATTATTAGGATTTGATTCTATTTCTCTAAAAATGAAAGGTTATTTGATACTTATACTTAGAAATTCACCTTCATCTTTATTTTTAATCACTTATGATATGAATCTTATGTATCCAATTCCTATGTATTCTAATGCAAACATAAAAGCCATTAGCATCTATATATTTTGTGGTTGTTTGACATGAGTGGCTTAATAAATATCAAGTAATGACAAATATATTAGAGTCATGCGAAAACAAAGAAACGCCAAAAATATAAGTTCACGAAGAAACAGATGACTAAAACCCCATGCCAGCAATGACTAATGTGGCTTTAGATCAAACAATGCATAAAAATCCCTCCCTGTTCCTTCCAAATCAAAGCTTAAGGAGAGTATCCATGCCAAATTAGAAGAAGTCTATTTCCTACTCTCTACTTGCAACAGATCTTTCCACGCTTGAGCAAACATTTCACTTCAAAAATGCCCTTGCTCATAACCAATATAATGTACAATTGTGTCTGCTACTGGCAAAGTGGCTTGCGACTCGATTAGAGCTTGAGCTTGAGTGGTATGAGATGATCGTCCATGTGGTAGGATGTACGTGTAGTTGGATAAACTGAGGATTCATAGAATTCTAAATAAAAGAAAAAAGAAAACTAAGTTTATCTTGAATTATATAAAATTGTATGGGCGGTATAATAAGTTACAAAAATTGGAGTATTCAGGAAATTGTGGATAAGATGAGTTTACGATTTACGGAATGGTCGTGTAAAAATTTACAGAGAAGTGTATATTAAGTTCCTCATCAGTTGATGAGTGGCATGTGACATGTGACTTAATCTTATATTGTATAAGATAGAAGTACAAACAGGTCTTGCCCATATATTTGTAACAACCAAAGTTGTAAGCAATCAAAGTTCTTTTATTACTTTTTTAAGGATGTGTTTATCCATCAAGACGATTCCGCTCTATGCAAATTTCCATCTTAATGAGAGTGAGGAATCCAACGTTACTACCACTTGCATAAAAGTTGAAATCCTCTTCATCTACAAAAAAAAACTAATTCATTCTTTTCCTTTTATGCAAGGAGGAAGGCTCTCACCAAACAAATAAAAAAAAAAAAAAAAAATGATAGACAAGACCTTTGTTTTTTAATGCCTTCGTGGAGCAATAAAATTCCACACTATGTAGATTTATTTTTTTTATGCAAGAAAGAGGAATCCTACATTTCACATAGGAGATTGAAAACCTTTATATTTAAAAAAAATCAACTCATTTTTTCTATTTTGGTGAGGAGAATGCCTTCTCACAAAAGGGGCAAAAAAAAAAAAAAAAAAAAGCTACTTAGAAAATCAGGATAATTTTCCGCTACACTATAAATTCCTAGTTGCATAAAAAACGCACTATGTTAGAACTATATTGTACCCGAACCAGATGAAAACCATTTTGCAGATGAGTGGTGATTCGTGATTCTGCCTGTAGATGAACGGATGAAAACATCAGTCTCACTCACCGGGGCCTCTTATTGTAATTCCTGGATTTTTCCAAATCCCACCCTTTCGTTTCTTTTCCACTATAAGAAAGCTTAGAAATACACACTCCCTTTCCCTAGAAAAGTAAACATTTCTTCGTCATTCTCTTTTCTCTCTCTCCCACATCAAAATCTCCAGCTGAAAAACGACAGAAAGCAGAAACCAAAGAGATTTTGAAGTTTCTCCATTTCCAATCCAAAATCCCACCCTTGTTGAAGTTCCTTTCCCTGTAAGACACAGCAGAAGAAGAAAAAGATACACAGAGAGAGACAGAGAGAGAAAGAAAGAGAAAGAGATGGTAGATTCCAGCATCAGCTCTGAAAACAAGATTACCTATTTCCAGGCGATCACAGGCATCGAAGATCTCGATCTCTGTAGAGACATCCTGGCCACCCATGGCTGGGATCTCGAACTTGCTATCTCATCCTTCACCTCCCAATCTGACCCCATCTCAGCCGTCCAAACCACTTCCAGTTCTGACGCAATCCACGCCCGAGAACAACCCGCCTCCTCCTCCTCCTCCGCCGCCGCCGCCTCCGCCGCGTCACCCCCCGACGCCGCCCATCCCGGCCTCGCGTGGAAGCTGATCACGCTCCCCTTCTCCGTCATCTCCGGCGGCTTCGGCCTCGTCTCCAGCGCAGTCGGCCTCGGCTTCTGGGCCGCCGGCGGAGTCCTCTCTCTCTCCCTCGCCCTCCTCGGCTTGGGCCCCCGCGCCCACGGCAGCGCCTCCTCCCCTCTCATCCCATTATCCACCTCCGCACAGGAGGCCGTGGATTTCTTGTCGCAGTTCGAGAGGGACTACCCTGGGGCGGCGGCATCGCGGCCCAATTTCGTGGCGGAGGGGTTCATGGAGGCGCTGCAGCGGGCGCGCCGTGAATTCAAGATGCTGTTCGTGTACCTGCACTCGCCTGACCACCTGGACACGCCGGGGTTCTGCGAGGGGACGCTGTGCTCGGAGGCGGTGGCGGCGTTTGTGAACGAGAACTTCGTGGCGTGGGGAGGGAGCATTCGGGCGAGCGAGGGTTTTAAGATGAGTAACAGCTTGAAGGCGTCGAGGTTCCCCTTCTGCGCTGTGGTCACGCAGGCTACCAACCAGAGGATCGCGCTGCTACAGCAGGTAATTGTTCTTTTTCTTATGCTGTTCTTGATAGGGTTCTCTTCTTGTATGTTTTGTTTACTGATTGTAGTTATTCATTTTTCAATTGCCCATGTTCTCTTAATGCAGAATTAGTTGATATTAGATGAATTCTCAGACCACAGCCCCCAAATGGTTGAAGGATGGGACTTAAGTTGAGAAATGTTTTGGTGTTGTATTGTAACTAAGTAGTTAGGTTAATTCACATGAACTGGATGGTATTTGCTGGTGATGTCAGATGATTTTATGAAATTTAATAGGGTTGTGTTTGGCTGCATCACAAACCATTTCTTGTTTTCTTCATCTTTTTTGTTGATAATATGTTTAGTTAAGGTTAAAACTTAAAACTATCATCTTTGGTTTGCATCTCAACCCCATGTATTGGATGGAGGGAGAGGGGATTGTATTGCGACTATTGTCTCACTAATATTTGGATTAGAATGTCTGCTAGACTGCTAGCACCTTCTAAGCACCGTTTTTTTTTTTTTTTAAGCTTATTGACAAAGAAAAAAAATAACTTCTGAAGATCAACTCTGAGGATTTACCCATCTTGTTGAAATGGAATGCCATGATCTCTTGGTAGTTCTCCAATACCGGCATAGTGATATGATTCTCATTGTTTCTTTGTTGCCTGGTGTTCAGCTTCATAGAACAATGTTAGTCTAACTTTCCATCCTATATAAATTTCCTTTCATGGAAGCGACGGTAGATAATCACACAACACTCCACTAGGCTTTTATACACTTTTCTCACCCTATGTTGATCCTATTGTGATGTCCTTGTTAGGCTTTTCATTTTTTTTCTTGTGGCCTTTTTTGTCTGAAAGTTAATCTTGATGATGGCGTGGTCCAACAATCTTTACTACAAATGCACTCATTGAAAATATTAATATTTTCTATGACAAGTTTTTTCACCATCGCGTGGTATGAAAGAAACATGTATCACAGCATCAGCCTATTGGGAACAAGAGATCTTCTACCACTAGTAGAAAGAATTTATGTTAAGATTCTATCTACCAAACCATTAAAAAAAAAAAAAAAAAAAAAAAAAAAAAAAAAAAACGAAAAAAGATTCTATCTACCAAAGTATATGCAAAATGTTGTATTGATTAAGAGGTAAATAAATTGTATTTGGTTCTAATTGCTAGCCTCTAAATCTGAGATTAAAACCTCTACCATTAGGCTAGAGGGTTAGCTTTTGTGTTATATGAATTTTCCAAATCTTCTAAATACTGATAATTCATGAGCCCTTTTTAATTCTCGAGTAGTGGAAAATCTAACTGTGAGTTTACCTGGGGGTCCATGGTTTGGTGATCATCATCATCATTATTTTGTGAGAGACTGAAGATTATTGATTGGATGAGGCACTTATTGCTTAGATAGTTCCTTAAAGATATCACCTAATACAAATTATAACCCTTTGAACAGTGGCAGACCCAGGATTTTTGTCTGAGGGGGATGGACTCAAACAGGTAGTTGGTAGCAAACTCAGGATTTTCATGTAGGTTTTGGGGGCAGACCGAGGATTTTCAGTTTTTCACCTGGATTTTAGAAGCAGACCAAAAAAATTTCATATGGTTTTTGGAAGCGGACCTAGGCCTGACAGGGCCGGCTGCCCCCAGAAGTTTATATGCAGGTCCGCTCCTGCCTTTGATTGACCAAAGCAAAATTGAAAGCTTATAACAGAGAGGAAAAAAAAACAGAAAAAAGCGGTGCAATGATCCATTCCACATTCAATGTTACCAAGGGGGGATAGTTTCAAATGGAAAATCTCTTCCAACCTGCATAATTTTTTAGCCATCCTCCATCCTTACAGGCATGTTTGTGTAACACTTTTCCGCGGAAAAGTGGACGGTTTTTCGCAGAAAACCCATTTTTTCGGCGTTTGGTGCGGAATAATTCTGTGAAAATGCTTTCCTGTCTCGTCAGCATTTTCCTTGATAATGGTGGAAATGGATTTCCCATGGGGGAGCATGGGAAATGGATTTCCTCGGAAAACTTCTCCCTCTTTTCCTCACTCTTGTCCATTTCAACCCAAAAACCCTATAACTCTTTCCTTTTTTTATTTCTTTATATAAATTATTATTTAATGTTAAATAAATAATATACATGTTATGTTATTTTTCTTCAAAAAATTATATCACCAAATAAGAAATTTTGATTTTCTATAAGGGATCCACAGCCGCACCAAACAACATCTGCACCAGTTCAATGAGGAAACTCTTTTTGCACCAAACATGAATTTCTAAATTCTACGGAAATTCTTTTCCGAGGTTTTCATTTCTATGGAATTTGCTGACGTGGCAATTTCCTCTTTTCGCGGAAAGGGTGTGTACACAAACGTGCCCTACATGTCCCTATTAGCTCAATGGTCTGGATCAATATATTATGGGCTGCCATATAGATAGCCCATCTAGTGTGCCGCTTGTCTAAAAGAAAACCAGGTGGTTAGAAATTGACCAAGTGCCCATTTATATTTAATTGGAATGTTCTTCTACTGTACAACCACTAGGAAGGGTTTGGATCGAAAGTGCCAAGGGATGAAAAACAATATCTCAAATGAAACTCTCTCATGACTCACTAGGACGAACCTCACAGGGGAAATAATCAACAAAGGAAAACTTTGATTAAACTCAGAATTGCTGTTACCTTCTACCATGCTCATATTAATAGGAAAAGAAACCCTCGAGTCTTCTAACCTTAACTAGGAAACTGAACAGAATTAGTAAGCTAATCCTAGTTACAACTTATTAAGGAAAACAAACAGAGTTAAAAAGCTTGACAAACAAAAGTTTCTGAACTCCTTTGGTCCCACACGTGGGCCATGGGTCTTGTTGCAACAGCTTATTGGCTTTGCATCATCTACTGACCTGTTTTGCAAGTATATCATTTGAGATCATCAAGCGACTGTGATGGACGATGGTTACATCAAATAACTCCTGTCTCTCATGTTTAGTCTACAAGAATAAGAATTTTCTGCCTGTGTTCATATAACAGTCTAAGCATTTTCTTTTTGCCATCACGGTAGTTAAACATCATCATCATTATTAGATCCTTGTCCCAAATTTGTTGGGTTTGGCTACATGAATTTGGTTTCTCCAATCCAATCTATCATGGGCCAAATCCTTAGATAGGTTGCACATCTTCATATCTAACCTTACTACTTCTATCCATGTCCTCTTCGGTCTCCCCCTTTCCCTTAATGGACCATCAACTTGCATAAAAAGAAAACATCGCAAACCCTAAATATAAAATTATATAATGGAAAAACCCTTTCCCTTAATGGGCCAAGTCCTCATATAGGTTGCACATTGTCGGATCTAACCTTACTACTTTTATTCATGTCCTCTTCGGTCTCTCTCTTTACCTTAATGGGCCATCAGCTTGCATAAAAAGAAAACATCACAAACCCTACATGTAAAATTATATATTGGTACTATCATAATTAGCAAAGCAATCGATAATGCTATAATTTAGAAGGGGCAGAATTTCTAACTAAAACCAGTGTTGCAATTCAGATGGTCTATTAAACCCTCCACACTTACTTCCACCTTATGTTTTTGTGTTCATTTAACAGTCTAAAGGTTTTTCTTTTTTCCATGATGTAGTTAAAACATCAGAAACCAATACATTTTGGAAATGAACTGTCATAGATTAGAAAAGCAAACAGTAATGCTCTAATTTAAAAAGGGCAAAATTTCCTAGATAATCGACCTAGGTGAACCAAAATGTCAGACCCTTCCCAATACAATCCCACCACTTCACCTTCTTTTCACATGACTGAATTGGTAGATATCCAGGATTTGCATTATTTCAAGTGTAAATAACCATCAGATTTTGCACAAAAATCCATTTTATTAATGGTTGAAGATTTTTAAACTTGGTATAAGTCAAGAAAGGATGATTCTTATGGGGACATTTTTTGAGCTTCCATAATTCACTCCCATACCTCCAAGTGGGCCCCACAACAGGGTTCCGTGTTTCAGAAATTAGGTCATGGTCTTGTACGGCCATCAATATCATACTTATGGCATATATCACTCCAATTGGAGTGAAAATTGAACAACTCCACTATGCGTAGAGAGGCATGTCAAAACAGTGAATTGGACATAGGTTAAATCAGGCTTTAGCAGCTGTCGATTTACACATGATCATTTCTCTTCAAATTTTGACTAGATTTTCCACAAAATGTGTTATCCATATATTGTGTTTTTGCTGTACTAATTTTCAAATTAACTTGTAAGCTTTTCAAAATTTATCGCTTTCTATTTTTTCTGATTTTTTTCTTTGATTCATGCACTAAGGGTTGCTTCTTCCTCTTTAATGACTATGATACCCTTCTGTTAAGGATCTGAACATGAACATCGAAACACATGAGTAACTCGGTATTTTTAAACCGGGAAAAAAAAGATGTTGATACAGGCTTGAGTGTCTTTCCAACATGAAGGAAATTCAGATTTATCCTGACCATTGTAATGATGAATCAAGGTATTACAACTTGGACTTGCGGAGCAACTCTTCCCCCTTTAGTTGTCGACTCAACCGAGTCTCATAAGACTGCTGAGTTAGACCGAGTCTCCTAGAGCCCAAGAACTGTTAAAATTGTGTGAAAATGCAACAAAATCTTTAAAAGATGGGGCCATATAGGTCCTAACTTTAAAACGTGTTTTAACTATTAAGAATGGGTTTGAGTTGTAATAAGTGGGCCCATTTGTTTTTACCTGAGCCGAATGAATAGTACCTCTTATCTTTGAATGCTAAAATCTTTTAAAAAGCGTGATTTTGATCTTCCAAAATCAATGCCCCAAAACCTTCCACATCATCTCACAACATCAAATTGGGAGAAAATTATATATTTTCCCTTTTTTCCATGGGAATTGGTGTGGGGGAGCTGGGGGTGAGAAGAGGAGGGGTTTGAGACTTGAATCGATAGTTGTTGAGTCCAAGTCTACTTGACTCGGCCAATTTTAAATCCACATGATGAATTAAACCTTTTTCAATACAGAGAAATATTTGAGCATATTGAGTTGCATCATGGTTAATTAGTTATTGCATTGCATCATATTCACATAGGTTTCTGCTATCTTTACAATATAAAGGGCAAAGATGTTATATAATTAATCACAGGTATTATATCATACTACCATTCAGAAAAGGGGATTATATTGTGCCTTTAAGTGCAATTAGCTTTCTTTAACCTATATGCCATGCCCTTGTCGCAGTCTTGAGAAAGCCTGCAAGGACATGGAATTGTTATTGTGGTTGGCTCTGAAAAGCAATGCATCACAACATCAATTTTCATTTGTCCCCAAAGAATCATAATATTGACAATACTGGAATCTTTCTTTTTATTAGGGCACATTATAAAAGCATGCATTAGTCTTCCAAAGTCATATATATAAATCATGTATTTGATTGAATCCTTCTCTGTTAAATCTATTATGCTTTATTGATTCCATCGCATATATTGGCATGAACAATTTAAAACATTGGACCATGATCCACCGGCCCCACCTGTACAAACTGATAACCCATGATAGCATCAAATCAGGTATGATACAATCCCTGGTAACATCAAATTTGTTATGCTTTAGTGATTCCATCACATATATTGGCATGAACAATTTAAAACATCGGACCATGATCCATTGGCCCCACTTGTACAAACTGATAACCCATGATGGCATCAAATCAGGTATGATACAATCCCTCTATGTTGGGTCCACCTAGATGCATCCCAATCAGAGTAAGAGGATATAAATGTCTCATCATGGATTAGGATTCGGGAAAAAAAAATCTGTCCCTTTAAATTATCCTAACCCATGACTTATGAGCCTTAAAGCTTAAAAAACTATGTCGCTTCAAATTTATGTTGGGCCTTCCGTGAAATTGATCATGCAAGAAACACATGATTAGAGTATTAGACTCATTTTGTTATACATACGTACACACACACGTTATCCTCCATGCGTGCCGCACTGTGGGGTCCACATGTTGGCCCCACCTTAGAATGGAGCCGGGCGGTTGTGAAGATTTGCCTGGGCCCCTCCTAGGTACAAAAGAATCAGCCCATCTGATCATCCTAACCCTATCATTTGGGGGCCACAAGTTCAGTCCATTCGGATGGGCGTGCACTTGATCCAATGGCTCAGTCCATTCAAATCTATCCAAACTCGGACGTGTGTACTATAGGGCTGGGGTTTTCTTTGGTCCACTCCGATGGACCAGAAGGTGGGCCCCACTAGGGGTGCACATTATGCGCACTGGGCGATAGGATAATCATCATCATCATCAAAGCCTTGTCCCAACTATGTTGAGGTTGGCTACATGGATTTTGTTTTTCCATTCCGATCCATCCTAAGAAAGGATGGGTTGTAACTTTTAAAACTCTTCATACGTTACCTCTTTTGAAAAAAACTTCCTATTAAATCTTAGGCCTTATCTTTCCTAAAATAATTTTATGCAAATTTATAGCAGAAGGAAGATGAAGAGATAATGTGCAATGACTATTGTTCAATGGATTGAAAAATTGCACTCTCTAATTTAAAACCAATACCAATGAATACATTAGTGGGCCGCGCTTATAAATACAATTAATTAGATCGTTATTATTCAAACAACAAATTAATAATACTAGTAGAACCATTCCTAGATTTTATAAGAGGGCATCTGATGGATTTATAGGCTTGGAATCAAAGGATCCAAACTTAATTCTATATAATATTCTAAGGGCCTGCCACCATGATTTGTGCCTTTGAATAAATGAGTCCACATAAAAGGATTGTATACAAGCATAATTAGTTGGTCCATCAAAAATATTCAAAGGACGAATTAAGGATCCTAGTAGGCCTACCACCAAATTTTATAATAGGGCCCAACCGATGGATTATTAGGTTTGGAATCAAAGGGTTTAGATTCATCTCAAGGGTGTCATTGTGCCAATTTTATAAAGACCTTCTATAATGATCATATCTTCTAACAGATGGGATCCAATGTAAAAAGGTCATAGAAATACAATTAGTTGAACCCACTTGCGAGGACCATATGATTTTATAAGAGGGCTCCACTAACGTGCTCTTAGCTCAAGTATTAAACTTGAAATTTTCATTATTTGATGGTAGGTCCAACTCCTATTTGAGTGAAATTTGACGAGGGCCAATAAAAGATGAAGCCATTTATTTTTATTGGTTTGGATTTTTCATAAGTAGGACCCACGGAAGAGACCACGAATCTCTTGTGAGTTCTAAATGAAATTGGGAACGGGAGTTGCTACAAAATTTTGAGTGCAATTTCAAGGCATGACCGTCATTGGTAATGGCATGTTTAAGAGGGGCAAAATTGCCCCTTTATGTAGGGGTAGCTTGTAGAATTCCTCTCTCTCTCTCTCTATATATATATATAAATATATATAATGATAAAATATTTTCCCGCAGGAGCATGTATCTAGACTGTCACCAAAGGCAGGACCCCCCAAAATTTCACCGGGTTTCATGTGACCGGCCGACACATATGTGTGCTCCTGCAGAGCGTATGAACATGAGAGAAAATCGTCCATATTTAATGCATCCTATAGATGATTGATTTGATAGTGGTCCAACTTGGAATGAAATTGGGCTCAGAGGTAATAATACAATGGGTAATATTGATTTTGAGCAAATTAAATTTATGATGTGAGCCCAAGTGCCCTACTCATGAATTTACAAGGATGGGCTCATATAAATCTAAGGAAACTTGATAGTTTTCTTGTAAAGTAACTACCAAACAAAATAGGGTTGGTGGCAAAGTGTGTGAGGCTCACCAGGCTCTCATATACAAGTGGGCTTTAGGAACTAGGCATCTACAAAAATCCAAGTCCATTGGATCTAGCCATCTACAAAGAAAATTATTCTGGTCAATTTATGTATTACTCTTTAAATTCAATGTTCAGTTTTTTTCCTCACTGTACTTTGTTGTTTTTGTTCTTAGTGTTTTTGTTGTTTGTTTGTTTAAAAGGGTCATTTTGTACGTCCTCCTGTTATACGTTACTTTTCATTTACAAAAACATGTAATCTACATGAAGACTGAACACATTAAAATTAAGATAAAAAAGATGGTTTTTAATTGACTGTAATTAGCTTCACATGGCCTTTATGGTGGTGCTTTGTGCATTACAGTAAACTTGTGTATCACATCCTCGCTAGTATTCATACCCCAAACTAAAGAACTGCAAGTTCCTTTTTAGATTGAGAAGTCAGTGATGTACTTGATTCAAAAAGTAAAAAAAAAAAAAGTAATTTGTGATGTGTACACTTGTAAATCTGACCAAATTGCTTAAGTAGTTGGTTTCCACTTAAGCTGTAAATCTGACCAAATTGCCCCCAAAAATGTGACTAGAAGACCATTAAAAAAAGAGGGGTTACTTGAAAGGAATTACCAATATTTGTGATAATGTGCTCATGAGATGGTTCTAGTGTCCAGGGTTCTCTCTGCATCCAGTCATTTATTTATTTTTTCATCAGTAATTAAATTGGATATGGGGAAAGAGGAAAAGATACAAGCACCTTACAAACCAAAGAAGGGGGAAAACTCGAAGTATGCCCTACATAACAAGCAATAGAAACATGAATAGCAACAAGCTATATAGAAGGAAAACCATTGGAGTGCACACCAAGTGCTCCTTTTGTAGCCAACATGTCAACCACATCATTTGCTGACTGAAGAACATGCTGGAAGAACACCATCGAAGAAGAAGATAGATTTGATTTTGTTGAGATTGTAATGAAGTTTCCTAGGACCACCAACCATGCCTGAAGCCCTTTAAATTGCATTGGACAAATTGCATCCTACCATCAGGAACTCTTGGAAACAACCCTCATACATCCTCAAATCTTCGTCTAGTCGGTTGATTTATAAATTCTTTAAATCCAAGATCATTCCACCTTTTGTGCTGTCCTCACTGCAATTTTTGTTATTTTATTGCCATTGATTATTATTATTATTATTATTATTATTATTATAGTAGTGGTAGTAGTAGTAGTTAGAAAGTGTCTTTAATAAAAAGAAGTGAAACTTTATTCATCCCTTAGGGGTTTTACTTTTTCTCCTCATTGAAGCACCTTAACTTTTTTGCTTTTTGTACATATTTTCTTTGTTTATTTTTTACATCGTGCACTGCAGATTGAGGGACCGAGATCTCCTGAACAAATGCTCGAGATCCTTCAAAGAGTGGTTGAAGAGAGTGCTCCTACACTTGTTGCTGCTAGACTTGAGGCAGAAGAAAGAAGGAATGCTACTCGTTTGAGGGAGGAGCAAGATGCTGCGTATCGTGCAGCACTTGAAGCTGATCAAGTACACTATTTTCCCAACTTTTTGTTTCTTTAGTGCTTGGTGGTTTTGGGTCAAACTGTTATTAGTTTTACACAGTTCATTGATAAACATTAATCTTTATCAAATAATGATACTTCAAATCACCTTGTGGTTATTGTCTCTTATTCAAGTTATATTGATGCATTATTTGTCTGTAACATTAGGCTAGAGAACGACAACAAAGAGAAGAGCAAGAGCGGTTAGAAAGGGAAGCAGCAGAAGCTGAGAGGAAACGTAAGGAGGAAGAAGAGGCTCTAGAAAGAGCCGCTCATGAAGCTGCTGAGAAAGAAGCTGCATTTGCTAGAATGAGGCAAGAGAAAGCTATGTTGCTGGGTGCTGAACCTGAAAAGGGGCCTGATGTTACACAGGTAATCCCTTTGGAAGCTGAACTGTGTTATTTCAAATATTGATTTATACACCACCTTTTTCTCTCGAATTTTTACCACTGTTTAGGGTCTTCATAAAATCTTTCTGCTACTGAGATTTTGATCTTGCTTGGTTTTAATCAAAATGCATATATTATATATTTGTATATGGATTTTTTATCCATGAAATGACAACTAATTATGAGACCTTTGATGTCACCTAGTGACACATCTAGGTGGGATTGGTGATGTTTCAATAGGTTGGGTAGACCATCGAGGGCAGTAACCATCTACTTATCCTGCACTCGGAATTGCCAGGTCAGTCAGGCAAGTTGGAATGAATGGGTAGGGTCAAATTCAAGTCCAGTTGGCAAGTTGAATAGCAAGTTCAGACCTTACAAAAAGCTGAACCCTTTCAGTCAGATTGGAAAACTCGAACCTTTGTTATCGGGATGGGTTTGGTTTAAGGAATTGCTGCCCCAAGGTGGAATACGTATGGGATGATGTAGGTTGATGATCATCATCATCAACAAAGCATTATCCCATCTATCTGGGGTTAGCTCTGGAAGCTCTAGTTTTCCACTCAATTTTATTTAAAGCTATGTTTTCAGGAAACCCCGACAATCATCATGCTTTCCATTACTGCTCGTCCCTTAAACTAATTCTTCAATTCACTGTTCAAGAAATGATTTTGTTCTTCTATTCTTCTGTACAAATGCCCGAACTATCTTAAACGGCATTCTTTAGTTTTCTCTTTTTCATAGCTAATCATAATTTTCTTTTGTTGCCCATTCTTAATTCTATCGTTTCATGCAACTTTACACATCCATCTCAACACGCACATCTTAGCTACATATACTGAAGTTGCTACTTATTTCTTTGTTGCTCAACATTTATGTATATACAACAAAGCAAGTAACTATTATCCTATAAAAATACCCCTTCACTTGAGGTTACACTTGAATAGTCGTGTAATGCCCCACTTGTTCATTCCAATTTGCTAAACTTGTACTAATCCTATTTGATATATTCGACTCAAGCGCTCTACTTTGTTCCATAGTTGCTCCACCCTAGCCTTCTGATTTGGTCTCAAGTTATTCCACTGATTCAAAATTTCTGTTGGATCACAGCCTAGATAATCAGATAGAGTACGCCCTAAATATTTACCTGCCTCATCTTTTCATGGATGCCGTCAAATCCCTTACCTTATCCTCCCATGACATCTCATCTTCAGATGTCATCATGCCTAATCACTATTAACCAGATTCTAGGGTAGCATGCAGCATTAGAATGGGGGAGATATGATCATTTATTGTTCAAAATAGTGGTACTGGCATATTGAATGGCCAGAAAATCAAAACGTTTTAGCAATTTGTAATGGTTTTCAACTTTTCATTGATACGTATGGGTTAGCAGACATTGAGAAAATATATATGTATGGGTTAGCAAAGAGATTTTGTTAAGCCTAAAAAAGTCTTGGAAAAATTGAAATCATCTAGAATATAGGAAAATGTTAGATTTCCCTTTTTTTTTTAATGGTAAAATGTTAGATTTCTTCCTTTTCACACACTCTGCTAGTATACAAAATCTACCAGACCCCTAAATATTATGTTAGTACTGAGTATTGTTGTTGGATCTTAAACTGTTGAATCTGTTTGTGTTAATTGTTTCTTTTTGCCAAAATTTGTACAAAATTACAAATAGAAGTTAAATATATGTGATTTATGAGTCATTTCATTTTAATGATGAACCAAGGAATAAATAACTCATAAGTCATAACATAGGTATAGTTAGATTGAAGACTAAATAAGAATTATTGAAACACCATGTCCAAACATAATATTTGGTTAATTAAAGGTGCTTATTGTTCGATCCACAAGGTTGTGGATTTGTCGTGTTACCGATGAGAAAAAAATCTGGTTAATGGAAATATTGATTAAGATTTAAAAATTGAATAAATGAAAATCTTTAAAAAGTAAAAGGGAGAAAAACAGCTCTAGTCAATATGAGCTTGAAATTTCACTCTAATGAGTGATACTCCTCTAGTGTACTCCTTTTCGTTGGGGGAGAATTTGATCCAGTGGGATTGAGGAAAGTAGGCTGCACAGTATAGACTTCTCAGGGATACATATACTTTGTGGTTGTATATTCCGGATCATATTTCCTATATTATTACTGTGACCAAGTTACTTTCTAAGACCTTATATTTGCTTTAAAGACCAGCAGTGGCATATTTTGTGAAGTTGGATAAATATATTCATATTGTACATGACATTATGTCAAACTTTCAATGGATACTCAGTTAAAAGGATAGTGGACAAGCATTATTATATGATTTGCTGCTTGCTCAAGTATATATTAGCCGTTGAGGTTATCATATACACTATAGAATTTGCACCAAGGATATCAAGATTGTTGAGCTCATTAATACCACCATATGACTAGAAATGGAACCTTTGTGAAAGGAGAGAAGTATGCTTCTTTTTGAATGGCTAACATCGACGCTGACTTTTTGGCAGAAGCATTTTCGAAACATAGTTTTTGGTGTTTTCTTGTTGGGTTCTGGGTGTAGTCACAAAATATGCCTGATTATGGACTTGGGTTGATCCACTTTTGTACCCTCCTCTTTGGTAGGGTTTGTGTAGCTCTTCAGTATATTCTCATTCACTGCACAGCCTTTATCATATTTTATATCTAATATTTATTCACCATTCTAAAAATGGAAAAAAGAAAAAGGACATATGGTACAGTAGAGAGATAAATATGCTTGTTTTCCTTGATTGTTTCTCAAGCATTGCTACTTGCTGTAATTCCATCCTTTGAAGTAATGATGGTTGTGGTACAATTTTTATCAGGTTCTTGTGAGGTTCCCAACTGGAGAGCGCAAAGAAAGGAGATTTCATAGCTCAGCTCCCATCCAATCCATTTATGACTATGTTGATTCTCTGGACTTTTTGAAGGTGGAGAGATACAACCTGCTCTCTAACTTTCCAAGGGTTGTATATGGGCCTGAAAAGCACTCATTGTCGCTGAAGGAAGCAGGGTTGCATCCACAAGCAAGCCTTTTTGTCGAGGTGGATTCATAAGAACCTCAAGTAATTCTTCTGCATCCTGTGCTGGGAACCTGAAAAGGAAAACGCATTTTTTCGTTGAGGATGTTATCAATATGCCCTGTCCAAAAATATTATTCTTGTAGGTATTGTTTCCTTCAATTAAGAATCGTACATTGACTCAAATGGGCTGATGGATATAAATTCTATGTTCTTTTCCCCAAGGTCGCACAGATCCTTGCTTTCTCATGTCTATAATAATGTGTGAACAATGGAGGGTGCTATGGGATACTGGTACATTCTACCTTGCGTCTATCATATTCTCTGCTGTGCAAGTTTTACTGGGTAAATGCCAAAAGTCCACACCTTGTTAACCGAGTACTCTCACTTGTGATTTCCAACAGTATCTGTGTCCAAACGGTAAGCTTTGTAATGCTGATGTTGCGGATGCAACACTTTATATGCGGGTGAAATAATGCAAGCATGTCAGATTGCACCAGTGAATCAATATATTTCTGATTATGGTGTTGCTCATCTTGGAATGGAATTTGGGCCATTCTTGTGACCAAGTTGGTAAATCATTATGCATGCCTGATGATGGCCAATTCCCATCGCATTCATTTTTTACACTTTGAAGGACGGCAAGTGATCAGATCACCTTCATTTCTTTCTCTATTGAGGACACCAAGATGCTCATTTTTTGTAATGTGTGCGCAAATTCACTCAATTTCCCCTAATGCATGGGTACTCATTTTCATCCACTTAATGCACGAAAGAGTCGCCCGTTGGGGTCTAAGACCAAACTCACTCTCTGCCTGAGGACACTCCCCTCTCACTGTGGGTGAGAAGCGACGCCCTTAAACCACTTGGGCGCATCTTGCGCTTATCATATGGAGAGCTTTCTCAATTGCTTCACAATTACAAATGAATGTGTAGACTGCTATTTTATGAATGGCTTAGGATTTATCCTTGTGTCATTCTTCCAATAGATGAGTACATTCTAGCACTTGTTTTTTTCAAAGACATTCTAGCAGTGAACTTTCGAAACTTTCACATAATTTTTATCCTAATCTTAAGACCCATCTACCATCATTTAGAAAATTCATTAATCTCTCTATGCCTTTTTACATAATTTACCAGAATACTCCACACAATAGAGATTACCCTAGAGTTATTCTAAAACCTTCAAGATCCCCATCAATCCATCGAGATCTGTCCATCCATCCGATCACATGAACATCCCACCACTTGGACAATTATGACACACAAGAGTCCTGAGTTAAATCTTGAGTCCCATATCTTTTTTCTTTTCTGGTTTTCTTCTTACGTTTCTGTCACTCTTTCTTTGACTTCCCTGGCAAAGATGTAGGCTTAGGCCTACGTTTAAAGAAGAAACAATCAAATATGAAAAGCAGCAGCCACCTCTTTGTTTTTAACTCTCTTAGAAATTCATGTACAGAGTTTCAGTAGTTACAACTTGCATCATTTCACTATAGACCAATTTGGCATAAATGGTATCAACAAATTCCCATGGGCAGCAAAGCAATGAGAATATGCACAAGCAAATATACATATGCAGGCCGGCTTAGCTTGTTTCTGAAAGCTACGTGCTTCGACCCTCTGTTTCATTGGATACTTCATCATTAGGGTCCACCACCTGACCAAGGTTCAAGGCCATGTCCTCCACAGGGACCTCGATCACATCTGTTCTAACACCTATATCAGTGGTATACCTGCTCACGCAGTACATAGCGGCAGTAATAGTGGCTGTCCCAACAGGATTTGCCTTGAATAACTGCAAAGGGAATGAGGAAAGAGCCACCAATGGGGCTACAATGAATGAAGAAGCTTGACTGCTGCTTCCCACGGCTGCCTTCTCCACTAGCAGCAAGCCTGTTTTGCAGTATAGTGCAAAGTCCTCACAGTTGTTCTGGAACACATTATAATTCCCAAACCCGTTCTTTAGCAGATGCATTGCTCTGTGGATGACTGTTTCTGGAGTGTCAGTTTCCGCAATTGTGCATGTTCCGCCCCGGACTTTGGCAAGAAAAAAAGATGGCGCTACTCCATACTCAAAACAGTATAGTGATCCATTGCCAAGGAAGCAGTCCAAGCAGGAAAGAACGACCCTGCTGTTTGGTTGCCTGAACCCACAGTCGGGGAACGTCAGGCAGGCTGATGGTAGGTTGGAAATTAGAATGGGGGAGTCACCAGATGAATCCATGTTCGAGGTCCTGTCCCTCTTGCCTGTAAAATGAACTACCTTACCGCCTCCAACATAAATACCTGCATTTTTAGCCAAAAATAAAAAAGGAAAAGAAAAACCATAAATACATGCAGTAATTTATTAATGAACAAATGCAGAACACTGAAACATAAAGTGAAACGAAAGAAGTCTGTGATGGAGTCAAAAGCCTTGTATGAAACAAAAAATTGAAACAAGAGAAGCTCTTAGTAGGTGGAATGAATGAAAGCTGTGATGGAGTCAAAAGCCTTGTACCAAACACTGAAAATTGCAACAAGCAAAACTCTTAGTAGATTAGTAGGTTTCAGGTGCATATGGATGTAGATCTAATTAAAGTCACTTTGAACATTCAAGAACAGAACTAGGGGTCTAATCAAGCTGTGCGTGAGTGACTGCTTATCCACAGTTCATGGAACTGCAGTCCATTTAGAGGGGCATGGATATCAGAAATCACAAGATGGACATAATTTTTTGGGTTTTCCTTCCGGAGAAAACAATGGCAGTCGGTGCTAATAATGATTTCACTGAAGACGACAAAGAAAAGCTACCCACATAATGGTGTTTCCATTTCCATGCCACCCAAATTTTTAGTAAAATGGATAACCATCCATTCTACCCAAATATGGCAACCAATTGGGATTTGAGTGCATCAAATACATATTGAATAACAATTTTTCAAAGTGCACCACATGCAGCATAAAGCTCGCTGGGATGATCAATTGATCATCCTCAAAGACCATTTGTATTTTCTAATTAAGTGAGAGGTCTGCAGAGGAAAAATGGGAAAAGATTACACATTGCTCAGCCATCAGAGGAGAATATCAAAGAGGAATATAGTTCCCAATAAACCATGCCGTAGCCTTAACATGATCTTCTTTGCACAGGTTTTTCATCCATTACAGATAAGAAAGCACCAAGTAAGGATACAACAGAAAAAAATTTAAAAGAAGAAGAAGAAGAAGTTCCAACCAAAGCAGCTCATTTGTGTACCAATAAAAGTGTAAAACCTAAAGTTGATTGTGAAAGAAAATAGTTTGTGTTAGAAAAACGAAACTATTGTTATCAATGGATATACTTCCAATTTCCAATAGTTTTCTAGGATAATCTGCTTGGAACAACTTCACAACAGAAGTCTGCATGATATGAAAAACACAGGTATGGGATCTCAGACTAGTTGGACAGACATCTAATCACACAAAACCAGAGAAAGACAAAACCATAAAGAAAACAATTAAGAACTATAACTGATCCACTGCCGTGTTGAGTATGACATACAAGTCCACCATGTTTTAGAAAAATGTAAGGGATTGAAAGGGGCGCTAATCAAGCCTTGTTAACCACCTGACACAGTGGGAACCAGCTACTTGGTGTCAAATAGCCTTGATCGTTGCATTATGTGTGTGATGAATACAACAAACAATGCAGGTCAGTAGGATGGCATATGATAGTATAGATCATCTTGAATCCCCTTAAACCACTTGACGCAAGATACTAAGAAGAGAATCTACAAGGCATTCTGCTGCAGCTACAGAGAAAACCAAGCAGAATGCCCTAGGATGTTTTAAGACAATAATATGATATGAGAGCAGTCGACAAGAGGGAAAGGAAGAAATAGAGTGGCATCCAGATGAATGTTGCTAATAAATTGTTGGTCATGAGTTTCCTCCTTTCCCTAGCTGTGAGGCACCAAGTTGCATTGCTAGACACTACTATGAGTCACAAAACATGTTATGTATAAAGATGCCAGCCAGAATGAGTGCGCAAGTTTAACATCAGTAGTTCTAGAGTGTCTTACATTTGAGCTTGGACAATAGTGTGGTACATGACATAGAAAATTACTCATTTTGCACACATGAGGTAGTTGTAAATTAACAGAACTGGAGAAAATATAACTGATACTTGAAGAAGCATCGGCATATCTAGAATTGTCTTGTAAGTTGCAACACTAACATGTGCAGAATCATATGACCCTCAATCGGAGGAAAAACATATTAGTCTTGGGCCATCAGGTTTACCAAGTGGAGTTCACAGTTTGGTAATCAAGACCGTTGCTATTATGGGCCCCAACATTAGGATTGAACACGGCAAGGCTTAGTGGAACCTAGCCCACAATGGCATAGAAATGTGCTGGCTTTTTTGTCACAGCCAGACATGGGCCTATGTCTCTATGAAGGTCCAGCTAGGTGATCCAGCCCAGCCGGAAAAAATTTAAAGCAAACATTGCATCAGCATTCAGCACCAATGTTTTGAAAATTCTGTCCTGCCAACACATTATCACGAGAATATCATGATATTTTCAAAATATTACTAGTATTCAATATCTTCACAACATTAAGATGATATTTTTCTAAATCTCTATATTATGTGATGATATTTAACCTAAATCTCTAAAATAATATATATATATATATTTATAAACCATTTTTATTCTTATTTTTTCTAAAAGTTATTCTATTCTTATATTTCGACAGATTTCTTTTTTAACCAAATACATCTCGAAAATAACATAAAAAAAAAAAAAAAAAAAAAAAAAACTTCTGAGACAAAATTACTAAAAATGAGATTTGCTAGTGCTACAATGCTAAGAGCCTAAGACCTATGATGCCCAGATACGGCAGGGATGTTCTATGGGTATGGCGGGGAATCGAATATTCACATAATAAGCGAAGTATCGGATAAGATATGACATGATATACCGCCTGTTTTGAAGTGTTTGGGGATCATTGGCACGCTATTGGAGCAGCTCATACAACTCCAATGGATGTGCCCAACACGAAATTGGGCTGAATTCTCAAAACAACATGTCATTTTGTGATATAATACTACCCTCATGAACCACACCAATTAAGGGACCTTAACGCCGAGAATCATCAACTTACATTGACAGTGGTTGCAACAAGTAACTATAGAGAAGAGAGAAGGGACCCTACTAGCCTGCACCTAACCAATTTACACCATTCAATCTCTTTGGTACTCTTTTATGTCCATTTCACATTTTTTTGTACCATTGGTAAACTCAAATGAAAATCATATTTAAACGGACAGGTAAATTTGATAATGAGCAAGAACATAAACTCACCAATTCATATAAACTTGTTCAGAATTTTTTCAATAGAATAAACATACTTCAATGTACCCTTCTCTATTTTCAACAGAAAAATTAAAATAACATTTTTTATGGGTGAAACAAAGAACATCAATTGACATGAACTTACATAGAAGTAGATACTCCTATAAGCATTTTTTGTTTCTTCCCCATAGGTATACACAGGGTCAAGAAATATTGCCCACAGAGGATATTACCAAATATTCCCTCATTGAGACACCATGCATTCTGCACAAGATTAACATCGGAATTTCCCAATTTGGGAATTACCCATTTTCTATTTATGATAGATTTTTACCAGAAAAGACAGATTTTTTAGTCTGAGAACGTGTCAACTTCTAGATTTATTTTGCAGACAACTGAGAGGCTTAATCAGGGGAATCAACATTAAGGCCCCGTTCTTTTACTAGAATTCATAGAATTCATGTCTGAAGGTTGTTTGTGAATCTCAAATGCTAGTATTTGAAATGCTGCCAAATTATGGAATTCTAAATTCGTTGTTTCATTCATGGCTTGAATTCTTGCTTGAGCTCCCGGAATGCCGTCATCCCTCTCCCGGAATTCCTGTACCAAGTGAGATTTCCAAATCCTCCTTGTTAAAGTGGTTTTTCAAATGCTGAGTTTTTTTAAATTTCAAATACCTAGAATTTCAAATGCCTAGGAATTCTGGTAATGAAACACAGAATTCCTGACAGGAATTCTGAATTCTCAGACAGCCTGAATTCCTGTTAGGAATTCTAATAAAAGAACGGGGCCTAAGAGTCTACACAAGTTAAAAAGGGATTCTCTCACCCTCCTCATCAAAACACAAAAAATATGAATTAGAAGTCTTGAAACTCTCAGCCCCACATCTAGTTTGTTAGGATTTTGAGTGTTGACCAAATTCATGGGTTGGACAAAACTCTAGGTCTTTTGAGTTATATATATTTTTTTAATTTAGAATAGGACTCTGAAGTTAGAAGATTAGAAAGACTCAGAAAAAGAAAGTCTGAAAGGATTAGAAGAAGTCAGCTGGAGAAATTGTGCTGAATTTTCGGATCTAACAGAAAGGAGTTCGCTCGAGTGACCTTTACATCCGCTCGAGCGTACGAGGCACAGAGAGTTGGACGAAAATTAGAAGTTGCTTTTCTAATTGTGCTCAAACTGCTTGTTTTAGTCCTAATCAAGTTAGGCAACCTTAAGCACGTCCCAAGGGCTATTTAAAGGACTCAAAAGCTATTCCAAAGATAAGACACTCACCTCTTAAGTTCTAAGTTAGAGATTATTATTGAGAATTCTTCTCTAGAGATTTTTCTAAAAGTTGTGATGCTAAGTACTCTAGAGCCAGTTCTTCTGCATCATTGTAGAAGATTATCTTCTTTTGAGAAGACTTGAAGAGTCAAGCGCTTGATTGAATATGTTGCAATCAATGGTGTGAAATCGTTGAAGCGTGAAGCAACACAAGGTAACTTTAGTCCTTGGGTAGGAGATATCTGGGAAAGAGATCTGAGTTTCTTGTAATTGCGAGATTCATAGTGTTTGATTTAATCCAGTTCGCATCGGTGGTTTTTCACCCGTATAGGGTTTTCCACCTTAAATTTGGTGTACTTATGGTGTGTGCTTGTTGATTTTATTTTCATTGCATGTTGTTAATTTCTACACACTTTTGGGTTGATTGATTGAGTAGACTAATCTAGAAATCGGGGATCCTAAAAAAAAATATTTTCATAGTTTTAACAAACTAAGATCTCTGCAAACAAAAAGAAAAGAAAAAGATTAACAAACCAGTTTGTCACTTTCCAACATCTGGTGAAACCCAAACTTAGCCCTTGTAGGATAAGCCATCTACATTAGTTACAATATCCATACAGCATACATTCAAAAGGCAACCAAGAAAAAGAAAAAACAAACCAATAATTACACAAGCAATTGGCCAAACATGCAATTTGGGAAAGCAAAAAGTTAATGAGAGGAAAGAGGAAAGGAAGAACCAGAAAGAGAAACTAGGGTAGCAACTGAAATACCATGGTGGGAGTATGCATAGACTGTTCTCCATGTGTAGATGTGGTCTCCTGCTTTGATTTCATCCCTTTTCACTCTATTTGAGAGGAGACCCATATCATCACCTGACCCTTCTCAGCTCCTCCTTTTGCTGCTGCTCTAATTCAAAAGAACAGGGAAACTGGCAAGAAATCAGTGGAGATCTTCCATGTATATGTTACATAGACACGGCTACAACACAGGAAATTGTAAGTCAACGCGAGAATTTGGGCCAATGAGAAGTGTTGAGGATTTCAGGTTCCCCACCAACCTCTTTTACTGTGTCCCCGAATATTTTTAAGTGTTTTTTTTTTTTTTTTTATATATATATATATTTTATTTTATTTTATTTTTAAGAAGCCTAATATTTTAAGGTTTTTTTTTTTTCATTTTTTTTTAAATTATAAAGGACGGTGTCTAAACCTTTGGACCAAACTAGCCGCTACGGGATAAGGGAGAGCCGAGGTAAATTTCCTGTGGCCCAAGTATACTAGTGAAGTTTCGAACCGCCTAATATTTTAAGTTGTGTTCTTGTTTTGGCCAAGTAAGACGGTTCCTTGAGAAAGATTGAAAGACACCACTTTTAGTCTACTTGTTGTAATTGAGATGGTGCATTAGTTGGCATAAAATTTTATATAGTTGGTGAATGTTGATTCATTAAAATGATATCTCCCTGTTTCAAGTGTTACCATTGTTATTTGGGTTGGTAAGTCATGGTGCAACACACGAATTCCCCCATTCATGTCAAATTAATGTGTTAAATATTAAACCTGACGGGTCAGGCCCAAACCATAAGTCCAAGAGATTCAGTTCATGATGTTGGGTCAGGTCTGAATGACCCGGGTCCGTGTCGAGCCCAGGTCCAGATCCACTCGTCATGGGTAGGTCCGGGTCCGAATCCACGAAGTACGAAGTCAGAGCGTCGTTACCTCTAACCTGCTTTTACCAAGTCTTGCGGAGGATATCTTATCTGCCTCGTCACTTGAGGGCGGTTCGGAGACTCCGCCAAAAGGTAGCGTCCGCTGCTGAAGAGTCTCCCCATCTGTTAGGGGACGACTATAAAACAAGAGCCCCACCCACACTGAGGGGCAAGCAAGCTATTCCACTCAGCCTAAATCATCATCTTCCTGTATTCTCTGTAATCGCTACACACTTGAGAAATAAAATCTTCACCTTAAAGTGGACGTAGGTCACATTGACCGAACCACTATAAACCTCCTCTCTCTCATTCTCTCTCTATTTTTCACATTAATTATTCTAAACTTGACCGGTGGTGCCCGAAACCTATTTTTGGCATCATCAGTTTGGCGCCGTCTGTGGGAACGTCAAAACTCTCACTTCATAACACTACATTTTCGAAAGCTATGGTGACCACCACCAGATCGACAAGGCGACAAGAAAACAATTCCAGGCGAGAGGAAGAGGAAAATCCTCCACCAAATAATCCTCCTCCAAATGCTACCGCTCCAGATCCCACTCCTCAGCAGATGTTGGCGACAATGCAGCAGCTGGTTGCCCAAAACCAGCAGATCCTGCAGCTCATACTCGCGGGGCAGGGAGGAGCAACGCAAGGAGGGCCTCGCCAGGGAGCTCCTCGCAGGGGAGCGCCTCGCCCGGGTGACCATCAGCATGGCTCCCAGGGCCTGGGCGCCCGCCTCCATGGCGCCCAAGGCCTGGGCGCCCATCACCATGTAGCCCAAGGCCTGGGCGCCCATCCACCGGGCACCGGCGCCCAAGGAGTTCCTCGTAACCCCCCTCTCGGAGTGCTGTTGGTCGATCCTCAAGGTCGCGCCCATCACGGAGTCCCTCTACCCCAAGGTGGAGCTCATGTTGGAGGACCCCCACCTCCAGGTGGAGCGAATCAAGGCGGTCTTCCACCTCCTCCCTCTGTTTCTAACGGGGAGGAACCTCATTTCCAAGAGGAGGAAGATGAAAATCAAAGCATAGAAGTGGGGAGTCACTTCTATGATCGGTCCAGAGAAGCCCCCAATCACTGGGAAGAAAAAATCAAAGAAATGCAGAATCAACTGGGCGATGTCTTCAACGCCATAAGAGCTCGGGCGCCAGAGACGGTAGATTATCTAGTCGGGCGAACGGATACACCGTTCAAGCCTGACGTGGTGAACTACCCACTCCCTCAAAAATTCAAGATGCCATCCGTAGAGACCTTCGATGGAAGGAAGGATCCGTTGGACCACTTAGAGACGTACAAAAGCAAAATGCAGCTGCATAGTATCCCTGACGAGATAATGTGCAGGGCGTTCCCAACCACATTGAAGGGCTCCGCTCGGCAATGGTTTGCCAACCTCGCCCCAGCCTCCATCGCCACCTTTGGAGAGTTGAGTAAGTCATTCGTCTCGCACTTCATCGGAGGGCGCCGCCACCAAAAGCCTGCCACACACCTGCTCAGCATAAAGCAGGACAAAAATGAGAGCCTCAGGAGCTACCTCACTCGTTTTAACGAGGAGGTACTTCAGGTCGAAGAGCCTGACGACAAGGTGTCAATGACAGCCTTTCTAGGAGGCCTTCGCTCATCGAGCTTCCTCTTCTCGGTGATGAAACGTCCGCCAAAGAATATGCCAGAGCTACTAGCAAAGGCTCAGAAGTATATGAACGCTGAAGACATAACCAGAGCCAGGCGGGGAGAGTCCTCCAGAACAGGGGATAAGAGAAAGGAGGAGCGAGACAGAGATGAAAAGGAGGACATTAGCGACAAGCGAGGCAGGACAGAGAGGGTACCTGTTAGAGACCGACTCGGTCCTCCTCCGCACAGAGACAGACAAGTATTCACTCCTCTCAACACCACTATTGGACACATCTTGTTCCAAATACAAGATGACCCCGCCGTAAAATGGCCCGGGAAAATGAAGTCCCCTCCAGAACGCAGGAACCTGACTAAATACTGTCGCTTTCATCGCGACCATGGCCATGACACTGACGACTGCTTTGAACTCAAGAAGCAGATTGAAGATCTCATTCAGCATGGTTACCTGCGCCAATATGTTGCTGGAAGAGGGCAAGCCCCACCACCGCCACCACCTCGAAATATCGAGGACCCGCAGCCGATTGGGGAAATCCGAACTATCTCAGGAGGACTAGCATAGTCACTCTCCGCCCTGAAGGCTCATGCCAGAAAGGCAAAACATTCTGATGAAGCACACCCGTCTAAGGCGCCCACGCATGAAGCTAACGAAATCATATCCTTCTCGGATAAAGATTTGGAAAGGATGACTCACCCCTCTTGTATTAATTGAAAAACATCAGGACAAAAGAGTATACATTGGCTTTTCTCTTTCAGAAGTTAAACATGCCTCTCTGCACTGTTTTTAAACATGTAATCTATCTCCAGCTTAGCGGCTCTCTCGCGGGTCGCCAAAAAAGCTTGGCCTACCTCTGCACTGTTCTCAAACAGGCAGCCTATCTCCAGCTTAGCGGCTCTCTCGCGGGTCGCCAAAAAGCTTGGCCTACCTCTGCACTGTTCTCAAACAGGCAGCCTATCTCCAGCTTAGCGACTCTCTCGCGGGTCGCCAAAAAGCTTGGCCTACCTCTGCACTGTTCTCAAACAGGCAGCCTATCTCCAGCTTAGCGGCCCTCTCGCGGGTCGCCAAAAAAAGCTTGGCCTACCTCTGCACTGTTCTCAAACAGGCAGCCTATCTTTAGCTTAGCGACCGAAGAGCACAGTTTCAAAAGGATCTTGAAACTCAGGTCACCTGCAACCCGAGGGACTACATTAAATTAGCGTACCCAACTGTCTCATCTGAAACTCTGGCCGCTCAAATAAGCCAACCTAGCATCCACAGGGCAACCAGACCCCCTTAGCTCGCCCAAAGTGGCGATTCTTGATACCTGCACGCCACGGCCAGCCTCCTCCATAGCGCCCAAAGCTCCCTCTCACGGGCCGCTCATGAGCCGCTATAAGATCAGCCTTCATGATGTACCCTCAGTTTCAAACTTGCCTTGGCAAGCTCAGACGCCTGATGGACACTACTGCCCTTGCCCGGACAGCGGGCGACGCTGCTGGTGTCAGCGCCCAAGCTTCCCTCGCCCACTGCAACAACATCCTGGCTTGGACAGGCGCCCTGGCAGCGGCGCTACCAGCACCCAAGGGGGCGCCCCGCTGCAGTGCCCGCACCAACAGCAACAGCGCCCAAGGGGGCGCCCCGCCGTCCGATGTCCAGCAACTCCATCGCCTGTACCAGTAGCAGCTGCAAGGGCGCCCTGGCTAGTGCCCCTGCCCAATTCTCCATTGTGCGCAGCGGGGGCCACTAGCGCCATGCCCGCAGCAGCGGGGGCGCCCCGCCGTCCATCTTCCGCTGCGCCAGCAGCGCTTGCTACCTCTCCAAGCTGGGCGCCAGGGGCGCCCGGATCTGCTGCATCACCACGTTTGGCGCCAGGGGCGCCCGGTCCCTCTGCTGCCATCACACCTCGCCTCTCCCTGCCGCTGCCAGGGGCGCCCACGCCCAAGCCAGGGGCGCCCATGCCAGGGCGCCCGCTCCTCCGTCGCTGCTGCTCCCCTGGCTGGGCGCCCAAGTCAGGGGCGCCCATGCCAGGGCGCCCGCTCCTCCGTCGCTGCTGCTCCCCTGGCTGGGCGCCCAAGTCAGGGGCGCCCATGCCAGGGCGCCCGCTCCTCCGTCGCTGCTGCTCCCCTGGCTGGGCGCCCAAGTCAGGGGCGCCCATGCCAGGGCGCCCGCTCCTTCGTCGTTGCTGCTCCCTGGCTGGGCGCCCAAGCCAGGGGCGCCCACTGCCGCGGCGCCCGCCGCCTCTGCTGCCTCCTACAGACCACCTTGAATTATATCACCTGCTGCAACCCGGAATCTGAGAGCAAGATCTGTCCAAAGCTAGGAGGACTCTTCCTTTAAAATAAAAAAAAAAAAAAAAAAAAAAAAGGACAGATACAGAAGGCAAACAAAAATCAAATCTGATCCTTACAAAACCCTAGGTCAAAATTTTGGTCGGCGCGCTGCCCCTGGGCCCCCGCGAGCTGACCGGTCAGCTCGACCACCGCCGGGGGACACCCCCGGACCCCCTCTGCGAAGAGCATATTATTTCGAAGTGGCAGCATGTTTTTGTGAGATACTAACTTGCAGGTAATAATGTCCTCTCCATAGCCAGGACTCCTCCAAAAAAATAAAAAATAAAAAATAAAATTTGATATTTGAAAATGTCTCGCTTTCAAAACTTCCTTTGGCGCGAGACATTGAGGGGCAAATGACGGGTCAGGCCCAAACCATAAGTCCAAGAGATTCAGTTCATGATGTTGGGTCAGGTCTGAATGACCCGGGTCCGTGTCGAGCCCAGGTCCAGATCCACTCGTCATGGGTAGGTCCGGGTCCGAATCCACGAAGTACGAAGTCAGAGCGTCGTTACCTCTAACCTGCTTTTACCAAGTCTTGCGGAGGATATCTTATCTGCCTCGTCACTTGAGGGCGGTTCGGAGACTCCGCCAAAAGGTAGCGTCCGCTGCTGAAGAGTCTCCCCATCTGTTAGGGGACGACTATAAAACAAGAGCCCCACCCACACTGAGGGGCAAGCAAGCTATTCCACTCAGCCTAAATCATCATCTTCCTATATTCTCTGTAATCGCTACACACTTGAGAAATAAAATCTTCACCTTAAAGTGGACGTAGGTCACATTGACCGAACCACTATAAACCTCCTCTCTCTCATTCTCTCTCTATTTTTCACATTAATTATTCTAAACTTGACCGGTGGTGCCCGAAACCTATTTTTGGCATCATCAAAACCCATTTATCATTTTGGTATACATGTCAATCCAAGTCTAACCCATTAAGAAAAATGGATCGCAACTCCAAATTACTGGGTAGGGATGGCAATGGATTTGATTTCATTATAGGCAGCTCTCGTCCCGGCCTGCTCCTATTAGGTGCTGGTTCGGTTGATGTTCTATCAGGATTGAGGCATGTATAGATTTTTGAGGTATTAACCCTAGTGGGATTTGCGATTGGATCAGATTTTATGCGTGCCCGACCCACCCCACCCCACCCCACCCCCAAATTATAAATATTTTTGTTTGTATAATTTATAATCATTCGGGATCCCATTATAGAAGATTTGGCACAAGGTATGCTGCCAGAACATAAGGTCACAAGTTTGAAGGTCCTTATAGGGTTACGGTGTCAAAAACCTAGTGGGGCCCACATTGGGACCCCACTGGTCATTTGGGGGGGGGGGGGGGGGGGGGGTTGGTTTGTGAAGATCTAAGTGGAGCTAACATACATATCAAATTTAAAGTCAATATAATACCTCTAACCCCTTCATTCGTGGTCCACAAATTTAACGGTTTTATATCAAACAACAAAAATTGATCTTCAATCCAATGGTCCAACTCAATTGAATCTATGAAAATCCATGGAATTCAGTGCCTATGAGGAGGTTGTGTATGTTTGGTCCATTTGGATGGGTCATAAGGTGAGCCCCAGTTTGCATTTTGCGTCATGCAGATAGTAACGACCATCCTCATAGGACCGACTCTCTATTTTATATTCCACGATACAGTTTCTAGGATTTGTAAATATATACCTCATGTCCTTTCATTTTAATTCTTTCTATGTTCCAAAATTAGTAGCCTTACAACCACCATAAGTTTTTAGAAGAAAATGACACTTTTGCCCATCTCTTTATTTATTTATTTTTATTTTTTTGAACTAAACCATCTCTTTATCCATATGTGTATAATCTCAAATGCTTGGATTTATTTTTCAAAGTTTGTAGCACACTAACAATTGCTATAGTACATTTAGTGTGAGAGAGTAACCCTATATAAATCTATTTTTATAAATACGGGGCACATTTCATTAAATATAAATCGGTCACAGTTACAATCAACACTTGTATGTTAATTGGTTATAACTGACCCATGCCATGCACAATCCCCTATTAGATTGATAATAGTTTTAAACACATGATTAAGCTTCATGTGCATGGGAGAGTTTGAGAGAGACTATTGGAACTTGAGATAAAATAATGGTATTTTTATGAATAATGACATATTTACCTTTGTTTGATAATTTAAGGGCAAACTTTTCATTTTTATAAAAACTCAACATAAATCTTTTGGTGATCGCTTTTTCTCATTATTACTAATGATTTTGGGGACTGGAAGGTATTAAAATGAAAAGGTAGTGGGGTATATGCAAATAATGAAACCAGTTGGGCCTATTTACAAATTTTATAAACCCTAGGTATATACAAAAAACTCTTATTCCAAAAAAAAAAAAGAAGAATAGGACAGCATCAATTCCAAGGGCAGACCCAGGAAACTTAACTTGGGGGGTCTTAATGTAAAAGAAATGTTATAGGAAGGGGCAGATGTAAAAAAAAAAACACATACAATTTATTAGAATTTGTGGGGGTTCTTTGAAAAATTTCAGGTCGGGTGGAGGCTTCAGGTCCAAGGCCCTTGTGCCTGGGTCAGCCACTTATCAAATCATGTCCAGCCCGTGCCTCTCACGGGGCTAGGGATGTTCATGGGCTGGGCGGGGCTAAAGCATATCTAGGCCCAATCGTCTGGCCCAAACCTAGCCCATCTAGAATATGTGAGGCACCAGCCCTTCCATTTAGTAAACGGGCTGGGCAGTCTTCTTTTCCCCACCCTCTCGTCTCAAAGATTACTTTACTCTCTAGGAATAACCATATCAATAGAATATATGTCTCTAACTTCTCTCTCTTCAATAGATTATGTCCCTAACTTTTCTCTTTTTCTCAAATCTTATCCTAACCTTTTAATACTAAGAAATCACACACCGATTGACTTGGATAGAGTCAACGTAGGAATTCGGAAGAGTTATTTTTTAAAAAATCATTTAAAAATAATCCATTATTTACAAAATATAAAAATATATTTATTTACATGCATTCATAATAATCCCAAGTTAATGAATTTATATATGCAAGAAAAGTGCTACAATAAGGAAAATAAGGGGAAAAGATATTCCATATTCTATAATTTGTTATTCCAAATATCGAACGTAAAAGATCGAATAACAGTTTCAAATTAAATTCCAATCATTATTTTGAAATTACTGACTCCGAACCTCATGTATAATTACTTATATATGAACTTTAATTTTATTTAAAATTAGATCTGCCTATTAAATGGTTATGAATGCAAATAACTTACTAAAATGAGCTGACCCAGCTTAGTCACCCCTATTTTTTACTCGGTCTTTCATCAAAACAAGATGACTCGGAAAACTCAAGAGTCAATACGGAGATTTTTCAAACCCTTTCTAAAATTAAAGCAATAAGTATTGTTCAGGTTGGGACTAGGGTTTGGGCATTCTATCACTTAACACAAACCCGACCCAAATATTAAATGGGCTTAAAATTCTTATCAAGGTCAGCCTAAACATTAAAATCAAGGGAAGAATTTAGCCCAAAGCAGGCCATCCTGATCCATGAGCACCCCAACACGGGCCGATGAAGCATTAAAAAAATAAGTAAATAAATAAATCAACCAGGTTCGGGTCGACCCATTTTCATCCCTTACTACTGGTTGGGTTGTGTTAGCATTGGGCTAGTGGTTTAGGTCAAGTTGCTATCCCTATGTATATGGCTTTATGCAAATAAGTTAAAAGACCAAGAAAACTTTATATTAATGCCACCCGTTTCATTGTAATGATACATTACCTTTCCTTTCAGACAAGTCTCTTTAGCATTAGCCAGTAATAACGGTTGCACCAAAATGCTCTCTCATATCTCATCTCTTTATAAGATATTTTTGCTTTCGTATCTAACTTTTTATATGACATTCATTCATCCAAAGAGAAACTTATTCTAAAAGAAACTTTGTGGTGTAGAAACTCAATGATTGATCCTGTTGGCGTCGTATTAAAGACAAATTCAAAGTCCAATTAAAGGACTAATCTAAACCATTGAAACAATAGAGGTAGTGAGAAGTGTCAAACAATCCTAACCATCCACACTAATAAATTGCAGTTTAGTAGTAAAATATCTATCTATCTATAAGTGGGTGCATAATTAAGTTGTTGGTACAAAGTATTGCGCAGTTGAGGACGCACATAGCAGGCACGCGTGATAAAAACAAAGCCTTCCTAATCCCTTGCTTCATTTATCTTACTTGCCCATAATAATGGAGAAAATTAACCAGTAGTCTGCGGGACCACTTTAGTTTTCAGACCCATGAAATGCGCTAACCATTCAACATTAATGATGACCACATTCAGCGTTAGGGATGGCTTAGGGAAATATCCCAACTTCTAGTCTTTTGGGCCGGACTAATCCTTATGGATTCCAGTAGGAGCCGAGTAAATTTCCTATGACCCCAGTGTAATAGCACAGTTTTAAACTCTCAATCTCTCAGGAGCAAACTGTGGGCATTTAGGGAACTTGATCTAATACGAGTCAAATGGATGGAACCCACCTGCCAAAAGCACTTGGCGCTTATGCTTGTACGAGAAAGTGTATGTGAGCCCACTAACTCTGTTTTTATTTAAATGGAAAAAGCCATGAAGGAGGAGATTAGTTTAAGATATTTTATAAATAAAAGTAATTAGTAAATTAATATAAAATGATTTGATTATTCAATCTCATTGGATTCATATTTTGGTAATAAGAGGGCTTAATAAACATGATAAAATTAGTGTTTACTTAAAAATGGCAGCATTATATTACCTATTAAATTGCACATAACTCCCTACTTAGAAAGAAATAGTTACCAGCAGTGTTTGGTAGAGAAATCGCCGGACGATGGAGACATGATTTCTATTGTGTTATTTAGATTTGGTCTTATTTATATTCCAATCTATTCTGATCTTTAAAGAGTTTAAATGAGTATTGGGAATTTTTCTATCAGTAATTGATTCCTGTCCCTTTACCAAAATGTGAAGGATTTTGGAATTCCAAACTTTACAAATGCTTAGAATGTGTCATTTGGATATCCCACCCACCACTCAAACCACCTATAAATTTTGTAATTTCAGTGACTTTCCCCTGAATCTCCCCTGCACTCCGTTTCTAAAAGTGGGCTCATGTACCATGATTTTTACTCACTAGCATAAACCCTTGTGCGATCAAAGTTAATCTTCGTGCAAATTGATTAATAAATTAGATTAATCACCGTAAACTCGTCACAAACTAAAGTAATTAGTTGTATACTTTACTAATTATATCATAAATGAAGATATTCTTGTGATAGTTACTCTCATAGGAGCATCTCCCTATCATAAATACTAGCGAAAGCCCCACGTGCTGAACACGGACAATGTAATTAGTCAACCTATGGACTCGGGACATGACATATGAGTATTTGATATTGCAAAACTGTGCCTTAAAATTAACTTGTTTTTACATTTATATATATATATATATATATAATATTAGAGGTAGTAGACTGGATGCCCTATTATAAGTTGAATGATATGCTTATTTTAAGAAAAATAAAAAATGAAGAGGAATTAAAACCATTTTTAAAACAAAATTCTAATCCTCTATATGGATCTTGGTTCCTAACTGGATCCGGATTTTCGTATTGGAACCGAATTTGGAATCAATGAAAAAGTTTTGGAATTAACGAAATAAGTTTCAAGTAAAAATCCGACTTAAAATCAAAACCGTTATTTAAAAGTGGGACCACATCTAATCTACTATAATTCCGACCTAGAACCGTCCCATTTGCAACTTCCACAACCTTATCCCGGGCCATCAGGCCATCGACAGGCCGAGGGTTCGTGGTGCGGCGGACTATGAGACATTTATCGGAGAAGTTATTTATTGCAGGAAAGCACTCACAACAGCAATTTCGTTTTTAGAAGCTTTCCCAAAAGCAGAGGACTCCTTTCACGATACAACCATCCATTCAAGTGTTCGTTACACCCTTGATTTCCTCTCTTCTCTTCTCTTCTCTTCTCTTCTGCACCCCAACCAGAACCGCTACAAACTACTCCTCCTCTCGTCTCATCTTCCAAATCGGGTTTTTCTGGGTATTTTGCAGGAACCCGTTTGGTCTAGTTTTTGTTCCTCTGCCAATTGATGATATAAGCCGTCCTTGTGTTTTTAGAGTTTCTTTTCATGGGGTTTTCAGGAACTTGAATCTGGGTATTGGGTTTTCTCTCTTTTTGGTTTTCTTGTTTAAAGAAATGGTTTTCCGGATCTGGGTCTTGAGTTTCGTTGAAGGATGAGACGTCGTTTTGGATTTGTGGAAGGTGGGGTTATGGATTTGAGTCTGTTTGAAACTGTCTTCATCGAATGCCGTTTCCGTCTGCGGTCGGCGTTCGATTCTTTCTCTGTTGCGTCGGAGGCCTTTTCTGAAACGGGTCGTCTGATTCCGGGGAGAGGAGTCGATAGGCGACTTTGAAAGTGATCGTGTTTTCTATAGTTTGATTGGGAGCTGCTAGGATTAGTCAATATGAACGGGATGATAATGTTGGATGAAGGGTTTTCTTTCAAGAGCGAAGCTTCTGATGGTGAATGCGTGGAGACAGATCCGACGGGGCGATATGTGCGGGTATCTTCTTCTTCTTCTTCTTCTTATTCTCAATGAAATTGCATGGTCTGGGTTGTATTTGTTTTCGTTACATTGCATTTGAATTGGCTAGATATGATTGATTTTTATCTGGATTTCCTGGATCTGGGTTATGATCATCTGCTTTGGAATTGGAAACATGTATTTATAATGCATATAGATATTGTTATAAGACTAATATTTCTTGTGATTTAGAATCATGGATCCCCTTTTTTTAAATGAATGGGTTATCTTTTACTGCATTGCATAATCCACAAGTTATGATGGAGTGAGCGATGAAATTATTTTTTGCACTTCTAACAATGACCATATTTCCTGTGTCAGACGTTGTCTCGATGACTGAAATTGGGACCGTTGAATCAATCACTATCTTTGTCTTTGTTGTGCAGTTGTGTCAAGAATTAATTGAAGGGGTTATAGCCCATTTTTCTGATAGGGGATATTGTAGGGGTATTTTTTTTTTGTCCTTTTATCAAAAGAGATAAAAACAAAATCTAATGTTGATTTAGATCTGTAGTAGGTAGCTGAAAATAAATTTGATGTTCATTATTTTATCTAGAATATAATTCTGTGATATTTGGCCATCAAGATTTTCTTGTATGTTCTGATCTCTTGTTTTAGACATCCTATGTGTGGCTGCGCTGTGAGAGAATTTAATGATCCTATATTTTGGTTTATATTATTCTATTCTGTAATTAATGATCAGCGTTGTCTCGTATGTATTCTACCACCATTTTAGTCATTTTAGTTTCCTCTACCATGTTTTGATACTGCATGGTGTGCCAGTCCCAAGCCCAAGCCCGATTGAGATGGCATCAGCACATGGATAGATCCGAAACAGCCTTTGTGAAATGTCTTCAAGGATTATAAATTTGAGGAACTAGTAAAGGGGATATCAACAAAGACAGTGAATGAAGTAATGAAGAAAGTCATGATGGGAGTGCGGAGTTGCTGAAAGCACCACTTTAAATAGTGATTAGTGGAGAAGTAGAACTCACAAAATCAGCCTCATATAGATGCAATATGTCTTTGATATGATGATTTAGTCATTTTAATTATTTCAATGACAGCAATTGTTTCAGTCATCGCATCTCTAAATTGCTTCTGTACTGTATCTCCTTTTGGTTTTCATGAATGTAATTGTGTTTTTACTATTATCATTATGATGATGATGAAACCAGGGTCCATTTTTTTCAGCCATTTATTTCAAGTGAACTAAATTTTTTTTTTTTTTTTTAAATCATTGTCATCATGTCAATAATTAGTCTCATTATTGTTGAATGTTAAATTGTTGTTTGGTTATGTCTCTTAAATATAAGTTTGTAGTAATTTTCTAAAAGATGGGTTTCAGCATTTAATACCAAGTGTAAGATTAAATTTATGCTTCTAGTATATGCTCTCTTTTCATCTTGTTTATCCTTTTTCCTCATTTTATGATGCAGGAGGTTTTATGCCTCAACTTTTTGCATGGTTTGACTTGTTATGTGATACTAGACGTTAAGGTCATCTTATTGTTTCTTCTGTTATCTTCTTGCTTCCATGTTGCATCTGATCATCTTACATATCTTTGCAGTACAATGAAGTCTTGGGCAGAGGAGCATTCAAGACTGTGTATGTTTTGATCACCTATATCTGCTAAGTCTTTTCTTTTCTGTTTTTTTTTTTTTTAATAAATCTTTTTCTTCTTTTCCTTCAGAACACTTAAACTCATCTTATTTTCTCATTGGCATTCAAATTGTCTGACTCAAGGTTCTTTTATTTCTTGTATCTAGTTACAAGGCATTTGACGAAGTTGATGGAATTGAAGTTGCTTGGAACCAAGTGAAAATTGATGATGTGTTGCAGTCACCAGAAAACCTTGAAAGATTGTATTCAGAAGTCCATTTGCTAAAGTCTTTGAGGAATGAAAAAATTATCAAGTTTTATAACTCATGGGTGGATGATGGCAACAAAAGTGTCAACATCATCACCGAATTATTCACTTCTGGAAGCCTAAGACAGTATGTTTTTTTTTTTTTTTTTTTTTTTTTTTTTTTTTTTTTTAATTACCTGCACTTACTATGTATCTTTAAATTAAGTTGGTTACCTAGCTTAGTGGAGCATTTATTCTCTCTGTTATAGATATCGTAAGAAGCACAAAAATGTTGATATGAAGGCTGTGAAGAGCTGGGCAAGGCAGATCCTCCAAGGCTTGATGTACCTTCATAGCCACAACCCACCCATTCTTCATAGGGACCTAAAATGCGACAATATATTTGTTAATGGAAACCATGGAGAGATTAAAATTGGAGATCTTGGATTAGCTACTGTCATGCAGCAGCCTACTGCTCGCAGCGTTATTGGTAAAGATTGGATTTTATTGGTGATGTTTGGTTTGACGATCGGGGCACATTTTAATTCTATTGTCTTCTGATAGGTACTCCGGAATTCATGGCCCCAGAGCTTTATGAAGAGGAGTACGATGAGCTTGTAGACATATACTCTTTTGGCATGTGCATGTTAGAGATGGTCACTTTTGAATATCCATACAGTGAATGTAGAAATCCTGCCCAAATATATAAGAAGGTCACCTCTGTAAGTTTACAGATTCTGAAGACAATGATGATATCAATGTTGATAATGGAAGTTTGACTTTCAATAAGCTTGTGGTCAGAGTTTTCTCTTATGCCACGTACATTTTGCAGGGAATAAAGCCTGCTTCCCTCAACAAAGTGAAGGATCCCCAAGTGAGGCAGTTTATTGAGAAGTGTCTGGTTCCAGCTGCTGAAAGATTGCCTGCAAAGGAGCTCTTGAAAGACCCATTTCTCCATTGTGATAATCCAAAGGAAGTTGTCCGTGATCCTCTGCAGCTACCCAACATTTTGCCTAAAATTGTGCATTTGGCCCCGTCTGAACCTCTGTCCATGGATATAGATTATGACTACAAGCTGGCTTCTGTCAGCAGTAGCACAAAAACCGGCAATGGGATTCCATGTTCTCCACGTTTGGAGTTTCAGAGGACCAATAGGAAATATGGATTCAGGTTAAAAGGGGAGAAAAATGAGGATAACACAGTATCACTTATCTTGCGGATTGCTGACCCATGTGGTAGGGAAATTTGCAATTACAGTTGTGGGTTTTTGTTTGATTATTATGAAATCTGAATTTGGATTGTCTAATGAACTTGCAGGAAAAATCAAGAACATCCATTTTCTCTTTTACCTGGATTCAGATACTGCCCTCTCAGTGGCTGGTGAGATGGTTGAGCAACTGGAGCTATCCAATCATGATGTGGCCTTCATAGCGGAGTTCATTGATTTCTTGATAATGAAACTTGTACCCCACTGGAAACCTTCAATTGATCATCCTCCATGTGGACCAACAAACACGTGTGAGTCTCGGGCTTCTGAAATTAATAGTTTCTCATTGGGCTGTGCTTGGGAACCTTTTCAAGGTATTCCTGTTGAAGAGAAATTTCCTTCTCAATTTAACTCAGGAATTTCTTTTGGAGGCTGTAGGCAACAAGCAAATGATGTTAGCTTGAATATGAAATCTGATGAGGTTATGTCTCATGGTGACCTTAATTCGTCTCCATCTTTGGCTAATGGGGAAGATATAGATTCTCAGGGGTCGGCTATATCAGAGGTTTCAGGCGAATATGCTGCTGTAGTTGGCCTGGTTACCCATAATGATGGCACCACGGAATGTGGTGGCCACAGTATTGGTGAAAGCTTGAGCAGATGTGTGTCTGATATTGATTTGGGGGCCATAGATTATGCTGGTTATAAGATGGAAACAAACAATGCTAACATCAGCGAGAGTGAGATTACAAACAGATGTTCAAAGAACTTGGAAAAGCCTGTTTTAGATACAAGTGATTTCTCTAATGTACCAAGCTTCCCAAGCAGCGCCTCTTGCATATGCATATCTTTAACGGAGAAAGATAAGGATGATGAGTTGAAGATAGAGCTTGATGCCATTGAATTGCAGTATCAGCAATGGTGCCAGGAGCTAGCGAGGATGCGGAAGGAAGCCATGGAGAGTGCAAAGAAGATGTGGTCGAATAAGAAGAATTCAACAGTTGCTTGATTTTTTGGTTTTACAAGTTTTTATCATTTTCTTCTATTTGAAAAGGTTGTGTTTATCATCTCTGACATGTTATTACTTTCCTTATAGTTCATGTTCTCTCACCAATTGGCAAGATTTTTTTTTTTTAGGAGTGAGTTTACAGTAGGATGATATAATTGGACTGTATTTAAAAAGAGCCTTGTTTTGTAACCCGTTTGGAGATTGCATCTTACTATTGAGATTTTGTTGAATGAAAAAGGAGGGGTTGAGTGAATGCAGTTTCACACCACCCTTCTCTTTTTAATATTCTCTGAACTATAAGAAGATAAAATGATGTCTAAATTGGAAACTGTGCTTGGTCAAATCTTTTTTTTTTTATTTTTAAACTTGTCTAATCCAACCCTGTAACTTAGCATTTGGAAGGGTGAGTTGTCAATGTATGTTTTTTGGTGATTAAAATTCCAAAGCAATGCTAAATATAAAACTGAGAAGGTCAGCTACACTATCTCAACAAATTTAAGCAAATAAATGACTTGCATGAGAGTTTTTAAATATACTGCTCTGGGTATAGGATTCCATGCTCTACTACGTCTCGGCCCGTGCATTCATAGAGTGAATAAATCAGTCGCCAAGTTTATTGGGGTACATCTCAATTGGTGCTAAAATCAGTTACCAATTCTTACCCACTATTTTCTACATCCTTTTGAGGCCAAATTCCAGGGCAGATTATTGTCTCCTTCGCATGCACAGGTTCATAACATTAACATGGGTCCCAACTCGAGCTTACCCGAAGAAGCCTCCAGTGAGAGAGTTGTATGTCATCTCTAGCTTTAGTTAAGCTTGTACAATGTCTCATTTTAAGATAGAAAATGTGGAGAAGATAACATGAAAGGAGCATGGCTATTAACATGCCATTAACAGTTAATTGGTGTTGCAATAATAGTTTTAAGGATCGATCCCTGAGTCCTCAAGTTGAAGTATCATAGAAAATTGTTTTTTACAGGCAGACTATACACTTCCTTATTTGCAATCAACCAACTCCTGGGCCCCCACTTAGATGCCTAAGTAAAAGTGGTGGTTGGGTACATTGAAAGATTTCTTATATTTATGAATAAGGGTTAAAAGAGAGACAAAAGGCCCAACGGGTCATCCTATCACCTGATTTAACAGCCATAAAGTTTGGTCAGTTTATGATGAGAGTGAATTTGCGCATGGTGGCTGGTCTTGGTGGCGAGAGTATGAAATAGCCTGCACTGATCAAAGGTGGGGCCACAGAGCTCAACCCACCCATTTGATCAATGTCATTTGTCTCTGACAAATGCCTCAAAGGATGTAACGAATTTGAAGGTCATAAAAATATCATAACTAACGGAACATTTGATAATCCCACATTGGATCTACTTGCAGTTTCCCTTCAGAAGATTTTCTCAAAAGAAACGTAAAGTGAAGTTAGATATATAAAGGGAATCACTTGCTGGACACAAGGTCATCATCATCATAATCTTAAGCCTTAAATAACTCATCCACATGAATTCAGCATTATTTTTTTCTTTTTTTTTTTGGTAGACACATCTGGTTGATGTTGAATTCAGCAAATTGTTCCACCCAAGTTGTTAAAAAACAGTTGCTTATTTAAATGACCAGTGTCCCCAGAAATTCTTACTTTACTGAATCACACTCTCCCTGCTTTTACAATGGACGATGATCACTCCTGATACTAAGATCTATTATATCCATTAAACTAGTTGAGTAAACTTGACAGCTTCCATCCAACTCAAATAATGCTGAAAATGGGCATTAAACGAGTTTCACCTAAGCACACAGACGAAATGTGAAAAGCTTACCTATACCTAAAGAAAATCAAGTGCACTAAGTCAAGCTAGTCCAACCAAATCAACCAAAAACTCCATCACTCACCTGAGCCGCTTGATGAACTATGTGTCTGCAGGGACCTTAGAAATGTGCATTTGATACTTCCAGCATTGATACATAAAAATAATCACAGCAAACTCATGAAGTGGACTCTCTCTCTCTCTCTCTCTCTCTCATGGTGAATTTAAAAAAGTCTCATGAGCTGAGAATTAGAAACTCCATCTTGACAAATTCTAAAGTTCTTTCATTGAGAATAGTCAATGGCTATTTATAGAGTACAATTAAAGATATTGGCTCAAACTAGAAATCCTAATTACATCCATAGTAGGAAATCCAATCACAACATAACACCAGCCTAATATAATACAAATGCAATTAAATCCTAATTGGAGGCAAAGTAAACACCTATTTTCAGTAATTACCAAAAAAAAAAAAAAGCACATTCTCAAACATTTCTCATAATTACAAATTAAGCCATAATTACTGAAAATTTACAAAAAAAGCCCCAACTATCTCTCAACATTATTTTCAGTATCAGTAAACAATTATACTAACCACAAAAACTAATACAGAGCATGCCGAAAGACAAAAACCCTCATAAGAGATTATAACCTACAAGCAAATAACAATTATACAACATTGGCCACCCATGGAGATACTTTACCTGCCCCTCTTTTAGAGGGACCATCTGCCAAAGAATTAGCAGATCCAAGCACAAGACAAGAAAACCACATATAAATGAGAGGACAACTCCTTGATTTCATTAAGAAGAAACTGATTTTTTTTTTTAATATTAAAGAAACTGATATCTCCATGGCCTTAAGTTGGAAAGAGAAAACCCACTTCTCACTTTCTACAATCAACTTATACCGAAAGGTTCTCGAGAAAAACCGAAGAGCTTCCAAAATCACCATCACCTTTGCCACATCAGACTCCTTAACACCTATTCATAGAAAACATAAGCATAATCTCACCCTTGAAGTTGCGAAGCACTCTAATACCAGCAGGCCTTGGCTTGCCCTAGAAGCTCCGTCCACATTAAACTTCCAATGACCAATCAGCGGAAGGGTCCACAAAATCACTCTCTTAATCTTCTTATTCCCACAAGACATTCAAGCTTACTAATTAAATAGGATATCAAACATGTTGAGATTTTCAAACTCCAATTCAACCGGAACCCATCTCACAAGATTAGTGACCAAAGATGAAGAACCAATAAAAATTCTCTCATTCTTTTCCTTTCAAATAGACCAGAGGATCGTAAAAGGAATGGATCTCTAAAGAATAAGCTCGCATCTGTAAAATGGACTCCATTCATAATACTGGACCAACTCTGAGAGCTCCCAGGAAACACCTAGCCATGCCATTGTCAATAAAATGATACTAGGAAGCAACCTCACAATGTAAGAAAAGACGATCAACACTCTCTCGAGCCTAGTAAAATGACTAGGCTGAAAACTGCCCCAAAGATGAGGGTTTTCAAATCTGAGAATCCTTACCATCCCTGCAAAGAAAATTGTTAGAATGAAGACTCAACTCCCTATATTGAGTTTTATCGTACTGTTGAAGAACTCTCCTAAAAGACATGATCCTAAAAGACTCCGTCCATTGCAAACCATCACCTACACTCATAAAACTCACTCACAGAAGACATTCAATTGAAAATGACTCTAAACACCCTAGGAAAAATCCAACTCAAAGGACCCACCGTGCCAAAACCTGACCTCCCTCCTATCCCCCACAGTAAAACTCACCCCTTTTGAGAAGACACCCACACACCACCCCCACCACCACCTTCTTCCTCCTCTTTCCCTCCCGCCCTCCCTCCCTCCTCATATTTGTCCATCTCCTATATCTCTCAACATAATGTTGAAGCAGAAAAGCGCAAACAAAGCCCTGCTGATGTCATGTCCCAATTTTTGGAGAATTCCCAAACCCAAACAGACAATGTTTGGTTGGGATGAATACAATAACTTTTCAAGTTTTACTCCAACATTAATATCTTTTTCAACTGGCAAGCTTTCTAGAGAACTTTAATTTAAGAGGCAGTCACCTGCAGTCATTGTCTCAATCACTATATTGCTTCTTGTGTAAGTAAATTGGAACTTGCTTGATTGTCTCTACTGGTCACATAAGAGTTCAGACTTAAAAAGCCCGATAAGATTTCACATGCTATAATGAATTATGCTTCTGAGAGTTGCAATAGAAGATCAACTTGTTGTATGAACCAGTCTTATTGGATGTTGAGCAGCAAAACTCCAAAGAAGTACACCCATTCCTCTTAAGAAGGGGCACAAATTCAATATTTGTGAAGTTCATTTCTGAATAAGGAATGCATGAATGATGCTCAGTGATTGATTTGACCTGCTAACTTAAGTGTATGCCTATAGTTCTTGTGTTAGGACAATTGGACTTGCACTTACTGGAGTTCCCTTTTTTTTTTTTTTGGATCACCAAAACTAGGTAATATTCTATTATTTCTTTGCATTACCACTCATGGGTAACCAACAGTTAACAGTCAATCTGACTACATGTCCATTTTAGCTACAACGATCCCGAGCCCTAGGTTCCTCTGCTTTGGTAAAGAGCCAGACAAGACATTGGTGGAAAGAGTAAGTGAAAACAACCAATTTAGATAAAGAGGCCAACAAAAAAGGGGAATCAACTGTAAACTTCTGAAGAAAGAACTACATTTGATAGAAATTCACCATAAATTTTATTGACAAAAGCTTCTCTATATATAGAGAAGATAACAATTTAAATTGTAATTTCATGATCTCTCTCCTCTCATGTCTTAACAATCCCTCTAATCTCTCAACTACTCTTATCTATAATATGTTAATGCCCTCCCACAATCGCATGGTCATTTTTAAATAAAGGATCATGTGATTGGACAAGAGAAAAAACCCCTTGATCTTTTATAAAAACCGTGGCAAAAATGATCATCATGCTTTGGTAGTGATCATCATCCATTTATAAAGTCCAACACTATCCATCTCACTCTTTTTGCTTGCAGCTCACTAGATTAGATCTGTCATGATCTTTTCCAAAAGCTTTCAATGCTTTCAATTGTGCAATTTGATGAAAAGAACAAGATCATAAGACTTCGTAAATGGGTGGATAAGGGAGGATGCTTGATTTTATTAAAAAGCAACAAAAAAGACACTGAGATCTTGGAACATGGTCAACCCGAACACAAGATAGCAACCAAGCCCTAGCACTAATACGATGTAAACTTTTGAAGAAAGGGCTACATTGGATAGTGTTGGATAGAGGCGTACTACAATGCTGCTCCCTGCGACCGCTCTAAAAACATGCCCGCGGGCGCGATGTCGAATGCTGTATAAAACATTGAGTTATGCCTATTCCATCACCAATTGGTTTTGGAAGGAAAGGTAGCTCAGTGGGTGCATAAAATCCTACAAGTGGTATCACTGGCAGACCTACATATAAGCTTCCAAGGGCAGTCGTCCTCGTTGAACCTGGGCCCACTTCCAAAATGCATATGAAAATTTCTGGCCTACTTCGAAAATCCAAATGAAAATTCTAGGGTTGCCTCCAAATCTCACATAAAAATCTTGAGTCTACCCTGCTTTAACGTAAATTCTGGGCCCGCCATTGAGTGGTATTAGAGCTCCAGATCACGGGTTCGAGTCGCGTGAGCGCCTTCGTGTGGGGGGGATTGTTGAGCAGATGCGTGCTACAATGCCACTCCCTGCGACCGCTCTAAAAACAGGCCCGCGGGCACGATGTCGAATACCTTATAAAATATTGAGTTGTGCCTCTTCCATAACCAATTGATTTTGGAAGGAATGGTAGCTCAATGGGTGCATAAGATCCTACAGATAGAATTTCACTGTAAATTTTATTAACACAAGCTTTTATAGATATAGAGAAAATACAAATTAAATTCTAATTTCCATATCCCTATCCTCACTTTTCTTTAACGACCGCTCTAATCTCTCAACTACTCTTATCCATAGGATTGTTCAAATCAGTGAGGAGAGAGATAATGAAATAGAATTTGAATTGTCATCTTCTCTGATATATATATATATATATTATATATATGCAGCGCTAGAAAACGCCGTTCCTAATTGGGTCCACTGGGATGCATGATGATCATGAAAGTCCATTGGATGAAAATATCTATATGAGATCTACCTATGTGCAAAACTTTGATTCCATAAGATCATCCTAACCCTTTGGTCCATGACTCTGAAATTTAATGGTTTTAGATGCAACATTTTCTTATAATTTCAATCCAATGGTGAACAAAAGTGGGGTGAGTGTCAAATTTGGACTTGTGACTATTCCGGGGGGGGGGGGGGGGGGGGGGGGGGTTGGGTGGGGTTGGGGGGGGGGGGGGGGGGGGGGGGGGTTGGGTTTGAAAAGGACTTGATTGACTCAAGGTGGACTCATGACAAAAAAAAAAAGATAGAGCGGAAGAGGGGCGTTTTTAAAGTGGGCCATTTTGGAGAATATATATATAAGCTTGTGTCAACAAAATATATGGTGCTATCCAATGTTATACTTTCTTCAAAAGTTTACATGGTATATGCTCCTGGCAGCTATCTTGCAATTGAGCCAATCATGGTTTTGGATATCACCATCATTTAGTTTTCTTTCCAATAAACTCAAGCAACCTCCCTTATCCACACATTTAACAAGAATTATGATCTCCTTTTCATCAAATTGCACGATTGAAAGCTTTTGAAAGAGATCACGACAGATTTGATCTTGTGAGTCACTTGCACTGACAAAAGTAGGATGCGATAATGATGGACTCCACAAATGGATGGTGATCACTACCAAAATATAATGAAATATAATGATTGCTTTTGCTATGGTTTATTTTAAGAGAACAAAGGATTTTTTTTCTTGTTTACTAATCACACCATCTTTTATTTGAAAAGTACCATGTGATTGCGGGAGGGTCTTAACATATTAGAGATAAGATAAATGAGAGTAGTTGAGAGGTTGAGAGATTAGAGGGATTGTTGAGAGAAGTGAAGAGAAAGGAAAAGGAAAATTGAATTTGAAGTGTTATCTTCACTGTATGTAGAGAAGATTGTGTCAATGGTGAAATTCTATCCATTGTAGTCCTTAAAAAGTTTACGTCAACAAGTGAAAGATGCACTTGTGCATCTAAAGGAATCAATCTATAAATGACAAACTTGCTCGTGGATGACAACTACAAAATGGAACGTGGAGAAGCAGCTCATACATGATAAATGGAAAAAAACATTACCAAATGACATCAGTAAATATGGTAGTCAATAGTGCCAATACTGCCAGAAAACACATTCTACATCCCACACCTTCATGATCAAAAAAGGTCTTGGCACCCCCACCATGGATGGATTTGTAAATGTCTACCATCAATCCACAAAGACTCACCTCTTCAGTAGGCAGTGAAAAACCAATTAGAAAAAGGCCAGAGGCCAGAAGTACCATGCAGATGCAGAAGATCATTTCTCAAATCACCAAATGAGAATGCTAATGAAAACAAAAGTAGCACAGATTCCAACCAGGTATCAGAAGTGGGATTGGCAACTCATATGGAAGGTTCCTGCAACTAAGATCCTGCTAAGGATGTGTCATGCTTCGCTTGTTGGATATTGCACGATGGGATAGACGAATATGGTATCTCCATTACAGTAGTGAATGGGTTTGGACAGGCATGCCTCAAACATGGTTTATACCTTCTCCCCTATATCTATCACAAAGAAAAAAAGGATGTCAGCTCTAGAGACCCACAGAGAGAGAGAGAGAGAGAGAGAGAGAGAGAGAGAGAGGGTGATTGCCTTTTTATTTCTTAAAAGGTGATGCCATTTGCTCACTAGGAAAAGGCATTCTCACAGCGAAAAATACGAAATATTGATTGACCACCAAACTGAAAATTTTACTACAGCAGCTCTTTGATTGACTATCTAAACTGAAAGCAGTGACATTAGCACGTTGATAGAAATAACCAAAACACAAATGAGAACGGCGATTGATGAAAAAATAATTTGGGGGAAATGTGTGTAAGAAAAATAACCTTTCAATCGCTGATAATGTGAGAAAAGGGCTGCATAGTTTAGATCATAGAAGGAAGTTTATAGTTGTATTTAATACTAAATTGGTTCTCATCATAGATTTCGCCATTGTTGTACTTCATGTTAAGCAGGCTCTTGCCATGATTCCATCATCAATATAGAAAGTTGCAATCCTCATCTTCATCATTGCCTTATCCCATCAACCTGTATCAACTAAATGTATTCTACTCAAGCAAAAGATCAAGGATGAAAATAGCGTAATGGCGGGCGTAGCGGCTTGCCGCCAAAACACTGCGTAGCGGTGCGATTTGGAAAAATGGTCAAAGAAATTTGAAAAAATTCTAGAAAATCTAGAATATTGGAAAATGAGAGAAAATGTATTTTTTTTTTTTTTGCAAAAGTAACTAAGGTAAGGGGGCGTAGCGGTCCCCTCACTGTATGAGGTCCTGTATCATTGTATAAATAGAAAATAATAGTAATGATCATTTTTTTCACATGTGTTCATGTTGCTTAGTTATGCTAACTTAGAAACTAATGAAAGGCTTATAAAAGAAAAAATTATGTCATGAAGTCAAGACTTGAGAGTACCTAGAGAAAAAAATACATCTACCAAAGGGGGTGTCTAATAGGATGTACTTAGAGAAGAATCATTGAGAAGAACTCTCTGTATCGACTGTAATTCGGCGAGATCATGTGCTTTTTGGTGTTCTTTTAAACATAAAATGGTAGAAGAGTTGTGTAGAAATGTTATTTGGAGAAAAGAAGAAAAGTAATAAGTCTTATTATGCATTTTAAAAAATTTGGATAGTAGGAATTTTTCTCACCCCGTAGCGGCTGCTACGGGTGCAATGGCCGATAAATCGGCCATAGCGTGGCGGTGGCGTAGCGGCCGCTATTTTCATTCATGCAAAAGATAAATCCAAGACCAAGAGTGTTAACTTGCTTAAATAGTTAAATGTGCGAGTAACACGCACGTGTAAATGAGTGCCAAAAAGAAAAGCACAAAGGTGATAGACATCATCATAATCATTTTAGCCTAATCCTATCTCTTTAGGGTTGCCTTTGTGAGCTATGTGCTTTTCCACCTGACCCTAGTGAAGGCCATGTTACTTGTAATTCCATAAGCCTAACACATCATATAAGAACTGATTTAGGCTTTTCCATTCATATGCTCAAACCATCTCAAATAACAATCAATGATTTTCTTTTTTCTACTGCTGAAGCTACCTGTTGTTTGAGGCACGGCTCATGATGAAGGCTGGCCTATGATGTTCTTGCGAAAATCTGTGTCAACACTTGTATCCATCTTATGTAGCTATTAATAATACCCCTTATGTAACTCCATGAATCTACATGCATAAACATCATGGTTGCTTGTCCTTGTTCTCCTTTTTTCCATTGCTCAACAATTAACTTTGTGCAACAGAGTAGGTCTAACTGTCGTCTTATAAAGTAGCTCTCAAATTAAAGTGGCACTCCGGTTACATAGCACGCCACTCTCTCGTCTCCAGGCTACATTGATTCTATTCACCATATTCAACTCAAACGTGACTAACTATCAAAACTGACCATATTGTTCTGCTAAGTTGTCTTTATCTTTTACCAAACCATCTTCTCTACTCTCAGATCCCTAAACTTGGATTCCCTTGACCCATTAATTCTCAGCTTGTTTCCTTGAACATCTTTCTCCAAAGTTCTAGCTTTTCATTTGCTTACTTTCTTTTTCTGACTAATGAGTATCATGTCTTCTACAAACAACATAGACCATGGAGCTTCAAATTTATCATTATTTTGTCCATAACCAACCCAAATAAATATGGACTCAAAGCAGACCCTTGGTGAAATTCCACTCCAACTAGGAACTCAAACTTCACCCGACACAGAATTATGACACTTACCACTACTCCCTTGCAATCTAGCATGATTTTAAATTATCTGATGAGGATGCCCTTTTTCTCCAACATTAGCCAAATTAACTTCATAGATGCTCTATAGTAAGCCTTCTCAAGTACCTGCAATGGACCAGCACTGAAATTGGAAGCCACACAAAGTGGTACATTATTTTTCTATTCTTTCCACCTTTCTGTATCACACGCAACAACCAAATGACAATCATTTCTACTAAAAATGTATCACTTTTTTAACTACTATGTAACTGCAAGTACAACATTAAGCCTATGATGCCCAGATATGACATGGATACGGTAGAGACATGCCATGGATATGAATACAGATTTTACATATAAAAGTGAAGCACCGGATATGATAACACACGATAAGTTGCCCTATTTTGAAGTATCCAGGTATCATAGCCGAGATCATGGTTGTCTTTTTTTTTTTTTGGGTAGGAGAAAGCATAGTTGTTAAGTACACAAAAATGTGATGAATGTGTATGAAATGCAGACATCTCATTGTTAGATGTTTCCATGCTATTACAAAAGTTTTGGAATCATTAATGTTAGAAAGGAAACTAAACTACAAATCCCATGCAATCATTTTCATAAATAATAGAAGTTCAAAATATCACTCAAGTCATCAAAACATATATGACAGGCTAGGTCTTTCTCCTAAGAAGCACATTCCCTAAACAATATAAATATGAAATGGGTCATGAAGGAAAAGGGTATTGAACTTTAGGAAAGCTTTCATGGTAACTATGCCATAGACAAATGATAGCTCAATATATATTCCTATATGGATGAGGGGGTACAGAGTTATTGACAGTTTAAGTTCATGAGATAGAAAAGTAAACAGACTTGAGTTTTTTATGCAAGACTTCCCATTGAATGTGAAATATCAAAGGCCCGCAACTAATATTCACAATTTATTCACAATGTAACTATAAAAGCGTCCAGCACACAACTTTCAGAGATGCAATGGTAGCAACAATGCACAGCCACAAATAGCTGAATATTTCAATTGATTGGGATTTATGTGCACCATGAACATGTGGATGCAACAACACACTTGCATCACTGAGGAACCAGCAGCTTAGAATTTAAACGATTTTGTAAAGCCAGATCCATGGGAGCTACCAGTTTTCCTTGACAATCTTCGACTTCTCAAGTATGTACTTTCCTTCTTTGTACTTCTGTGATACCTCAAAAGCTCTTTCATACTTCCAACCCAACACTTCGCGACAGTCACAGCAGTAAATATCAGCAACGGTGTGCAGTCCAGTGACGAGCTGCCTATCTTCTTTTGGCCCTATGACTATGTTCATTGCATGTGCAAACAAAAAGGCACGGCTGCTTTTTCCCTGAAAGAAATTTCGGGAAGTAACATTGATGGTAATTCTCAAAATAATGCACAAGATGACCCACAACATATACATATTGAGAAAAAATGAAAAAAAAATAAAAATAAATCACCCATAATAGATCAAAGGAAAATACCTATAAGCCATACCTGGATACAAATGAGTACACTTGACCACAAAGAACCAGTAAAGATGGGGGGAAAGAGTTCTTTGAACCCACATCTGATTCATGAAATTCATTTGAATCTAAAAATGACAAGAATATTAAATATAGCTTTAGCCATCACACTTTCTATTATAAATTATGTATTCCAATCAAGGAAACATTTGGATGTCCTTTGCAAAGCATCATGGGCAAGATGCTTTCACCCATGTGCTGATTTTGGGAGAAGAGGGAAGGAGATGAAGGTTTGCCCAATATGGTTGCAGTTACCAAAGAATCAAATGCTTGATAACAGATAGCCATCCATTCTGCCAAAACATCCATGACACTTGAAACTATACAAAGGCCATAATCTGTTTTATTAGACCCATCTATGGAACATGGTATTTAAATTTAAGGAAAAAAAGATTACAGAGACCCATATCAGAATTTGAAGAACAATCCAAGATATTGATGTAAACAAGTAAAAAAGCATGATCTTCACCTGAAAAGCTTTCGAAATTACATCATCGTGGAGTGCAACATGGTTACGGCAATTGTAGCAGCTGTATAATCGAGGCCCAACCAATTCTGCCATTGGAGACACCAAAATCCCACCCTTACTCTGTTCAATAAATAAATAATCACATATTTGCCCAATACCAAAAACCACCCATCAAAATTAAACAAACAACCCAAATACAGAATCCCCCAACAAAGCAAAACTCATCTAAAAACAGCTCAAAAAACACTTACACCCCCCTTATCTTCTACAAAATTGACCACTTTTGCCCCTTCTTGGCCCTGAATTCTGCTCCTTTAGATCAAAATCTAAGCAAAATGTAAATGAATTGAGCCCCAGAATCAGACCATCTATGCCACTTGAACAAAGTGTCTCATAATATTTAAATTGAGAATCCAAAGTTGAAAAGGACAAGTTTAGTAGGAAGAACTGAGGATAGATATTACAAGGAAAAGAAAAAACCTAGTACTCTATCCAAGCATCCAAAAAAGTAAAAACAATAACAAGTACTTCAAATCAAAAATTCAAACCCCATGAATTTTTTCCTTTACTCTAATGGAAATGGATAAGGATCTGGGCTGTAAATGGAAGCACAAACAGAAACAAAAAAAAAAAGAAAAAAAAAACTATATAAACATGTAAACAACTCACATGAATTGGAGAAATTTTTTGGGTTTTGTCCCCCATTGAAAGTTTCAGTAAAACTGAGGGGTAAAATGAAAATTGTGAATAGATTGGGATTTCAAGAATGCCCTGATCCTTTGCTTAGAGAGAAGAATAAGAATAACAACATATTAATAGTGACAACAAAAACACCAATAGATTGGAGAGAGAGAGAGAGAGAGAGACAGAGATTAGGGTTTCTGGGGGAGATCATGAGAAAGGTCAAAAAAATTCTCATGTAGACGAAATTGCCCTTTTGATATTTTTCTTGGCAAGTGGCTCGACGTTACCAATTCTCTCTGTCCTTTTCTCATTGCGTTACCCACGGGGAATATTACCGGAGGAAAATAGTGCAGTACACCGCGTGAGATGTTGAAATATTATTCCCCCAAATGATGATTGGATTAGGGGAGGCAATGTGTTGGGCTAGGTCGGGTCGGGTCAGTCCTATAGGAAATTAGTCTATGTCTGTCATCTCTATTATTTTCATAGAAATTTAAATAATAAGAGTGATTGGCATACGATTCTACCCTCTATCTTCTTTAAAATTTTGTGGCACCGGTTTTAACGGAAAAGTTTCTGAAACGAGCTGTGTATCGACGGATGAGGGTAGTAGGAAAAGTTATTTTCGTGGAAATGTGTCTGATTTCCTCTTTTGCTGTTGAAATAAAATTAGAGATATCGAACAAGACTCAGACATAAATGTCAAACCTAACCTATTTGAGTTTTCATTATGTTAGAGATTTTAACCATATCCCACTACAATTTGAAAGGGTCTACTTCTACCCTCACTTGACATGCCAAGTTCATGTTAGCTAGCTTGTTGATTTTGGGCATGTTTGCCAAGTTGATGTTAGCTAGCTTGTTGATTTTGGGCATGTTCAGAACAATGAAATTCTAATTGAATTTAGAAGCTTTGATTGAAGATAATTAGGTAGAGTAAGGTAAACCGCGTATCATAATCTTTTGAAGGAGATGTGTCCTGATAGAGTTGGTTTCCTTTAAAAATATCTCTATCTATTTAAGAAGCTTGCCTTCAAGTAGACTGATAGACATGTTTGCTCATAGATTTTGTTTCCAATATATAGTACTTATCTCTTATCTACCTAAGATCAAGAAGCTTATCTTCAAAGAGATTTTCTCCAATAATTCATGCATGTCTCAAATAGGGAAAAGAAACTTTATGAATAATTGTAACCTTTCTTTATAGGACTCAGAGACAGAATTTAGAGGGTAAGGGAAGAAATTCTGGAAAATCCCACTAAAATATAGGGAGCTTTATGACTTTTCAACATGTAGCCCCCAAAAAAGTTTGTTTTACATAAATGTCCCCAACAAGTATTTTTTTATGGTTTTGCCCCTGCCTTTGATAGGACTTGTTTCAATTATAATGATCTCTTTGGCAAAGTTTGGGCGCCTCCATGTCATATTGGCCTGGTTGCAAACGTTTGATCAATAATTGCAAAAAGTAAAAATAATTATATTAATTATAGCTAGCACATTTAAGCACGTTTGGTAACAGGTGAATAATCTGTAGATTCGATGATTCTTTACTACTACTGGAACAAGGATTCCTCACTAGGAATTTATATAGTCGATGGTTTTATATTGATATTGGTGTGTATCGATGCATATAACTGTGGAAAATAATATTTAGTGTGTAAATCTACTTAAGAGAGGATTCTCAAATCTTATCGGGGTGGTCGGATCTGAAAATCCTAATAAATAAGATTATCATTCGTCCAAATCCTCAGAAATTTACAATTGTCAAATATTGATTTACCATAACTTCAGGGGAAACCAAAAAACTCTCCCAAAGATTTTTGTTGCCAAATGTGACCTTTAGTGAGATGGAAACAAAGTTGGATTTGATTCAAAATCTTTTTTTTTTTATGGAGCATTTGAAATTTCTACAAAATGCATGAATAGTGGAATTCCATGAATTTCAAAAGATCATTTAAGACCTTTAAGTGGCTGAAATTTGAAATTTTGGTGAAATAAGCAAGCCATTTCAAATGCCAAGAGGACAAGATGCGATATCATGTCAAGAAAAAACCTAATATAAAAAGTTCACGTGAGGAATTCCTAATAAAAAAACATGCCCTTAAGTGTTTTTTTTATTACTTTATTTTTCTTTATGTAGGGGCCCGGCCTGATTGATAAGTGAAATTTATATTAAGAACTCATTGTGTTTCCGAATTTGAGATATTTTTTTTTAAATTATGTCTCGAGATTTCTTTTGCTTTCTTCATTAAATTAGACACTACTAAAATTAGCTCGCACCATGATAAGTAGAAATATAATACATTATGTCTCTCAATAGAGAAGAGACCTGACTTGAATGAAAGTTGGAGATTAGACCTAAATCCACTTCTAACTAAGGTTTTGTTTTATTTGTTGCTCCTATCGGAGGGTTCTCAACTCTTTGGACTGGATTAATCCCTCTGAATCCAGAGGAAAGTCGAGTAAACACCCTTGTAGCCCAAAAATGGTAGCACTTGTAGACTCAACATTCGATTCTTGAAGAAGAGAGAACCGGGGGTTAATACCAAGACCTCTAGCTCCGGAAGAGGAAGAAATGGTGGTCCCGACCACTCGGCCAACCCCTTAGGGTTCCCTTCTAACCAAGTTAGGAAGCACTTTCACAACTTTTAAAGCGTAAGAATTTTCATACGAAAATGGCCTCAATTATATACGATTCTCACGTATTATTTACTAAACTAGTCCAAACAATCGTTGGGCATTTATGAAAGTTACACATATAAATTGGTGCGAATAAATGAATCCTTGTCTATTTGATTTCACACATACGGTGAGTGATTGCCACTTCTGGAAAGATGCCCTTTGGTTAATGCAATCACAATGGCTCTGCCTGTATAGACATATAGAGCCACAATGAAACTCCCATATTCATATGATCATATGATTGTGTTGGAGCTCCTCCCTTCACTTTAATAATAGAGCATCAATGGCTGTTTAGAAAACTTTGCACTCTCACATCACTCCTCCAATAATAGAGTACAAATGGCCGGGGTCAATTGGAAGCCGGGCGTCTAAGAGTTACAAAAAATTCTAAATTGTCTTTAGAGATTTCATATAATTTTACACGCTGGTATTCAACTTTAGGACCGACTATCGGATCATGATGGGGAAATTGTCAGAATTAACTCTTGACTCTTCTGGGTCATCTCATTTTAACTAAGGATTGAGTAATAATAGGGGAGACTCGGCTGAGTCATCTCTCGTTCTAAAAAAATATTTGCATTCAAAACCATTTAATAGGCATATCTAATTCTAAACAATTAAAATTTATTTATAGGTAATTACGCATGAAGTTTAAAGTTAGTAATTTAAAAATGATGACTAAAATATAATTTGAAACTTATATTTGGTCTTTTACATTCGATATTTGAACTAACAAATAATATAATATGTAATATTTCTTTTCTTATTATTGTACTTTTCTTGCATATATAAACTTATTAATTTGAATTGATATCACGAATGCATGTAAATAAATACATTTATATGTATTATGAGTAATAGATTCGTTTTTAAATACTCTTGAAATCATTTAAAAAAAATACGACTCTCCCGAGTCTCCAGATTGACTATATCCGAGTCTTTTTTTTTTTTTTTTTTTTGCATTGAACGAGCCAAGTTTGAGTCACAAGTTTTTCAACATTGCATCGTATCCTCAAGAAAAAACACGTACATATCAACATTTTATAATTATTCGATTATTATGATCATATACACGACATCCTTTGAAATATAATGGGCATATATATATATATATATATATATATCGGAGTTATGGAGCTACGAGGGCCCATCCAATTAATGATTAATCAGTGACAACCCTCCCTGCCTTAAATCAAGGAGAGGACCCCTCCTATGATGGAAATAAGGTGGGCCCACCTAAGAAATTATGAAATTGTAAAGTGACCCTATTCAGCTCATCATTTTTACGTGGTTAAATGCGAACCTCTCAGTCAGACTGTTAAAAGAGGGAGAACACCTTTTCTTGGAGAAGATTATGCATCCAAACCATACTATGTCTGAGAAACCTCAAAAATAAAGTGAGCACCACGTGCCTAAATACCTAATGAGCCTCGCCTTATGACACAATTAGCTGGACCGTAAAATAGGAATTGTCCCTGATAATCACATAACCCAAGTTTGGTACCCATTCAAATAAACTGAACTGTTAGATATTTTGTATAGCCATTATGGACAGTTAAACCTTTTAGACTGTTGAGTAAGTGGTTAACACGTACTGGAATGTAATTTATTGTGGAGTTCAAATAAAGGAAGTTGCTTTTAAAGCGGCGATTAAACTTGATTGACTATGAATTAAAGATTAGAATGACCTCTTTGTGTGTCGTGCAATAAAATGAAGGGATTTTTATGGAAAAAAAATAAGCTTATATCATAATTAGACAATTTTATGAAGAAAAATCATAAAACGACGAGATGATTGTTTGTACATTTTTTTGAACGAAATTACCCCAGTTGACCATATCATCAACTTAGTTGATGATATGGTCAACTTCCTGCAACTTTTCTTCTTGTTTCTTGACTTTTGTTCTGCTTTGACGGTTTTCGTACCTTATTTTTTTTAGATTTGGAGGGGATGATGCAGAAATTTGGTGGGAGAAAAATATTCATTTTAAAGAAATGAAGCAAAATCAAAAGGAGGTGATGAATGCATCAAAGAAGAATTTGAAAAGGTATTTCACAAATCACATAATAAAGTATGCTAAATCCGTCCACTATCAAATTTATTCTTAAAATTGATTCAAAGATTCTGGCTTAATGAAATAAAAAATACTCTTGGGATCTAAAACTCCACACAAGCAATATAATATACAAAGGAGAAAACATCACATTCACTACTCAAAGATTGCCTAACATTGCTCCCTATATGTTATTCACAAACATCATAACCTAAGAAATCCCCCCCACCCCACAAACAAATGGGTTCAAACTCTAAATGTTCACAAAAGTATACCTAAATTCATCCCCTCCAACCTTACTTGAAGCCACCGCCAAATTGAGAGAAAAATCCTCATTTAGACATTTCATGGAACACTTTACACTCCAAACTCAAACTCTCAAAAGTCATGCAAAGGGGCGAACAAATGTGTAGAAACTAAGTGTGCGACCCACACACCCATGGAAGATTGCCAAGACCACTTAAGGGAGATCACTCAGACACAAAATGCAACGATTTTTAATATTCTTTCCAATATTACTAGGTGGAAGAAGATGGAGCAGAATATCGACTTTTGCAATGAAAGTTGACGATATCATTAACCAATTCGATCTCATCAACTGGGGTGATTCTGTCAAAAAAAAAAAAATATATATATATATATATATATATACAAACAATTATTTCGCCATTTTATGACTTTTCTTCATAAAATCGTTTAATTAAGATATAACCTTCTCAAGCACATGCATGTGAGATGATTAGATACTATCTAAAACGATTAGATTTATTTATTTTTGTTTAATTTTTTTCTCATTTTTTTGTATTGATATAAGTAAAGGCAATAGTGCTTTGTCGAGTTCTCACAACCAATTTGATATTTCTACTTAGTTCTACTCGAGTCTTTTGTCAATTTGATAGCTTACCTACTCAAAGTTGCCATTTACTTTATTTCAAAAACACACGAAAAATTAAAATAAAAGGTAACAAATTTAACATGCATGCACTGTCCATATAGTGGTACCCCCTTGTAGATTGTTAGTATCTCATGCCAATGTGACACTGAACACATTTATATGTTACTTGTATTTAAAAATCATGATCACATTTGGTTGCTCCTTGTATTTGTGCTAGACTGGCAGTCTATAAGTCCATTACGCAGGGCCCTGGTAGGCCCAGTCCTGATCATGGGCGTGCCAGCAGTTCACTTTATGATCGGTACAGTGGTCCAGCGGATGACACAGGTATAGGTGTCCTCACTATGGTAGATACCCAAGGTGAGGAAGGCTCCTAATTCTGTGTTTACATTATGATGATTATCTTTGTTATCCTTGATATAACAGCCGGCCGGGTCACCTGTTCGAAGGTCAAGGACATGAAAGTGTTGGCATAGGAATTGGTGTGATGATAGAAGTGGAAGGGGTGACACTCAAATGTGCATGGGTATTTTGTTCATGTTATAATATGCTTATATCTTTTTGCTAAGTTATGCTTGGGATATGATAGGAAAGTAAGTAGCATGCATTTAGAATGGACCAGACTGCAGCATATCTATTTCCCTTTCATATGGTTAAGTCTTTGTAAAATTTTGTGCTTCTATTAAGGTATTGGACATTCTTTGCTCAGTTATTGTGAACTGCAGTTGGTGGCTTGGTAATATCTTACTTCTTCCATAGTCTTCAACACCACTGTCATCATCTTCATCTTTATCTTACAACTTTTTATTATGTACTAAGGTAGAGTTGATATATCACCGCATTAATTATAGATGCCCTAATGGCTTCTATGTATTTGTTAGACTACTTGGAAAGACAAAAATAATCTTGGGACTGAATTTGCTAATTTTTCCAATTTCAATTCTTTTCTTTATGAAGAAAACCAAGTCTAATTTTCCAAGGCTGCCATGTTGCACCATACTTTACACCTATTTTGTTTTACATTTAGGTTCTGCCTCACATCTTTGTGCAAAATATATAGTGGCATGAATTTATGCACTGAGCATTTGAAATTTATGTTGTTAGAATTTTCTGATTGTATCTTTGAGTGTCTAAACCAATTTATAATTGAACCTCTCCTGTTCGGTATTCTGATTTTCATGCACCAAAGAACAGCTTTGTCCATGTCTTTATCTTCAATTCTCATACTAGATCCATCTTATTATATGCCACACGAATCCCGGCCATGTTGCTATTCTCAAAACATCATTGCTCCACCAAAAAACTGATGTATTATTTTGCTTCATTAATTTAACATGTTCTGATCACCTCTAATACACTGGGTAAAACAGTATATTGACATCACTCACACACACCGATCTTAACATCTTCAAGAGCTCCCATATTCATATCACTAGTCTAGACATATTGGGTCTTGCCGTTTCATGTATGAAATCCTATTTTTTGTAGTTTTTTGTGTGGTTAATAATGAAGAATTGAAGGTAAATATAAAAAAAGAAAAATGAATATCCAGCCATCTGGTAATTCAAATTCTAGAAAAGTCCAGTACCCATAGGTGGAGTATCCTGGTAATTCAAATTTTAGAAAAGTTAGTTCCTTGAGTTTTGGTGGAGTTAATTTGAACATGAATTTCTATATATTCTAAATACAAGCAAACGGCCCGTCCCAGAGCAACACTCTAGTGGTTAAGGGTGTCTCATCTCAGAAAGATGCATACTGGGGCAGGTAGGTGTTCACAAAATGAATTGTACCACTCACCCATCTAGAAAAGTTGAAGGGCCAAAAAAAAAGAAAAAAAAAGACCGTTCTAGATGTGTTGTTGGGTAGGTCAACTTGAGACTGACCAAAACCTTGCCCGAGAATCTTTAATTATCTGCAGAACAAAATGTAACACTTGGAAGGTTTGTTATGCTTATAAAATTGGAGTTCTAAGGGGGGAAACATGGAAGTGAATAAGGGGCGCCCCATCTGCATACATCCAAATAACTGCATTAAGGGGATTGGTAGGCCAATTCACGTAATAGATGGATTGCACATGGGCACAATCTGATGGTTGTCACTATCTGATTAAGAGCAGGACCCAAGTTTAATCTGGGTACTTAATCTGATGGTTAGAGTCATTACAGCATGCCCATGTGGAGCACATGCATTAATAATACATTGAAAGCTTTACTGGACTAGTTGACAGGCCTATATGTGATTATTAAAGAGAGGAGCTTCTTAAACACTTGGATTACAATATTCTAACCTTTTAGTGGAAGGCCAACAAGTAAATACTAAGCCAAAAGTACGCATGGCTGTAAATAACTGTGATGTTCCAGTTAAGGATTTGTATTAATAATTCTATCAAGAGCATGAACATCTTATCAATCAACAAATATATTCCTGAGACCTCAGAAAGGGAGGAAAAAAGAAGATACATCTTGAGCTAAAAAAGAAAAAGAAAGAAAATCAACCACCATCTATATGAAATTTCCTATGTGAGTCTATTTGACCATAAGCTTCATCTTTGATCTGCCCAGTGACTACAATCAGGAATTTAAGGGCAGGTCTTGAGCCAACCCAAAGTCCCAAACTCAACCTGATTTATATGAGCTGACCCCAGCTGGAACCAAACCTGAGTTCACACAACTAGACCACACTGGAACCCAACAACCCGAATCAAGCCACACTTAAAACTGAATTCTATGAGGGTCAACCCCAACTAGACTCGAACCAACTTCATACCTGCTTGACCTAACTTAAACACACCATTTTTCTGGAAGAGTCTAATCACAGAATCCAGACACAACTTCCTCTCCTTTGCATCACAGAATCCAGATCTCGGCTACGAGCTTTGTAACAGTCCCACCTAAATAAAAAGGAAAAAGAAATAAAAGAAATAACTTGGATAGTTGGAGAGAACCCTCATAAAAGCATTTTGGAAGTGTCTGATTATTAGTAAAGTTAGTATTTTGGAGGTGTTAGATTCTCTCTAATGATCCGAAAGAGGTGTCGGGCTCCCTCGAATGATCCGAGTTATTTCTTTTATTTCTCTTCCTTTTTATATAGGTGGGACTTTTACAAGCTTCAACAAATTGCTTCTTTCTTTTTTCTCAGATGTTCAATAAAAGCATATGCTGACCAACTATCTAGCAAAGTAAGGATGTCTCTAACGCTTATGTTTGATGTTTGCCTTTCATGTCTAATCTGGTGATTACCATTTTCTTCTTCTTTTATTTTGCTGCTACAAGAACAAAACTGTCACCTCCCCACCAGAGAAATGCATGGGGGTTGAAAAAGAGAATTGGGATAGAGAGATGAGATTTGTGTCATATTGTTATCTTTACCATGTACTGATTCAGTCTTGGGGGATGGCAACTGAGTCGTCTCAGTTTCATTGGTGATCATGTTGGACCTTGAAACTCAGGTTTTTGTCCTTTCCGACGCAAAATCTAGTTGACTTATTTGAGTTTCATGCACTCTTACAGAAAAGAGAAGGAAAAATAAGTTGGTAAAAAAAAAAAAAAAAAAAAAACCAACCTGGTTGAGGCACATCTAGTTGTGTATGAATGATATATATGTAAAGATTGGCATGGATCTGGTGTGATGATCTCGATCACTGTAATTATCTAAATTTAAGGTCTAATTTTTTCCATGTGTTTTCTCATTTTCTGAAGACTGTTAATTTAGACAATAAGATTGTATTTGTGCCATCTACATTTCTTTTTGCTTGTATATTTGCATTGCCTCCTCGATTTTAGTTAGTTATCCAAGCTGTAGTTATGAACTAAAACATTTAGGCTATGTTTGTTTGCATAGAAATAAATAAAAATTCATGGTCGAAAGAGCTTCACTAAAGTATTGCCGAAGAGGTAAGGTGAAAGATATGTGGTGAAGCGTGAAGGATATAAATTAGCAAATGTAGAGGAGACCTTAAATTTTATAATATTTAAATCACTTGGGTGTTGACTTGGTATTCATTTTCAATTATTCGCAGCAGTCTTATCTGTTAACACCATTTGGGTAACATTTTCATACTAGTTTTTCTTGTTGTGTAAACGCACATTTGAGTAAATTGATCACATTCTGCACAACGTAGACACATCATGCGTCAAAGGTATTTTCTTGAAAGCTACACTGTATGTACTCTCTCAATCATCTGGAAAGTCTAATCTCTCACTCATTTAATTGTCTATCCTCTAGCTAGAAAGTCTAATTCTCTCACTCATTTAATCGTCGAAGACAGAAAAAAAAAACTTTTTTATTTTTATTTATTTATTTATTTATTTATTTTTGGGGGGGAATTATAAACAAAAGCTCTTATTTAATGAGATAACTGGGGGCCACCTTTAGAAATTATTGTACTTGGGGGTTATAGATTTTTGCCTAGGAGATGGACTAAATTCGGCTGTTAATTCAAAAAAAAAAATCTAATTAATAAGAACTAATTAGATTAAGATATAAAATAAAAGCTCTGATTTTAAGGTCTAATTTGTAATTAGTACAGTTGGTATAATTATAAACAAAAGCTCTTATTTAATGAGATAACTAGGGGCCACCTTTAGAAATTATTGTACTTGGGGCTCCTTTTATAACTTATAATATAGAATCTGCCATTTGTGTCATTTTGAAACTTCTATGAGGTTATTCTCATCCAAAACGAGAAAATTTTTCATTATCCACCTTCATCCGCTTTAGCTAAAAAAGCTATTTAAAAAGACAGCCACCTTAGCTTACTTTTTTTCAGATTCAAAAGCCTTAATTTAAAAATAATTCTATAATCAAAAAATGCCATTAAAGATTTTCCAAACGCCCTAATATAAATATAAGCTCTAAAGCCCCAATATAAATATAAGCTCTAAATCAGATATCACAGCTTATTTTTAGAGTTACCAAGTGCCACAAGCATCATATTCGGACTTACTCCGTGAAAAGCTTCTTTTGTAACATGAATATGTCACCTCCAAAGTGTTGCAAAATTTAAATCCACAGCCACCCGATAAGCATTCATATGCTTGGTAGTTGGAATGCCGTGAGTTCCCATTTATTTCAGCCTAATTTAGTGGCCATTGGTCAAAAAACTTACAGACTCACCGAATGGATGCCCTACACTTTGACTACCGACAACTCCGTGTTTGCCATATCTACTTCACCTCAAAGTCTGCATGGTCTACATTATCTAAATGACTTGACAAAGATTGATATGGCATATATACAACTATTAGACATTGAAGAGCTAAAATAAAGGATTAGGATCATTTGACTGTATTGTATTGAGATGGGGACACCTCTAATGCACACCCTAATCTGTCTCTCTCTTTATGCATTTGAGGTGAGGTGATGTCAGGTGCTGTCAAGCTTTACTCATTATAAAAAGTTCTGACACTGTGTTATAAAAAAGTTTTTCCCAATCCCTTGGCAATAGGTTTTTTTTTTTTTTTCTTTTTTTTTTTCTTTTTTTTTTATAATGCCATAAAACTGACACTATTTAGAAGCACATTTTGCGGGGAAAAAAATTGCTTTACCAAATAGTGAAAATGGAAATATCAAAATAAAGTATGTAGTATCTGTTTTTCTAAAAAGGTAAGAGAATATAGAATTAAAACGCCTATAGAACATCCATTTCAAGAAGAGCCGTTTCAAAATTTTCTTCTAGACTTTGTCTAGCTCTATGGGGCCCACTTAGATCTATCTTTGTCAGTATAGCTCTATCGACACTCTTATCATAAGCCCGATCTTATCCTCATAGAAGCTTTACTCAGCGTTGAATTGAATGAAACAAATCGTTGGTTAAAAGACCAATTAAATTGAGGCTGTTAAATAAAGTACTATGATAGTTGTTTCATCACCCTTATCCAAAAGATCTTTCCAGCTAAGGATCTACCCTGACCCCTAATAATAGGAATGTATGGCAAGGAGCCTCACCAATTGGACCGCACAAGCACAGTATGTAGTTTTCTCATAGATAATAATACAGACTACTTTCTTTGAATGTTGCAAGTTTTATTGCTATTTTTATTTTTATTTGTTGTGTATATGTGTGCGGAAGCGCGAAACCTGTAATCAATAAATCATGTTACACAAGGGAGACGAAGATTTACGTGGTTCGGCAAAACCACTTACATCCACGGCAAGATAGCAACATTCACATCTTGATTCTCTTCAGAGTCTAGAGTTATAGATTTCATGCTATATATAATCTTTGATTTCTTGTTCCCCAATAAAACCCCGGTACAATGATCAAAATACTTCTGACCTTGAATCCAGTCCAATGGACCAATTCGTTAAACCCGAAATACAAGAAACAAACCCAGCATTATTCATAATCATCTTATAATAGGAGTTGCACGTACGACTTACTTCTAACTTCTTCCTGATCTTCTTCTCCAGCAAACGTCCAAATGACAGAGAAGAAAGATCAAGTGGCTAACTAGAGGAAGAAGAAGCTGTAGCAGATATCATTCCATTGGTTGGAACATCCTAATCTCTTGAATTGTGTGGAGTGAAATTTGGACCAATTGATTTTCATAGTTAATCTCTGGCCTTGGCAAAAGGTTTCTTGAACCTATTTAATAGGCGATTCTTTTATAGTTTGTTTATCACCAAATCAGTACAATTGATTGAAGAATTTCCCACGTCAAAGTCTTGATCACGTTAGTAACAACTGTGGATTCTATGGCATGTAGAATGCACTTTCTACTTTTTTTTTTTTTGGTCGATAGGTTCGCTTCCCAGCCATGATACTATCCATCTAAAGGTGTGAAATCGAGGTGCCAATACCATCCAACCCAATTACACCTTGTACTTTGCATGTGGATTGTGGATGTAAATTCAATGCACATCCCATCCTTTTTTTATTTTTTTTCTAATGCAATGAAATAGAGAGGAAGTAGAGACCACACACTTCCCAATCCAAGGAGATGTTGGGGAACTAGGAAATTTCCCTTGGAAGGATAAGATTTTTCAAAATATACTGGGATAGAAATTTCATGGCCCCACTTGCACCACGTTTCTGCCCCTGCCGAGGGGATGGACTTTAACAAATAGTAAAACTGCAGACTTTTGCTGAAAATTCTTGCAAGAATTTTCTGCACCAAGCATCATATTAGGAGTTGTTTTGTGAAAAGCTTCAATTTTTCCATGCGGACATCACCTTCAAAGTGTTGCTAAAATGAAGGGGGATTTATAGGAAAAAGGCCCATAGGTGGTCTCTATATCAATACGGACGCAGTAAAGTTTTGCAAACGTAGAAGGTTATCTAGTTGTTTTTTTGCTTTTTTATTTTATTTTATTATTTTGCGATACAGTCAATATCGACCATGTAATACATAGCGATGGTCGATATCAACTATCATGTGAAACTGCTTTCTATCTTGCCCCGAGTAGAATTTTTTTAATTGTACTTTGTCTCTTCTCTGCAACTGTGGTATGGCGATTCCCCCTTTTAGAAAAACCTTTATTACCCCATCACAGTGGTGGTAGGACTCCCTTAAGAGGTTGGTATACATATTGAACATCTTTTATAATACATCATCTACCCTAAAACATCTCAACTTGTTTCCTTCTTATTATTTAGGGTGGGCAGTATGGTGGATGAGAGAAAAGACTGACAATGATATGATGGGTGGGGAAGCACATCAGGAATAAACCACGACTATGACCACGACTATGACGGTGATATGATACTTAGAGAGAAGAACACATTTGATTGCACCAAATCAAAATTAAAATAAAGCCCAAAATCATACGTAAGGAAAATTCCAAATTCCAGTCAAAATCTAGTGCACCAAATTAAAAAAAAAGAAAAAAAAAAAAATCCTCCATGGGATCCACGTTTGAAAAAGTGGAGCCAAAATCTACTTGAGACCACTGGAGAGGGGGGTGTCGACAACAAAAGGATAAGGGGGGAAAGGGTAAAAGAGGAAGACGATGAATGCGGGGAAAAAGACATTTTGGCCTTTAGTACATATCGAGCATCCCATAAAAAAATAATAAAAATAAAAGACGAAATGGGGTCAAGGCCCTCCCGTCTTCACCAGTTTAGTTGGCACTCGAACTCTGAATTCCGAAATGCATTGCCAAGCATAAATTTGCTTGTGAGTGTTGTGAGTTCTCATTCAACCTAATTTAGTGGCCATTAGTCAAAACCAGTAGCCCACCGAACGGATGGCCTGTTTGGCTTATCTGATTGTAGGATCTCAATAACTTTACAAAATTTGTCTTACCAAAAAAGAGAAGAGAAAAAAAACTAACAAATATTGATATGACATGCATGTATAAAACTATTGGACATTGAAGAGAGAAAAGAAAGGATCAGTATCATTTGACTGTATTGACTTGGGGATACCTCTAATCCACACCCTAATCTATCCCTCTCTCGTCATGCATCTAAGGTGAGGTGATGTCAAGCGTGACTCATTACAAAGAGCCTGGATCCTCTCCGGCCATTATACGGAAATGTACAATGAACTCCATTGTGGGACCCACATAGACATAATCCATACAACTAAAGAAGAATCACATCCCCTTCCGTGGTATATCCATTAGTTTCGATTCAAAAGCAGTGGATCCTACTGTCCAATTGAGCACTTGACACAAACGTGACTGGCATTGATGTAGCATCACGACTGATATGATCTTAGTTTCTGTCATGTGATTAATTGCATGGTGAGATTCACTGCTTCTAAAATGAAGTTTAAGGATATATCCAAGGGTGGACCCATGTGTTGGGCATATGGGGTGGACACCCAAAGTGGATTTGGAAAAGGCCCATGAGGGTTATGCGCAATGGCACACCTGTCCTATACTCAAAATCAATTGCCCCACCCATCTCATGTGTTTTTGAAATCCTCATAAACCTATCTCGTGCAGTCTCTTTCTTTCTCTCTGACTCCGGCAGATTTCTGGCAACCCCGTAACAAACTAACATTCTCCTCTCTCTCTCTCTCTATATGTAGCCCCTAAATATGAGAACCCCAATCCCTAAACCCCAAACATAATCCCCACTCCCTAAATCCCTATCGCCACCAAGTCTAGCAACAACATTAATATTGGCATTTTGAAATTGGACCCAATCGAAACAATTGGTACGAGGAGGAGAAGGGCCTCTAGAATTGAAGCACTGTTTGAATTCATCATCATCTTTTAGGAGAATGTGGCCAAAAATGAAAGGTGGAACTATCGTGTGATAAGTGAAGTTACTCTAAAAGAGATACTGTGCCGGCAACAAGCCCATATTATTTCAATAAATGAAAAACAACAGAATATACAATGCTATCATTTTTTACTTTTTAAGACCTTTAAAGTACCTTGAAAAGTTGTTCCACAATTTACTATAAAAAAATACTGTGCATGATATACCAAATGTATTTGAGGTCACTTTGTAAGTGCAAAAAATGTAACTCACAAGATTAGGGAGTGCCTTATAGGACTTACCCAAATGGCTGTAGAAAGCTAGGTGGTGGAAGATCTCTTTGGGAAAGATAGTTCGCCGGAGAACCTGAAAAGGGCAGACGAAATCCGGTCAGAGGACCCTGGCTGTGGCAGCGCAGGGCTCTCCGATGCCTAAGTTAGTGCAGGGCCTGCACTTAGGGTGGAGAATGAGAGAGGCAGAGTTTAGAGCGTATCTGTGTCTGCAACTCAGTCCCCCTGTAATGGAGGTTGCCCCTTCTATTTGTAGGGGAGAAGGGTTGTCTCTTGATATTTGATGGTGGGCCCCACGACTTGACTGCTAAGGTCTCATCAGCCCACAATACATTAAATGCCAGTCACGTGGGTCTGCTCCTGTCTTGACCTATTGGTAGCAAAAGTCCCATTGGAAGCCACGTGTCTGAAGGGGGGACATGGCTGTCAGTGCCTGTCTCGGTTGGCAGTCCTCAGCTGCAGTCGGGATGCATATCGGGGCCTCAGCCGAAATGCATGTTGGCTCCTCATAGCTGGAGCCGGAATGCATATCGGGGGGCTGAAGCGCGTGACCGAAGTCATGCTGACCTGGATCGAGGTTACAGCACTGGTCTCGGCTAGCACGCGAGATGCTATTAGCGCGTAGCCAAGGTGAAGGTGACCGAACTGGCTGCAGGTTGTGGCTGGAAAGCCTGGCCGAGGTGGGAGATCTGATACTGCTGCTGAGCTGATACGTGCCGGGGCATGTCCAAGGTGGTTTCGGCCGAGCTGGCGATATTGGTCCCGGCCTGGCGCATTAATATTCGAGCTGAGATGCACGTAGCCGAGATCACTGAGGATTAGGGGGTCTTAATCTTGGAGTCTTAAAATTTTCCCCACACACACTTTTTCTCCTCTTTTTGAGCATTTGTTCCAATGCCTTCACGCATAACAATTAATCTTTGCAGGTTGTGATAAAGTTGCTCACAAGATTGGTATTCTTCTTTCCACAATGCATTGAATTATAAAAGTTGTATTTTTTTAGAGTTATATGGAGAAAAGTCTGATAGTTTCTTCTTTTCTAATTTCGAGATGATAGTTTCTAATTAATTATATGTGACCAACTTTGAACTTTTAAAATTGAATGGGGTTTTTTACGTCGCTAACAATATTTTGAATATTTTTAGATTATCTTCACAATGTAGGCCGGGGTGTTATTACTTTATACTAACCTTACATATTGTCCGCCCCACTCATTTTGAATGCCCAACTTATATTAAGTACTTTGAGTCCGCCACCGAATATATCACAGGAAAAAATTCTTTTATTATTATAATTGGAGTTCTAGGCATTTGTTGTACTATTTCATTATTTAAAAAAAAAAAAAAAAAAAAAGAGAGGAAGAAAGATCCACCAAATCAGGAAATTCACATGACCCCCACCCATTTATAATAATGAAAGAAAGCAACCAATCCAATGGCAGACGGATTAATTACTTTGGCCTTTTTTCTTTATAGTACTTTCAAGCCTCCCACTTGTTGGGACTGAGGAAAGAAAGAAAAAATTAACAAAACCACATGCCTCATTAAATTCCTCTACAGACTTTTCTACCTTGAATTTTCTTTTTGCATTTAAAACCACCACCAAATGTCCATAGTCCAGGCCAAACATGGAATCTATGCGTCAAGTCAGATTCTCATAATCTCATTCATATCTCTCTCCCCACTTTCATATCTGATACTACTCTAATAATACCAAGCACCCAGTTTTTACTACTTCACAGGCACTTCAAAAGAAGAATAGTCTTTCACCACCACCACCATATCATGGCTGGGAATTCCTTGGAGATCTCTCCTGATTCTGAGAATTCCCCAGTAGAACAAGTGGCTTTAACAGTTCCCACTACTGATGATCCATCCATCCCAGTTCTAACTTTTAGAATGTGGGTATTGGGCACTCTGTCATGTATCCTTCTATCTTTTCTCAATCAATTCTTCTGGTACCGGAAGGAGCCTCTCTCCATCACCTCAATCTCGGCGCAGATAGCCGTTGTCCCTCTTGGTCACCTGATGGCCTCATGGCTCCCTACCCGTGTCTTCTTTGAAGGCAGCAAGTGGGAATTCTCGTTGAATCGCGGGCCGTTCAATGTGAAAGAGCATGTTTTGATCACAATCTTTGCGAATTCTGGAGCTGGGACAGTTTATGCCATACATGTTGTCACTGCTGTCAAGATCTTTTATAAGAAAACAATGACATTCTTTGTTGCATTTCTTGTGGTGCTTACCACTCAGGTTGGATTTTGTGAGCACTTTTTTTTTTCAGATTTGGATTTTGAGTTGATTGTTGGAGTTGAAATTTTATTGATTTTGAATTGTATAGGTTTTGGGATTTGGATGGGCAGGGATCTACCGGCGGTACTTGGTAGAGCCTGCGGCAATGTGGTGGCCATATAATCTGGTTCAAGTCTCCCTCTTCAGGTATGTATAATTTCATTTTAGTGAGAAACTTCTTCTTTTTGTTATTGTTGTCATTAGTTAGGAATTTGGCATAGGTTTGGTAGAGCAGTTGGCTTCTAGAGATGTAGAAGGATTATATGATGTTTTGTGCAAAATGATATTGCTTTGTTTGGGGCTGGTTTTTGGGACTTTCATAGCTCAGTTCCATCTTGGACAGGGACTGGCGTTTTGGTTTTGAAGATTGATCTCTTCTGACGAGACATCCAATTTGCTGCTATGGCACGCTAGGTCTTTGCACCTTACCTACCTTACCTAATAATTATAGCTTTATAGAAAGTGAATAGATTTCTTTCTACACTTTTGAGAAACAGACTATGCTCTAAATTTATGAGAAATATGAGAGATACCCCAGTTGTTATGGTGGGGGGGGGGGGGGGGGGGGGGGGGGTGGGGGGTGGTGTGGTCTCTGATCCCATCCCAGTGATGGGTCCCTAGAAGGCAGGTTATCACAAGGGAGTTGGGGGTGGGGGTGGTGTTCTGATCCCATCCCAGTGATGGGTCCCTAGAAGGCAGGTTATCACAAGGGAGTTGTATCACATATCCATTTGGGAAAAAAAGTCATTTGAATTTAGAGATATTGTCTACAGTACAATCGTTTTTAAACCTGACATTTACCCAGAAATAGTTAAAATTTAAGTGTTTCTCGTAAAATTATTCTTGCAATATCATAAGGTCATGCAATATCGCATACATTAGACAATATGGTATCCGAGGGCAGTACGATATCCTAAATCAGTGCGTTATTGTGCCCTTTTTGTACGAACAACTTTGAAGAAAATATTTAACCTTCACCTGTTATGGTGTCAGATTTAAATACAATTGTAGGCAATATCCTTTAAATTTATTAACTGGGCCAACTATTACTGGATTTCAACCTCCAGTATCAGTTTTGGTGACTATATTTACGGATTTAAGCATAAATTTTAAGGAGTGGGTGCCATTTTATATTGACACCATAGAAAGTGCTGATTTTCCTATTATCGATGATCTTATCGTTCTTTTGTACAGAAAAATCATATCTTATAAAGAGGAGTATATCTTATAAAGAGGGAAAAAAAAATCATTCTTGTTGGTGAGGAAGGTGGAAGACTAGAGTTTGAACTTTGACCAGCAGCGTGCACGTTTGAAAAAATAAAGAAAGGAAGGATAGATTTGCTGCTAGTGGGATGCCCAAATCCAGAAGAGACAAAAAAAAAAATTATATATCCTGAACCTTAGATTCTGATATCCAAAAAGTTGACAGAGATTAAGGCTCGGCCATGAGCCTAAAAAAATAAAAGAATAATTCTACTTGCCCCCGGATTTTTATCCCGGGACATGGGGGTAGGATCCAACGGCTCCGATGGGAAGTAGGTCCATGTCCCGGGACAATATCCGAGACAAATAGCACGGCTGAAAATAAAATGCTTGGCAGTTTCTGCAAGGCTGGTCCTTGGAAGGTTGACACACAGCTCACAAAAGATGCGTTCAGTGATGTAATGCGCTTTGATGTGACACAAGTGGATGACTTGTCATCTTCCAGTTATTAATAATGTAGTAGGATTTAATTTAACTACACTGAGTCATGACAAATCATAATAATTGGAGTAATAGGAAAATGCCATCTCTCTTCTCTAACGCTGGCGGGTGGAGGTGAGGAGAAGAAAAATGCCCGGGGAGGTGGAGGGGAAAAATTAGTTTTATCTTTTTTTTGTTTGAATAATTAAAAGGTAGGAAAAATAAAAGTGAAAAAGTAAGATTTTATTTGTTTGTGAGGTAGAGAGAAAATTACTAATTTATCCTTATTTTGTGAAAAAGTGAATATGGTAGTTTGGTAAAATGACAAAGATTCTCCTTTTTTCCTCTTGCTTTCCTCCCATTTTTGAAAGGAAAGTGGGCCCCACACTAATTTTACCCCCACTTTTCCTCCCCCTACTTTCCCTCCCCCCTTCCCAAACACCCTCAATTTCCACTTTCCCTCCATTTTTTCCTCCTTTTTTTTTTTCCTTCCCCTCATTTTACCTATTTCCCAAACAGAGAAAGCCTAGTTCAACTCAACAGGAGGATACTATTATTGGCCTAGGACTAGGATTTGCATCAAGAGATGGGTGATTCAAAATTACATTATCACACTGAAGCTATAGTGGATTTATCCAACTACCTCCGGGGAAATTATTATGGCCAAAAGGGTCGGGACATCCTCCATTATCTAGAGAAGTCTAACTCAACTAAGGAGGTTTACGTGGTAAATCAATTATAATTACCGCTGCCAACTTTTAAGAATACTGATTCTGGTGTCGGTTTAGGGGTTCGAACTCTAACTCCTTTGTGTATTTGGATGGTTTGGATGTTTTTCACAATTTTCTCAAATCCACTAAGATTTAAGATATTAAGTTAAAAAGTCTTGATGCTTATCATTAATATGAGAATATTCAACCATTCAAATAATGAATTGGGGCCTCAAAAAAGCACGTAAAAACTAATTATGTAGGTTTGAAACTTTTGGGCGTTTTTCATGAATTACTCATGATCTTTGGAGATTTAAGACAAACAACTTATTAAGGGTCTTGAGAGTTATTTGTTTAATAAATAAATTTAATATAATTTATGTAAAGGGGACATTCATGTGCATCCATCCCTCACCATAGGGTGAGGGAACTTTCCCTTTTTGCACATGACACTTCTTTTTATGCATATAACCATTTATGACTTTTCCTCTTTTTGTACATAAAAATTTTCAATTATGAAAGTGTCCATCACCCTATGGTGAGGGATGGATGCACATAAATATTCTCATTTATGTAAATACCAATATATAATATATATTTACTAAGGCTCAAAATAGATGATAAAGAAAAAATATAATTCATGTAGTTGACTCCAATATTTTTGGGATTAGGCTTATAATGCTGATGATGTTATATTTACTTAAATACCTATTAACCCTTCTAGCCTAACTCAGGTTGCAACAATAGCACAAGGCTTAGACTGGTCTTTAGGCTCTGAAGATTGATATCAGTTGGTAAGATGGTCAAATTTGCTGTTTTGGCCCATTAAACTCTTTTTTCCTTTCTTACTTGATTACATAGTCGTAGAAAGTGAATAGATTTTTATTACCACATTTAAAAAGAAGACTCTGCCTTTTAACCTTTTTAAAAATTTGTTTAATGGGCCTACTATTACTGAATTCAGTCCCTAATGCCATATGCCTTCAAATAAATTGGCATTCATCAAAGTCTCACAACAATCCACTCTTGAATTGATTGGCCGTGAAGCATCTAAGCGATTTTAATTCTTAATCAATGCAACCATGGGCCTAATTTGAATGGGGTGAAATTTTTATGATGACTGTATATTTATTGTTGTGAACTATTAGTTTAAGCAGTTTAAATTTCTCATCATCGTTATTAAAGCCTTGTTCTAGTTATATAGGGGTTGGTTATACGAATTCTGTTTTTCCATTGCGATTTATTTTGAGCCAAATTTTTAGATTAATTATACTTCTTCATATCTACTTTTACTAACTCTATTCACATTTTTTTTTGGCCTACTCATTTTCTGTAGTGGGCCTTCAATTTTCATGGCCAAACTTTTTCTTATCAGCACCGTTATCTGCTTATATTGGAATGTTCAAACCATTTTAAACAAGTTATGTTGATATTGTGAGGATTTTTTTTAATGATTAGTAATCTTAATCCACTGTATCCAATTTCCTTGTAACATTCACTAGTACAGTAAGTTATATATATATATATATATATATATATGTATATAAACAAAGAAATCATTCTAATTGGTGAGCTTCTTCTCAGAAAGTGAGAAGTAGGAATGAAAACAGAAAAAGTGAAAAAAGGTGTTGTGAAATCATTTTACCGAAAGAAAGTACAAGATTTTTGGATTGTGTTTGTGCACGACATCCGCTTCTGCGGCGGTGATTTTTGGACCCTCTCCGTTGGAGTTTCAATCTCCTCTCTAAGCATGAAAAGTGCAATTCGACTGCTTTCCTCTTTGTACCAAACAACCCATGATACTGCTGCTATCATAAAAAAGTCAAAGTTTCGACCATGGTGTCGATGTTAAAAGGCAAAAGGAGAAAAAATTAACAGCTACTGATGTGTCTGGCTTTTAGTGCCCACGGAAGTAGGGGTAATAAAATAAAAACCAAAGTTGTAGGTACAAGTTTGGCAGCTTCTGGTGGAGCTGGATCCTAAGATCACACCTAACGAACTGCCCGGCCCCAAGATATACTGATGCACTTTGATGCGACAGAGATGCATGGCCTGGCAATTGCCATACCTACCTACTATGCCTTAAAAGATGAAAAGAATAAGCTAGTGAAAAGTATAGGGTCCAAGCAGTTTTTTGTTAGGGCGGGCCCTAGACTGAACCCACAGGTCTCAAAATGGGGCTCTGAAATAATCATCCTATTGCGCGTGTTATGATGGAAGGGGATGTCTTGTCCTCTTCCCACCATTAATGGTGTAGGGAAGTGCTATTCTAATGCAGGTCATGACATTTCTGCCGACGGAGACCGGATCCCCGATTCCTCTCGCAGAGATCATACGGTCCTGTCCTTGTAACACCAGCTAGAACTCTTTTATAGGCTACATTCAAATAATTTGAACCATTCGAGATGAACTCTATATCCTCTTTCTGTCGACGAAGACTGGATCCCCGATCCCTCTCGCAGAGATCATACTGTCCTGTCCTTGTAACACCATCCAGAACTCTATTATAGGCCACATCCAAATAATTTGGACCATTCGAGATGAACTCTATACCCTCTGGTGACATATCCTCATATTTACCTTTAGCAAGGGTGGGCTCAATGGTGACATTGAATATGTGATTGGACGCTAATGTGGCGTCACTGTGTTTCAGTCATGTGCTTGGTTGGACATGGTCCTATTGAAAATGAAATGTGAGGACATAATCTTAGAGGGAGTGATATTCATTTTGAACTGTCCGAATTCTCTCTATATATGCACCATGACGGAGAACACAACATGTGTCACATGATCCTGAAGCAATCACTAGGACGGAACATGCTGAAATCTTTTTTTTACAATAACATTGTTTCACTTTTGTACGTGTATAAATATTTGCACACCTCATATTTTAAAGAGTTGACAATGTGATTACCACTTCCAAATCTTTTTATTGAAGTAATAAATTCAAAATTTATTTAATTTTATATCTTAAATCTTCATAGATTTCAAAGAATATATAAAAATTTCAAAAAAAATAAAATCAACCTATAGATCTACATTTTTGTGGGCACCTAATTCACCATGCGACTATTTAAAATTCTCATATAAATGATAAGCCTCAAGACATGGAGTATCATATCTTTGACCGTCGTGTATTTTGAGTACAATGTGAACAATCTGAAAACAACTGACTCGCATGACTCCCATATCATTTACACATGTGAGAATGGTGCCTAGGCAATATGCTTTATATGGAAAATTCTCTCTTAGTTGTGTGCGTGTGCTTCTATGGGAGCGCACATCCTGGCCATCACCAAAGGTGGAGCACACTCTGAATTTGATTAGGTTTTGCATGCTGAATGACACCTGTGAGCAATGTGCAGGAGAAAACCATTCGTTTTACATATGTAAGCCCATTTTCACATTCCATGCCGACAAGACAAATGAAATGACCGCTTATGAGGTACTCGGCTTGTCCCAACCTTCAAATAACCAACAAAGGAGGGTTTTTTTTCTTTTGTTTTGTTTATCCTTCCCCACTTCAAAAGTCTGAGAGTAAGGTAGGAAACCTTTTACAAGCTTGCAAATTTTAGGGACGGATTAGTATAATCTTAGGCGTCGACCCTTCTATATTTATCATCATTATCATTATCATCACCATCATCATTACTTTGCTATATCAGAGATGGAACTCGCACGCCCGTCTCTAACCAAATGAGGGACTATATTATTAATATTATTACGTAAAAATTTATATAAGTATAATATATAATTGCTAAAATATGCATTTTCCCTTGTAACAATCATATGATGGGAGTATGAATGTATTTTCATAGCCTTATATACCTCCCATTGTTTGAAATAAGCAAAATATTCGACCCATAAAATATCCTTTAACCCACGAGAATGTCAGCGATAGGCTCTAGCAAAACATGATGATTGTTTCTGTTAAATATCTGCATTTATTTTTCATAGATCAAGGGTTTTATTCTTTTTGTTACCCACATACGATACTTTTCATGATATGCGACTGTGGAAGGGTGTTACAAATATATATATATATATATATTTTGAAACTGGTGCTATAAATATTAAGATAAATAGGTTTTTGCATATACCTTCTAAGATTTGTAGGATTTGTAAATAAGTTCATGTTGTTTCAATATTTTTATATACCCCCTGACTTTTCATTTTAACACCTTCAATGCCCCAAAATTAGTAGCTTTACGGCCACCAAAAGTTTTTACAATAAAACGACACTTTTGCCCATCACTTGATCCATATATGTGTTAGTTCAAAAGCTTGGATTTATTATTATTGAAAGCTTGTAGCATTAGCAATTACTATTAGGGATGACAACGGGGCGGGTTTAGGGCGGGTTGTGGTAAACCCAAACCAGCCCACATTCTTTAAAAATTGCAGTAGAGGTATTTTTTTGGTATTCCCACCTTAGAGGGGCTGGGACCCCATCGAGCTCTCGGGTGAGGGGAGACTTCGGGTGAGGTTAGGGAGCCCTCGGGTAAGGGAAGAAGACCTCGGGTGAAGTGAACAGCCCTCAAGTGAGGAAAGGTATGTGGCCTGCCCAGGGTCTAAATGTAATCTGTTAACCAACTTCTCTAAAAAGTAGTAACAAGTTGAAGGGGTGGAAAACACACCCTTTTCTAAAGTGAAATTCTTTCACTAATAAAGATTTGACGCTTAACTATGTAGTAATTACTTTTTTACTTATAGAATATTTATTTCTTTTTAATATTTTTTACCTTTTTGATATTTTTCCTATAAAGCTTTCTTGTTTAACTCCAAGCAAAGAAGAGAACCACTACAAGAGAAAAGTGGTAATTGCCACTAGCCCTACTTTTCTTCTCGTTCTCTACCTAATGAGGAAGCTCTACCATGTGATGTTTTCTACATCCAAATGGACCCTTTGTTTTTGCTGCTGCCAGTCTAGTTTTCCTTTTGCGCATGATTAGTTGATAATGTCCCATATATATAACTAAATCTCATGGTTGGTGATTTCTAAAAGCCTTGTTTTTCAAATGGTCTGTGCTGACTGAGTAGCGTTGATTTCAGGGCTTTACATGAGAAGGAAAAGAGGCCCAAGGGTGGGGTAACGCGGAATCAATTTTTCCTTATCGCCTTCCTCTGCAGCTTTGCCTACTACGTCTTCCCCGGCTACCTCTTTCCCATGCTGACCTCCCTCTCTTGGATATGTTGGGTCTTCCCGTCCTCCATCTTGGCCCAGCAATTGGGCTCAGGACTTTCCGGGCTAGGCCTTGGTGTCATGGGCCTCGACTGGTCCACTGTTTCCTCCTACCTTGGAAGCCCACTTGCCAGCCCCTGGTTTGCCACTGCCAATGTGGCTGTTGGATTTGTTGTCGTCATGTATATAGTGACACCCATCAGCTACTGGCTCAATGTTTACAAGGCCAAGACATTCCCTATCTTTTCTTCTGGGCTCTTCACCTCAAAGGGCCAGGAGTATCACATTTCAAGCATTGTCAACTCCAACTTTCAGCTTGACATGGATGCCTACAAAAAGAATGGGCCTCTCTCTCTCAGCACCTTCTTTGCTATGACTTATGGCATCGGCTTCGCTGCTCTCACCGCCACCGTCGTCCATGTCTTCTTGTTTCATGGAAGGTGAGCTGAATTCCAACACCATTTCATGTATTGTTGGCACTATAAAATTGTTGGTGAGAATAAAGTTGACCAACCAAATTATGTGCACATAAACAGAAAATAGAGAGAGAGAGGGGGGGGGGGGGGGGGGGGGGGGGGGGGGGGGTGGGGGTGGGGGTTGGGGGGTTGTAGGAATTTCTTCCCACCAGTCATTGAAGACAGTGCTGTACTTAGGGATTGCATATAAACTAAATAATTGCAGAAAAATATAACCTAGGAAATATGCAGAATAAATCAGCTAAAAAACCAACAGAAAACATGCTGCTTCAATTGCGCTATTATCTATTGGTAATGGTTGTAGCATTGCTTGTTGAATAACAATCACATGAAATGACATCCGCCCATGTGATTGTTACAGTGAAATATGGCGATTGACGAAGTCCGCCTTCAATGAGAAGAGAATGGATGTCCACACAAGACTGATGCGCAAATACAAACAAGTACCTGAATGGTGGTTTGTGTGCATCCTCATTGCAAACATTGCATTGACTATCTTCGCTTGCGAGTACTACAATGAACAGCTTCAATTGCCATGGTGGGGCGTGTTGCTCGCATGTGGACTAGCCTTTTTCTTCACCCTCCCCATCGGAATCATCACTGCCACGACAAATCAGGTGCATATACTTTGTCTCGTCTCAAACAATCAATTATTTTAACATCCTCAAAATTTTTATCTGATATATGACGCACATTATATGATACACATACCTGATGCTGATGCTGTTGATGAACAGTCGCCGGGCTTGAACATCATTACCGAGTATATTATGGGTTATATACTACCTGGGTACCCCGTCGCCAACATGTGCTTCAAGGTGTATGGATATATCAGTATGACGCAGGCTTTAACATTTCTACAGGATTTCAAGCTCGGCCATTACATGAAGATTCCTCCTAGAACCATGTTCATGGCACAGGTTAGTCTAAAATCCCATCTCTTCTTATTTTAACAGTTCCAACTAGTGTAAGTTAAACATCTGTACACAGGGAAATTAGTGATTGTAGGAGTGAATGATTTTTGTATCCAAGTCATATACTGAAAATTGTTGCAAAAATCTTCTTTATTGTCAATTTGTGCACATCCTAGATGAGCCATGAGCAAAGAGCTGAAATGTGCCTTGGGCAGTTACCAAAAGGAAATAAATAAATTTGAAGGCTTAGGGTATGAGATCTCTAGATTTGTCTACTCAATAAACCAATTTAAAAGTGTGCAAAAATAATAAGCGGAAATAAAATCACAAGCACAAACCATAAGGACACCAGATTTTGTGTAGAAAATCCTAATCGGGTGAAAAATCACGGATCCAAACTAGATCAATAATCAAACACTATGAATCTCGCAATTACAATAAACTCAGATTTTCTCTCCAGATATCCCTTACCTAAGGACTGAAGTTACTTTGTGTCACTTCACGTTTTAACGACTTCACACCGTTGATTGCAACAGACTCAATCATGCACTTGACTCCTCAAATCTTCTACGTAAGAAAATATTCTTCTACAAAGGATGCAAAAGAGACTGGTTCTCTAGATAAATTGTCGGCATAACTTTTTAATGAATCTCTAGAAAAAATTCTCTCAATTAAATATCTAAGTCAGAACTTTGAGAGGTGAGGTATAATTTTAGAATAGCCCTTGAGTCCTTTAAATAGCCCTTGGGTCGTGCTTAAAGTTGCCTAACTTGATTAGGATAAAAACAAGCAGTTTTGGACACAATTAGAAAGAGGTTTCTAATTTTTGTGGAACTCTGCCACCTTGTCATTTTCGTCTTCTATCTTTGGAGTCATTTTCTAAATAAAGAATACATTTCAATAGACCCCGGAGTTTTGTCCAACCCATGAATTAGCCAATAAACAAAAACCTAGCTAACAAAATCCCCTTGTTTCAACTCTCCCATTTGATGCTGGCTTGGTCATGACCCACCAGTGAGAGTTTGGTGCTGATTGAATGCTACAGATGATTTCTGCACTGAATTCAGTGATAATTCATGGTTCAGGCACATGGTCTTTCATCTTTCAGTCGTTACAATTTTACAATTCACAGTATGTCACAAGCGAAAGTCTGGGTATTTTATATTTTGAAGTGTGATGATGATCATGATCAAGATAATGAATGTGACCTTGGCAGGTGGTGGGGACCCTCATAGCAGCAGTAGTCTACTTAGGAACTGCTTGGTGGCTCATGGAAAGTATCCCCAACATCTGTGAAACTGCCCTTTTGCCCTCAGACAGTCCATGGACCTGCCCCATGGATCGCGTGTTCTATGATGCATCTGTTATCTGGGGGCTGATTGGGCCCCGCAGAATTTTCGGAGACCTTGGCACCTACTCAGCCGTGAACTGGTTCTTCCTAGGTGGAGCTGTTGCTCCCTTCCTTGTCTGGTTGGCCCACAAAGCCTTCCCAAAGCAAGATTGGATCCCCCTTATCCACATGCCAGTCCTGTTGGGTGCCACAGGGATGATGCCGCCGGCCACAGCCGTCAACTTCACCAGTTGGATTATAATTGGATTCATTTCGGGCTTTGTCATCTACCGATACCGGCGTGGTTGGTGGCAGCGCCACAACTACGTGCTCTCTGGTGCACTCGATGCTGGTTTGGCCTTCATGGCAGTGCTGTTGTATTTGTGTCTTGGGTTAGAGGAGATTAGCCTTAATTGGTGGGGAAGCAACTTGGATAATTGCCCATTGGCCTCTTGCCCGACCCAGAAGGGAATTGTTGTTGAACACTGCCCTGTTTTCTGAGACTTTTAAGTGCTTTTAGATATTTCCATTATCATATGGCGAATGATAAAACAATCAATAGACAGGTTAGTTGTATACATACATTACCATGTCAAATTGTGATGTCTTTCTGATGTATATTACTGCAGGAGTACTAGTAATTGAAGGTATGTTATTTCTTTTTTGTTTTTAATGAATGTTCCTACTGCATGGGTTGTTAAGGAAGCAAGTCTTTTGCAGATTTGAGGCAATAAAAATTCTCAAGGGGAAGGTTTTCTTCCATCAGAGGTAGGAATAAGATGGCAAAGATTATCCACATTTCATGTTTTCTACCCATCTCCAACCAATGTTTTAAACCACCCCTAATTTGGTGGCTGGATCGATCATTTAGTGCTTGTAAATTTTGAGGACTACACCTAAACATCATTCACAACTCTGAAGAGTATGCAATCTGGATTAACTAGCTAGTGGATGCGTGATGATTCAGTCAATCTATATTGCATGTTCTGCATCAAACTAAATAATATGCTCGACTAAGCATTTTGGTTTGTTTGTTTTTTTTTTTCATTTTTCCAATCACCTCATAGACATTTGAGCTCATAGATAGCTAGATTTTACTTAAGACTTTAGAAGGGAAGAAAATTAATGAAGTTTTCTACATTGGGTCATTGGATTCACCACCCACATCATCCTGTGGTATCTGGAGAGTTGAATACATGTTATAGTCAAAATATGTTATGTGCAAACAACGGCAAATTATACTGTTAATTGCATAAGATCCCTGCTGGTCTTTATGCATACAGAATATTATCTTATAGAAACAACATTAACAACCACGGCATCGCCTAAAATCTATGCTAAAAGGAGGTGCCAACCTACTGAAAATACAATCCAAAGAGGCCATAGCATTCTAGAAAAGGGTGGTCCACAAAACAGCCAGTCCGAGACCATCATCAAATTTCAGTAGTCAGGGTAATGGGGCATATAGGGTTGAAACAAGAGATAGTTCCAAGATGTACATGGTATCACTGAAGTGACAGCTGCCCAAATCTAAGAGAAAGGTTATAGTTTGTTGATCGTTTCAGATAGCCTTCAGCTTTCTATGCTTTTCAAAAAACGTTCTTCAGTGCATTGACAAGAATGCACCAGCAATTCAGTCAGTACCAGCCCCTTACAACAGAAAGTAGACCACACATGAACTATGTCTTTATCTCATTAAAATGTGCATAGCAAAAAAATGGATGATTAAAAAAAAAAAAAAAAAAAAAAAACCCATCTTAGAGAGGAGAAACTGTAAATGGTAAAAGGGATACATACTATAGAAGAGTCTCATCTGGATGACGCTCAGAACATGGAGGGAACCCAGAGGATCAAAGGCTCATCTTCCTTTCTTCCTCCATGAGTGCATGGCCCTATCAAGCAGTAGCATGATCAATTACACTAAAGTTCATCTCAAACCTGTCAAGAAAACATGATTATATGTCAGTCAATTAGCTACCAGACCTCACTAACAGAACTTTGATCATCCTCTAATATATCTATAAAAAGCAAACTTTATGAGCTTGGCCCTTAACATGTTGACATTGCCCGCGCAGGATCTTGTCAGCAACATATGAATGAAGAACACAAAGGGTGATATTGATTCGGCTCGTCTCAATGGACAAAGTTATGGGAAAGAGATGAGCCCAATCAACACCACGCCTTGTGTTCATCTTCAGAAATAACTAATTCATCTCTGACCTTGAGCTTCCACACATATCAGAAAATTGCAAAGTCTTTCAGTATTAAAACTAGGTAAGGGAAAGCCTAGAGAAGGGGTTGTCATGAATCTTGATCAAAGGGGAAGGACCACACTTCTATTGATATCTTCTACTCGAAAAGAGAGGGAGTCAACAGCATGTCATTGTACAATGCTCTTGATAACAGAAATAATGATCAAGCTCTTGGAATCCAACTGTCAACCCTCTAATCACGTATTTAATAATTGCTAACTGGAGGAGCCTGTAATTGTCAGCTTGTGTGGATTACTCCACGTCATTACACTGTCGCGGACCGGCACAAGCACATTTTGTGGTGAAGGTGGAGCTCAAAAGAATATGTATATTTGATTTCTTGTGACTTTGTTGAGGTATCTTTGATTGATAGTTACATGCAAATCCAACACCTACCGTTGAAATTGCTAAAGAATGATGTTAGAGATAAGATTAGGTTGGTTGGTTTAGTTATTAAAGATAAGATTGCATTTGAATTTGAATAATCTTGGTTATTGCTTTGTATAAATTGAGAGGATTTCCTCTCTTCATAGTTACGATGAAATTATGGGAAATAAGTGATTCTTTGAAAGTCATTAAATGATCTGTCCAAAACTCGGCTTTTGATTTTGCAAGAATTTTAGACATGAATTCCCTAAATTATGCAAAGAAATAGGCTCCAGCTTTTGTTTTTACAAAATTCGTGATGAAGAATTCTAACTGTTGGGCATTTGAAATTTTCGGCTTGATTTACCAATTGTAAAAAGCCTAGTGTTATGGGCTGACTATTTCAACTCATAGAATTCTTCATATTCCAACTTTAGAAATGTTGAGTGTTTTGAGTATTTGTGAATTCAAGGGGGGGATATTGCCTAATAGGGACTTTCAGATAGGCCCTAACTATAGCATGTAATTAATAATACCATATATTCTCAGACATTCTACAAACAAGCAGGACCTGACTATCACATGTAATTAATAATACCAAATAGTGGTGATAGTCAAAAGTATGTTAGTGGCTCTCCCACTTCAGAGTTTTATTCCTACGCATAGGTGTATGCATATAAGAGGCGAGGGAAATAAAACAATGTAGGACAGATGAGGATATGCTTGCTTCATGTGATTCCGGATTCCTCACGTGTTGTAACGACTCTTTTGTTTTTTCTCTCTTGGAAGTGGAGACTCACCTCTTTCACTGCCGCCCGAGGACTTAAAAAATTCGACCATGCTTATAAAATAACCGACCTTTCTGGGTCCTGTAACTACCCACTTTCATCCATCATTGCACCCTACACAGCCCCATTGTTTGAATGGAATTGAATGTATAGAAATTTATGATAAAATGTGTTCTAATAAAGGATTATTATAGATGTGAGAGGTGGAACATATAAGATAGAGATGTAAATAAAACTTTTCTAGTATTTGAATTACTAGCCAGGGTGATAGCTGGGTGGGTATTTGTTTTGCATGTTTCTCTTGATTCATTTTTCATTAAGAAGAGATTATTTGATCATTATTTTTGGATTTTCGATTTTAACCACTTTTAGGAAATACAAGTATTAGATTTCCAAATTCAATCATAGGAAACAGACAGGCCCTAGTGTTTTTATCAGTATTTCACCAATATTCCTTGCTCTCTCTCTCTCTACATTACTTCTTTAAGGTAAAAATATAACATTGCTAACTGGGGTAGTGCGGGAAATCAAAGGAGGCACAAGGCAGACAAGTTAGTTAAAGGTCTCACTCTGACCATTGTGATAAATAATTTCCAAACGTTTCCAAAGCATATTTACCTTAAACAAACTTCTACCAGATTCCAGATTATCTGAAATGATTGCAAGTTGCAATACAAATTACAAACCAAACACAAACCACTTTTTTTTTCCCAAGGTAAGTATTGGCATATTAAACAATATAACAAAATTACAGCAAAGAGCGGCATGATTCATGGCAATGTGGGCACAACAATTACGCCACCCAAATCACCAAGAAACGTGAACAAAAAGGAAAGAATCCTAGACCAGGCAGAAAAGAGAGAAACCCACAGCCGACAGCCCTGGTCAGGCAAAAGGAAAAACGACACTACAGATCAACATTTATATAGTTATGCTTCCTGAAACTTGAAGCAATCCATGACCAGGCAGCAGCTTCTTTGTCGAGTTGAGACTTGAGAAAAGGAGGGCCAGCCTACGAGCCTTGAATCTGTGCTTTCAAGGAGAAAGTTTTGAGTACATGAAAGAATCCCGAAGGCACATTTATCCACCAGAACAATTGAACAATTGAACCAAACGCATACTTTTTTTTATTTTTTTAATTATCGCTTTCATTATAAGAAGGAAAGAATACAAAAAGACGAACAATAAAGAGGCAAGAATACAGTAAAGAAGGAGAAAAGCAAAATAAACTAAAGGGTACAAGAGCAATGTACCCTACCAAACCAAACGCATACTTAATTGCTATTTGCACTATGGCATGACTTAGAGGTAATCTGTCCCACCTCAGGGAGGCTTCAATTGAAGAAGTCCAGCCGCTTTGGGCCAGAGGACTTGGTGCTGACTTGATAGGCCAGGACCTGTGGGGCTGATCATGAGCCTGTTGGGACGATGGTTCTGATGGGGTGATCTACAGAGAATGTTTAACATGGTTCAACACTTGTTAAGTTGGGTCCTCTGAAAGTCAACCAGTTTGAATTCAATGTACTTGGCTCATGACTTCTGTGCCAAACTTGATGAAGTTTTGGCCAAAACCTAGGGAAGGTAGGCCTATCCCTACTGTGGACTTTGACTTATTTCAAGTAACGAGGTTAGCCACTCGCAAATTTAACCCCTCATTTCACCAATAAAAGGTTTGCACCTGGTCTGTCTCTCAGTGCCCTGAAATGATTGTACAATGGCTCCATGTGCTGCCCAATTGGATTCACGGCCTATTCATGGGGTTACTGGGATGTGAAGATCAGCCTGTACAGGGCATATGAAGTGTTCGTTTATTAATGATGGGACAATGATTCCATATGCTGCCCAATTGGATTAACTGCCCATTAATCGGGCAGTGGGATGTGAAGATCACTGTGTATATTGTATATAAAGTCTTATTTTGTTTTTATCAGTAACAAAGAAATATTATAGAGGGAGAAAGGAGAGACCTATGAGCTAATCTAGTGGAGAGAGAAAACAAGAGAGGGAAAAAGAAAAAACCACAATGGTAATTCATTGGAGACCATATGCAGACAATTTTTTTTTATAGGAATTGTTCGTGCAAGTATCGCATTCTACATATTCTTGTCACATAAAGAGAGGAATCCTAAATTCCTAATCTATCCATATGAAATCGAGATCCCCTCTATCATGGAAAGTCGTTTAAATTAATTTTTTTCTTTTGTTAGGAAAATGTATTTTACAAAACAATAAAATAGTGGGTGCCCAAAAAAATTAATATAATTTTCCTCTTATTACGAAATTTTCTCATGCGCAAACATATTAGGGTGTACGAAGTTTTACCCACTTCCAATCATTGTATATTAATATAAATGGAATATTCATCTCAACTATTATTAAATTGATGTATCAGCGGAACTAGACGAGGGCCCTCATAGCCCTCTTCCCCATGTTCCATTACAATAAATCACTTACATGCAGTGGCGCCCCCCAAAAAAAAAAAAAAAAAAAAATGGTTTTCATAAAAGCCCTTATATGTTTTAAAAATTATATACATTTTTTTATACATGGCCCTCCCAAAATTTTATTTCTATATAGCGGCCCCCAAAGGAAAATTTTCGAGATTCACCCCTGCTTACACGTACATGCGCATGCATGCTGATTCGCACGCACACACATACACATATGTACACATTATATTGCTTTTGCAAGATGTTTTCGGTAAACAATACACTAATTTTAGCAATTCTAAACCCTTTTTTGTTTTCCTTTTCTTTTTAGGAACTTTTATGTGTAAATCTGTCTTAAATTCTTAATTGATGGAAGAATAAAGAAATGTTAAATATCGCCTTCAAAATATTTCATATATATAGTATAAAAATGTCCATATGCTACGATATCACAAGATTCTCGTGAATCTTGTAATATCAAAATAAGCTGCCCTCTTTTTTATGCAAAGGAACACCCTTTGACTCCTTTTTGACATTCCCTTTTTCTTATCTCGGCTTTGGAATGGAGAAGGAACTCATCTTTTCAATCATCTAAATTCGCAGTTGCATTTATCTACTTCCTCCCAAGATCCATACAATGGAAACTTTCACTGACCTACACAACATATTCATTCTATATTAACCTACACACGTACAAATACATTTAATTTGTAGGTAACTTCTTTTTACCTTAGATGTATGGATTGGAACGCCTGTGCTTGAGAGGGTGAAAATTAAATAGCAGTTATATTGAATAGGGGTGTAAAGAATAGTTAACCAGTTCATGAATTTACAGGTAAAAAAACCTTTGTTTCTAATGATGAATGTGTTCTTTTCTTCTTTTTTCACTCTTTTTTCAAAGACTTTGAAGATTAGTAATATTATGGAAGTACGACTACGCACATTAACATTACAGAGTCCATGAAGACGATGAAATGAGGTAAGGGCTAAGAAGAAAGGCAGATAATGAAAATTCCAACAGCTAAGTTGGATCTTTGCATTCCTGGTTAGCAAGTGTGACGATCTCCTCATTTGTTTCCCTCTTGGGTCATGAGAAAAACACCTCCATTGATGCCAAAATACTCTTTATCTCATTCTTTCATCTTATTCACTATAAATAAATTAAAAAGTTTCCAAGGCAACCCCACTTACCTTCTTTCCTAGCCAATGAAATGATTCAATATCATTCTGCTACAATTGAACCTGAGAGGAGATCTCAAGGAGTCATCAAGGTTTCAGTGACATTAATTGTAGTTTTTTTAATTTTTATTTCTACTAAGGGGGACCGGTGGAGTTGGCTAGGACCATGGCTCACGAATCGGAGGTTTTGGTTTCGAACTCATGCTCTCTCACTGGGCCACGTCCCCAAGCAGATGAGTGACTTATTGGGTGTATGGGAGAGGCAAGGACTTCACATGCCTAGGGGAATTAATAATGGTTCTCAAAGAGTCCGGAAATTCTCGTCAAAAAAAAAAAAGGGGGCTGGTCCCCGAGGGACTTGCAAATGCGAATTTTATTAACTCAAACTCGCACATGCAAGGGGTGGACAACTCGCACATATGAGGTAAGAGGAACCCTTACATACAAGGTGGACTAACTCGCACATGTATCAATTTGGGTGGGGGGATTTGAGAAAAACCTCTCCTGCAACTTCTTGCTATCAATAGAAAAAACTTTGTAATATGTTATCTAACAGAAATGAACAATCAAGCAGGTTTTTCCTGTCTCAGATTCCCACATTTCCAGAATCCATCTATCACATAACCAAACAAAAAATCTTGCTTCTATAAAATAAAAATAAAAAAACATTAGTACGATGAGAACCACAACACCATAAATTGCAATACTTCTTTCTAAGCAATGGCTGAACTTATTCAATGAATCGAAAGGTCCCAGACAGGGACCAATTAAACCTAAAAAAAGGAAAACAAAATAAAACAAACAAAAGAATACACCATAAAATCAATATAAAAAAGAAAGCTACTGAATGTTGCAAGCACATGTACTCAAACACAACCAAAGACCTATTCAAGAAAATCTGTCTACAACATAAGCGTAAAATGTAAATATCGAGGACTTCTGAGAACCTGTACATCAATTGAATTGGACAAAACTAGTTTCCAAAGGTCATAGAGTTGGAGCTTAAATGGAATTGAATTACACTTATTTTGACGTACTGAACCAAAACATTTTAAGATATTGATTTGGGTACAATCCTTAAATCAAGCATTAATTAGGAGACTGATGAATGTGCACCTTTTTTTTTTTATGTACACCATGTGCAACTCCCTTCTGAGGCCTACATGGTAACATGCAATTCGCCAGTAGGGTAGGAGAGGAAGGTCCTAGGGGTAGCCCAGTTCGGTCCCTATTAGATCTCCCAAAACCTAGATTTAAAGCCCTCAAAATATAACATAATGATGAATGTAGTTATTTCATCATTTGATGTAACTGTGGATATCAGTCTGGTTAAATAAAATATTAGGGTGAGTGCCAATTCGCACGTGTGAGTACGAGGGAGTTTGATTAATCATAGATAGGCCCTAGACGGGAGGCGCTCAAGGGTATTCTATAAAAAGTTGCTCACCTGATTACTTGTAAGATACTAAGCACATGGATGTTTTAATCCCAAGAGCAGCTCAGCCCATCACCACCTTCCAAAAAAGATTATGATAGGGTACTGCTACACAATCTCCTTAAAGCTAGAGAAGAAACATTACATCCAAAACATCCTCCATCCTCCAGCTGCCTCAAGCTTTCTCTTGAAGTTAACAGTGTTGCATTATTAAAACCTCCACAATGAGCTTAAGCCATACAAAATTTTCAACAGTCTGCTTCACTAGAACCGGCTCCTACTTGGTCTGCGTACTCAAGTTTGGAATAAGTTCTCAAAATAACAATGCACCAGTGCTATTGCAGGAGGACGCAGATGGCCATATTTGCTTAAAAAAAACTCCCATCAAGGTTGATTTTGTTAAGAAGAAAAGAACAAAAGACGCAAGCATACCACACACAGATGACACACAGATTTACGTGGTTCCCTCGATCCTGAAGTATATCTACGAATCACACCAATTCCACTGTACTCAAATGCAGAAAATGAGAATACAAGAAACAACTTTTCTGGCAGCTATACTAGGGTTATACAATAGCATAGGGAAATATTAACAGTCTGATCCAGGTGAAATCAAGCTCCACACATAATAGATTTTTGGCACATCAATTAGCCATTTTCTCCATCACAACCATAGATCTTTGATTCCTTGGTCTCCCCTTGTCTAAAAACTTCCAATGATACAAAGCAAACAATCGATTCATAATTCAGTCTTATTCAATTAAAAGAGGGAAGGAATGTTATCAAGCATGATATGATAGCTTAACCTTTTAGAGGAGTATACCCGAGTCAACAAAACAGTAAAAGCTCCATTCCAGCTTGGATTAGGAAGTTTTGACCGACTGCATCCAATACTTACCCATACCTTTTGTGAATACCAAAGGATGCTTGTACTGAGTGAATCAAGTCCATGGTTCTCTTAGAAAGTTTCTGGTGTTTCCTTATCTGCTTGGACTATTTGGCTTATGATCCCATGCCCAACAGAGGACTTTGAACTTATATTAGAAGGCCCAAGGAGCAGTCCAGGCTATATGCAATTTCAATGGGTGTTCAACAAATTATTATCCATAAAGATCAAATCAAGTAAATTAAGGAACTCATAAGGATAGATCTTCAGCATTGCAACCTGTTTGAGGATTTGGTCCGGGATAGACTGGAATGGCAAAACCAAGTTCACATAGCAGACCTTAATATAGTTGGGACAAGGCTTTGATAATGATGATTTTCTAACATAAAATCAAGTAAATTAACCACAAATCGTCTCTCTGTGGGCAGCTAAGACAAGTAGGTCTTCAATTAATGTCCACACAAAAGCAGGGTACAAGAAAAATTAATCAGAACTCTTTTATGTATTATTTTACAGTCTTAGACCTGCTCCCTGGCGGCAAATAGAAAAGTTGCATCAGTTAATATACTAGTGTCCTCTTGTTTCCCAAATGAAGAATTGACACAACCTCAAGGAACCAACTTATGGGGTATGTTCGTTTGCATGGAATACATAGGAATCCAAGACACATGAATTTATAGTCAAATGAGCTCCACTGAAGGAATGTTACAGAAGAGAAGATGGAAGGATATGAGTTGAGGGGTGAAGGATGTAAGGTAGCGATATAAATGAGGCCTTTACTTTCCTCGAATTCAATTACTATGATGATGGCCAAAAACTCATTTTCCTTCTTCCATTGATTCTATTTCCACTAAAGAGGAGATCACTTTTCTCTTCTTCTTTCTTCTTTCTTTTTTTTTTGTGTGTATCCCAGAGGCTAAAACCCTGTGAGACTTGCATATCCAAGGTGATGGGAAATGAGACACAACTTATATATGTGGGATAATGAAAACTTGCACATGTGAGGAGATAAAACTCACACAGATGAGAGATAATAGCAACTCATATTTCTAATGTGGGGGAGGGGGTTTCGAAGCGTGAGCCTCCCAATGAGAACTCCCCCTCCATACCCCCAGTACTAGGGTAAGGAGCCGTTCTCAAAGAGGTCACTTGGCAGTCTTGTTTGGATATTGACCTTTCCTCCCTCATTTTTAACCTCCAATAGAAATACAAAGGCTTAGAACTTCTAGGAATTCAAATTTTTTTTTTGGTAAAGACTAGGAATTCAATCACATGAAACTAATTGGCCCTAAATAACACTCTGGTCCCCTCCAGCCACCAATAATGACTGAAAATTCCAGCCACCAAAAATCGTGCAGGACCATTTATAGTTTCGGCAGATGCATACACCACCTTTTAATAGGGCATAAGGTTTTACCAACAAAAAAAAAAGGTGGGCATAAAGGAGATTCAATCCACTAGTACATCAATTGATAAGGATCTAAGGAAGATGGTTGATCCTGAAGTCTTTTCATCGTATGCAAAGTGATTGGAATAAAGACAGTACAGATGCTTTGGCTTATGAAAACTTCAGTGATAGGAAATGTTAAAATCGTTTGTGACCCCTCTATTGAACGCAGTTGACATGATAAGTGCATTCATAGGCTCCTTCCATTCCTCACTTGTAAAGCCCAGCAACCTCTAAGAACCCCACATCAGTTATTGTTGAAAAGAGATGACAATCATATTATATATGCTTCTTTCATGGAACCTACATTAACTTAGCATGTAAGGGAAGGTTGGAAATTGGCCGAAGAGAAATACTCTTGTGGTCCATCCAATTCTCTTTGGCTAAAAAAGTTCCACTGAATTCCAAATTCAAACCGTGAGGTTATTTTTCTACTTGAGTGGGCTGCTTTTCGACATGTGCATAGTTTCCTGTTCCGGCCCGCATTGCGTTAACCAACAAAAAGGAAAAAAAGAAAAAAGAAATAGGCTGCTATTTAATCCATCAGACAATAATTTCCATGTGAATTCACAAATCTCGTCGTTCATCACCCACCGAAAGGTCAATATCTCTCTGACTCTCTCTCTCTCTCTCTCTCTCTCGATTTGTGAAAGCAGATCTTGCAAAATTGATGAATGGAAAGATTACCACCGGAGCTCTCGCTTAAGATTTTCTGCTTGTTAGATCATCAAAATCTCGCCATCGCACAGCAAGGTTGATTTTGCTCCCTTTTCTTTCTCATCTTTTTGCTTCTTAATGCTTGTGGAAGGAGTAATTGATTGTTGAATTCTCGAGCTAGATCTTTGTTCCATGAATTCTCAGCATCTTTTCCTTTTTATGCCGATCTGAATTGAATTGGGGTTTTCTCGGTTTTGAACAATTTGCATTTATTTGTCCTGTTGATGGATTGGGTTTTCCCCACCTTCACATTTTATATACAATTTTCCTTCATTCCGGGTTTTAGTTGTTGAAATCTTGATCTGGGTCTTGATTCTTGTTAGCATCTTTGTTGTTTTTCAACGGAAAAACGAATCTTTCCAATTGAATTCTCATTGAATGAGCTATCTTTTTCATGATTTTCATTTGGTATCTTCTTCAATGGTTGCTTTGTTCCTTTAAAGTTTCTATACTCTGGGGTCTGTGGTTGAATTCTTGAGCTGGATCTTGAGTCGGTCATTTTCTTTGAACCTCTGAATCTTTTACATAACTGAAAAAAGTGAATTCGATTACTTTAATTACAGCGGAATTGGATTGCTTTACCGAAATTCTGTAATTCTCTGTTTTTGCAGCTGCAGAAAATGAATTGGGTTTCTTGAATCTGCATTGAATTGGTTAATTTTTACATGATTTCAGTAGTTAGGGATACTTACTGACACAAAAAATGAATTGAATCTGTTTACCAATTTAGTCAAGGTTTTAATCTGTCTATGTTCTTATGGCAAGATCAACTTTATGCCTTTTGATAATTTTGGATTGCACTTGACGATAAAAAAAAATTGTCCATGTTACAACTAGTTTGCAGGAAATGGAAGGAACTAGCCTCTGACAACAATTTGTGGTACAACCTATTCAAAGAAAGATGGGGTGAAAACCATGCTGCATTCTATGCTCATGATTCGAAAATGTGGAAGGATGTCTATGAAATACAAGATCGTTGTGACCGATTTGGATTGTAAGTCCAACTTTTCACTAGCATGTCATTACCTATGGCTTTGTTTTGGGTTAAAAGTTTTTATCTTTGTTAGCATGACCAAGATACAATATATCAAAAGCATATGACCTTTCTCAATTCGTTGATGGTCACTATAATAAGTATATAATGACATATGAGTACTTGTAGGCGTCTTGTGAAACAGGTGTAGTGCTTGAACCTACCCCCATAAAAGATCCAGATCTTTGGTTTGCCATTTCTCTTATGAGTTTCTTTGACTCCATTCATCGTTGTTATAAGCATCACAGTGATTAACCTATTTTGATGGTTGCCTCCAGTTGAGGTCTGACTATTATGGCAAAATGTTCCAATTCTATTAAAAAATTCATCTGGCAAGTCAGTATTTTATAGGCACTTCCATTTATCACGATACATATTGTTGAGATCCTATATCTTGGTTGGATAAAGTGGGCAGGGTTCTGAATGTGGTTGTGGATCGTAGTCGAACGTGTTCCAATTTTCCATTGTCGTGATTTTCTGGTTCAATATGGCTTCAGTATCTCATGATTGACCAGTAAGCTCTGGCTATCTTGTGGAGTCTATGCTGGTGAAAGGGGCAAGCATCCACATACCTTTTCCTTCATTATCCCTTTATTTGCAGCTTTGCAATCACTAAATAGATCTCCCATTCTAATGCCTTTAGACTCTTTGAAATGATCCATCTGATTAAAATTGATCCAGTTGCACTTGCACCCTTAACTGTAATTACCTTTCCCTTAAATATTGTATTGTTTATTGCTTTTGAGGTAGCATAATTGTTCCCAAAGGGACTACACGAAACAAAGCACATCTATGTATGGATGGACTTTTTTAGTGTACCAATGAAAACTAAGGCTACCCCTGTACAACATGGATATAAAAAGGACATGCCATGGATATGGCGGGCACACTGCGTTTTACATATAAAATTCAAGCGTTGGATATTATAGATTCATATACATTGCCTTTTTTTAGTATTTTTTAGCATCTGGATATCATAGCTTATTATGGATATTTCTTTCTTTGTACTAGAATCATCCTCACCATTATCACAGTAACCTTATCCTATCAATTTTTGATGGGCTTAAAGAGTTATAAATAACTAGAAGAAGAGCTATATCATCTTATATCGTAACTCTCTCTCTCTCCCTCCCTCTGTGTGTGTGTGTGTGTTAACTGCAAATGAATCTGCACAAGACTTATATGTGAGTACTCTGGGAAGCATAAAGGAACCAATTCATAAAGAAGATACTAGAATCCAACAAGAGCAATATATGCTTCTCTTGTTGGGGCTTTACCTTACTTGACTCTACTAGTAAAGCCCCCAAACAGGCCCTTAAACTAGTTACTTCTCTATCTGATTTTATTAAGCGTTGGTTATGCTACTCTCAAACTAGTCATTTCTTTATCAAGGGATCATCAACCTCATCATCAGCATAGCCTTGTGTCATCTATTTAGGGTCACCTTTGTGTGTTAAGCTACTGTACTCAACCCTATTTGAAACTATGCCCTTTGTAACGATGTAGTCTAACATATCTTTCCCTTTTTACTTCATTCCAAGTCATTGTTGGTCTTCCCCTTCTCTTGGTTCCCTTCAACATCGTACATGGGTTGTTCCTAGCCTTTTGTGTACATGCCCAAACCATTTCAAACAACAGTGGTTAAGATGTTCCCTTGAACACCCCAATTACACCTACACTTATTCCTTTCTTCTCTTTAAAACCTCCCCAAAATTCCACAAACTTTTATCTTAAGATGTTCTTATAATTTGCCAAAACCCTATGTTGTCTCTTGTAAGCCATGTTTAATATCTATTTTTCTTTTCTTGATATATACCATTTCAACACTCTTCCCTGCAACTGTTTTAGGAGAAAAATCATATGATAAGGCTTTACTTCTTTACCTGTGCAGCCGGATCATGGTTCTTTGCTCATTTCTCACTACAATGTATCACCTGAGTTTTTTGGGTTCCTTTCTGGATGAACAGTGGTGGATTTGGGATTTAAATGGTGATGATGATGATACATTGTGGGGTTGACATGACTAGAACTCAGATCTAGTATGTAAGAAAGGGAGAAATGAATTAGAGAGAATGTGTCTTCATATTTCTGGTTCAAGATATAATCTCAGGTGCTGGATTTAGCTATGGAACTTGACTGTTTCTTAGTCCAAACAAATTCAAATCTTTTAAGGGGGTTGGGTCTTAGTGTTTGTATTAGTATAATTAATTACATATTTTCTATGAAGTAATTGTCTACAGGGAACTCTTCCTTTTCTAAAATAACATTTTTATGGGCCCCATATGGATACATGCCAGTCATGGAGAAGAGGTGGATGGGTAGGCGCTACATTTGGAGTATGGTTAGTCCTGAAATTGTCCCAATCCAGTCATCCTAGCCCTTTGATGTAGGGGCCTTAAAGTCTCAACTCTTAGATACAGTGATTTCTTTGTTTTCCTTCTTTATATTATTCTGATGAATTTCAAATTGTGGTGAGAACTAAGACATGGGTGCGGGCGTGGTGGGGGTAGTTATATCTAGGGTTCGGATTCATCATAGGTGGGTGTCATTGGAAGTTCCTCTTTATGAAAATATTAAACTGGTTCTTTATTGGAAGTTCTCCATTTTCTAGGTGTAAATTTTAGAAAATGTTGAATCTGAAAAACAAATGAGTATGACATACGTTTTGGTAGCAACTTTCGCATAGGTGGTACACATCTCTGATTTGATTTGGGACCTATGTGATTAATCAAATGATCAGTGTGCCCTCTTTTTTTTTTTTTTTTTGTACTCAAAATTAAGATCGGCAGTGTGGATGTAAATGAGCCGAGCTGAGTGACGCTTAGCCCAGCTTGAGCTTGGCTTGAACATTAAATATACCACGTTGAGGTCAAGCCAAGCCTGCCCGCTTGAACTCGGCTCATCCAACAAGCATCAAGGCTTGAGAGAAGGCTAATCAAGCCGAAGTCAAGCTAGCTTGGCTTGTTGCCATCCCTAATCAGAAAGCTTCAAAATTTCTAAATTGTTGTTAGGAATCACTGGCTGAACTAGAATTCTTGTTTATGTTTCAGGGGATTAAAGATTATCAGAGAAGGCAATGAGTACTATCTTGTTCACCAGGGTGAAATCCAACGCTACCTAGGCACAAGGAGGCCTAGAAAGGGATTCAATATCAAAAGAGAATTCTTGGGGGAAGATTCTTTGGAGGAACCATGCCTAGGTATCTCGAATAATATGCTCTTCTTCATAGGGGACATGGAGGTTGCGGCAAGAGATGCCAAACGAAATCGAATTTTGTGATTGGACCATGAAGCTTGATTATGAAATTGATGCTATGCTATGCAGCAGTAGTGTATTATGCATGTATGTATCCATGTATGCAGTATATGGAATTGATTTGTGTTGATGTTGTAATATTTATTTATTTTAATGACATGGAGCTGCCTTTTTCTGTTTAATTTTAGTTTTTTAATTGGTTGGCACTACAATAACGGTGGAGCTTAGATAGAAGAGGGTTAAAAGTTTGTTTCTAATGAATGGGTGAGTGTATCAAGAATAAGGTTGTAACTTCACCACAGAAAAAAAAAAAAAAAAAAACGACTCAATGTGGGATACCACCTTTGCTCAAGGCCTGTTTGATTAATGCGTTTAGGTCAATATAAGTGAAGGTTTATGTGTTTATTTCTTTGATCATGACACAAGTGAAGGTTCATGAATCTTTGCAAGAGAAATTGATTTTGTTCTTTGCGATAACCAATTATAGTATCTCGATTAGAGTTGTCATAACCAGACTGCAGGGCAACAGAGTTCCAAGGATCAAAACAGAGCCTTCTAGATGGTTTACTTGCTGAAATCTAGGATCGTGTTAAGACCATACAAGCATGGATTATCTTGATGATTGTTACCATTGATCTGATCAGCAATAATCTAGGATGGCTGTTACCATTTTCTTTCATTAAAACAGTTCAACTCAAATCTATTGATAAGATTTTATAACTGAAAGAGAGAGAGAGAGAGAGAGAGAGAGAGAGAGAGAGAGAGAGAGAGCAAGCTACTAACACATGAACTTATTTTTACATGGAAACCAAATTACCCGCACTCAGTCTGTGAAGGGAAGTTTTTGATATTCACCAGTGCAAAAACGGAGGATTAATGACGGCTAACAAGGAATAATGGTTGCCACTACAGTTTTCACGAGAAAATTTCAGGAATGGCCGGGGTAGCTTGAGGTGAAGACTATGGGGCCCTCGACAAATTCAACCCTTCACATGCATTAGCTGTCCCAGGCCCGGACTTACCGCTGATTGTTTCCGGTATCCAATGAAGTGAAATAAAATTAAGTGTCAAATTAAAAGAACGATAAATAAACTTAAAAAACTATGGGGTCCTCACACTCACATGAGGTTTTTCCTTTCTTATATAGATAAACTTAAATTTAATAGTATACTGTATTAATAACATTCACAATTATTATTACCATCTACATTCGTCAAATTACAACAAACTGTATTTATGACTCTTATTTCTCTCACTATAAACTATATACTTTCACCTATAAAAAATGGAAAAAGGAAAAACCCAATAAAACTACCCCAAAACATACTACGAAATTGCCAATCTAATTTTAGTTTCTCCTATATTGTCAAAACTTTTTAAGTGTGGGAAACATTTTTAAGCTTATTTTAATCTTTTAGAATCACTATGATTTGTTGACCTTGCACTGCCCCATTTTACTTTTTCAAGTGGTGAATGATTATATTTCAAATCATATTGAAATATTTTTCAAAAGTCCTTCTAAGGTAAAATCCACAAGTTAGAACCAGTATATTCACATTTAAAACCTTGGATGAGATGGGCTAGTTATGTGCCTCACAGTTCCCCTTTTTAACCCCCTGTCCAATGCACTCTAAATCTTCTGTTTTTTCGGACTGCTAAATCCAAATATCGCAATGTTTGTCCCAAAGAAAAGGTGAGTCATTATGTGCTTATGTTAAGCAGCAACAAGTGACAAAATTCATAAGAAACATGACATTCAAATATTATCACAAAATGTAGCAGTAACACTCACGGATGCACAACTTCAAACTACTCTTGCATCCTCCCAAATCTGCCTTTCAATATTGTAACAATCTCAAATGAGCAAATCTAACCTTGGCAAGGAAAGAAAAAGCACAAAGAACAGAGTATGAACTAAAATTCTTTTATTAACTGGAATCAAAATAGAATCACATTGATCATTAAAGGCAGACATAACTAAATATTAAAACTGTCAGAAAATCCTTGTTTGTGTGCCTTGAAGAACAAATTATGGGGTGCTGCCACATGCTATAAGACAAACATTAGGGGAGAAAAAACTTAAAACTTCAATACTAGTCTTTAATCCAATAACAGGAATACCCAAAATCATAGAACACGGAATTCGCGAACAGAGTAGGAGGTATCTTTGCTTTGCCAGCCACATTTGTTGAATAATTCCAAAATATTGATTCTAAAAGCTAAAGCAGGACCCATTTCTCCGAGGTAGCTCACAACCTTTGGTATTAAAAGAACCTCACCAGATGCTTCCTTAAAAGCCCATTTCCATCCATTTCCCCTGATTAATGGTAAACGGCGGTAACAATTGAGTTCTCTGCCTCTAGGTTATTCAATTTTCTTGACCTTTAGATATTTAATGGCTCTTCCTCTGAGACCCGCTCCTTCATTGCCATCCAATCACTTGACCCTGTAAGGGAATACATCCAAACATGAGGAACATAGCAAAGTCCAAGAATAACATCTTACCCGGACATGGAACTTCATAGCTGAAAATCTAGTAGATGAAGCTCATGCAAAACACTCACTCGACTTGTGGATCTCAGAAACAACCAAAAGCCGCCTCTGCAAGATTGATGCCATGAAAAGGAAAATGGAGCACATGCCAAACATGACAGTGATAGGGAATGCATTGACCTTTCAAAAAAAAAAAAAAAAGACCAACAAAAGAATAAGTAAACCAGATTAATTTGTTGTAAAAAGAAGACCACACAGTAAAACATTGTCAGAATTGTACTTACATTGTAGAGCACAATGCAAACAAAAATGTTCAGAGGTATCCGGAAAAAGTTCATGATTGTGCTTCTGGCCTCCTCAGGAATGTACTGGGATCTCATCTTCATAATAGATGGCCAAAATAGCCCCACACATGCCTCAAAGGTACAAAATCCAAAGAGCTGGATACAACCCGCAAAAGAGATGCCTCCTCCTTTCACATTTGAAGGTGGTACCAGGAACTGTCCATGGTCAATATTCAAGTAATACAGTTAGATTTCAAAACAGTGCATTTGGATGTTCCCCAAATCCCAAGCAGTTTTAATACTTCGGCAGTATAGAACAATGCATTGCTATCTGTTCAGATACGGGATTGGGGAAGCATGGAGAGCAGAAACAACATGTGGATTACTGTTTTCCACCTTTTCTGCAATAAGTAATTAGTGGCAGCCACCACAATATCAGAAGGATCTCATCCAACTTTTATATATATATATATATATATATATATATATATATTGCAAAACAAATTGCATCACCATTTGCTCAGCCAAAATTCTGAACTCAGTGATTTGGGGTATATCCAAACACCTAATATAGCAGATGTAAATAATTAAATATAGGTTAGGGAAATGCAGAGGATCAGTGCTTGTGACATACAGTGGTGATGATGGGAAGCATGAGCGTGACTGAAGAAATTACGAAAACAACTTGCATGTAGCTTTCAACTTTCAAGGTTGGGCGCGCCATTAGCCGAGATGCAATGGAGCTTCCCAGCATGGAAGACAACATGAATGTAGCAAAAATGAAACCATGGGGAATCTCCTCTTCATTTGGGCTTAAAGCAGGAGTCCATAGAAATACAAATGTGTACATGGAGCCTTCGAATAGGGATTGTATTGCACCCAGCAAAGCAATTTTTTCATCTGATGGAACAAAATGATCCAATATCAAATACAATGACAGATATACCAAAGGATTCTACAAATGGAAAATATTCTCCTCCAAGCAGCAGGATGCAGGAACGCCCATCCCGCTGCACCATAAGCAGCTAATAAGATCAAACATTTTATGAATGGGTTTAGATACTCACCAGAAGCAATGGCAACTGCAGCACCCTTAAATTGGGTAAGCAGGTCCTTGCTTTCAGAAGGATCTCCATAGTTTTCAGTCCATGATGATAAGATAATTGCCATGCCAATGGCAAGAAAGCATGCAGCAGCGTCAAACGGGGCAACTGGGCCAAAACCTAAAGTATCTGCGAGCAAGTTTGCAAACAACCCAGCGACAATGGCAATGAGACCATTGCCAAGAAATATTGCCTTGGAGAATGTTAAGGAGAGCCATTGTTGGTCAAAACCCCTCTGTCACCAAAAAGGGAAAAAAATCAGAAAGTAAATAGCTTCAGATAAAAACAGGGTAGTTGGATAGGAATTTAACAAAAGTCACTTAAATTCAGCAAGACAAGTGCATTACTCATATTTTATGGCATCACTTCAGTATTTATCATGCATTAAATGCTAAGTTGCATGAATATGGGTAGATGTGCCAGAATCTGACGCCAGTTTGAGGTGTATTCAGCAAATCTAAATTCTAAAAATTTTCATTTCATGGCTTTGGTGTAATATTTATCTAAAATAAAACATATTTATCCTTAAATAAAACTAAATGCAAAAATAACAACAGTAAAAATAATATACGAATACTCTAAATAATCAAGCTGCAGTCATATGAATATCTTGCCTACATTCCAAAAGAAGAAAAGGTGCAATAAGATATCACCAATTGTAAAAACAGTGTTTAAATTAGCGCTCAATGAATTTGTAAAGCATCTAATATGATGTTGTCTGATATGCATCCAATAAGGGTGTGTGGACCATTCTAAAGAATCCATGAAGCTTAGATTAAATGATTTCAGGAAAGAGGTAGAACCATAGAAGTACATTAAATTGCTCACACTCTTTTAAGTTCATGAGATTTGAGCTAATAGAAAGGCAAACAGATTCCCAGATGTACCATGGATGTATACCATATCACACAATTTTATAGGAACTAAAACCAATTATGGAAAATGATGACTACGAACTACGAAGCATTGTTTGGAAGGGCATATGAATTTTAAACAATAATATGATACCCTTCTTTGATGTACATCACCAGCAAAGGTACTCAATCAATCTGTTGGGATCCACACTGATACAGATACCAGAGTGTAAATCATCACTAGAGCACACCAACATGTGCTCCAGAACTGCACTAACCTTGCCAATGTTAAAACTCAGCTGCCGACCTTGAAGTAGAAGTTGCAGGATAAGAAAACAGTAGGTGACTAAAACATCACCATGTGAAAAACAGTTGTATTGGGTAAAACATGAACATTTTTCAATGGTAGTTCAAAAATCTAACAGTTGAATAAGGCACCCAAAAGAATTTCGAATTTTTTAAGTTTATCATCAGTGGCTTCAAAATATGAAACTGCATCCAGATGGATGCATTCATGTTAGAGGTGTCCTCCTTTTTTCTTTTTCTTTTTCTTTTTCTTTTTCTTTTTTCGGTGTACTTACTAACATACCTGAAACTATCCTATTTTTTAACTTAAGAGTGCAACTGACCAGTCCCCTCCCTGTTTCAACAAGGTACCAGACCTTGCCACCCTAACTCCTCCAGGAAGACTTGTCTCTGTTACCAACTTGCACTATGCAGGTGCACATAAGGTATAAATTTCTGGAATAAAAGAAATCAATTGTTTCTCCAAAGTACTAAAACATTTAGAGTAAAAATGAGACCCTTCACCTTATTATGTTCTGCAACCAACCATGACTCAAAGGCTGAGAACAGGAGGGATGTAGCAATTCCTCCTAATATGCGGCCCAGCATCAAGACTTTGTATTGAGGAGAATGCTTAGTGATACAGCTCAAGATGTAAGTAATGCAGTAAGTTATACAAGCCCTCTTGCGCCCCCTGCATTTGTATATCAACTCATCAAAAATATAACAACAGAAGCACCAACAACTTCATCTAAGGAAAAGAAAGGTTTTCGCGAAAATCTCACTGTTTGTCAGCCAAAGACCCAACGATTGTTCCAAACAACATAGAAGATCCGAAACCAGCAATGAATAGCCGACCGATATCCCCTTTTCCAAAACCATATGTAGTGTAGAGGAAGTACACATAAGGACCCTGCAGCCAATCTCCAGCTATCACCGCAAAACCAGTAATTAGATCCTTAAACTTTGATTCATGAAGTATAAAGGTATACCCATTTTTACATAATTTGATTTCCAGTTCAATGTGATTTTACATCATAGATCAGAACACTTTGAAATGTATTCTCATGACATGAGACCCACATCACAGATCTAAAAACTGCAATCATAATCTCTTAGAAAAACCCTAAAGAAGCAGAGGGAATTGAGACCTATCCAAGAAAAAAGGTACGAAAACCAAACAGATCGAACCCACATTTCAGAAGAAGAACAAAATCATTACATCAATGAATAAAGCCGACAGAAATCCCATAAACCCAGAGACCCAAAACCCCAGAAATCATTCAAATACGGCAACATTCATACAACCGTGACAGAAAATCCCACCAAATTCCAGATCCCACACTCCCAAACTAAATTCTCCCAACCCCTGAATTCCAACAACAAAACAGTCCATTCAAACCCCAGATCCAAAGACAAGGCAAGCATCAAACCCATCTAATCAAACAGGAAAACACCCGTTACCCCACACAGACCCAGATCCAACCAGATCTAGAGAACCCATCACAAATGCGAGAAATCTACCATTCTAGCATGAAATAGTGACAACCCAGAAAGGGATTAGGTGAGATCTAGGTTACCCATCATGAGAGAGTAGACGACTATGTAATTGTTCTTGAAGGAATTGAAGGCGGAAGTGGTGTTGATGCGATCTTTGTTGTTCTTGCTGAGCTCGAGGGCTGCAACAACAACAGAGATAGCCCCGAAAACGATGAAATAGAAGATCTCCATTGCTAGATCTGCTTCGAGAACAAGAGCTCAGGACTGTAATCAGACGAGGAAGATGAGAAAGGAGAGGAGATTTTTTCTTTCTTTTCCCCTCTTTTCCGTCTCTCTCTCTCTCTCACTCTCTCCTTTTTGTAGAGAGAGATACGAGAGAACACTGGGGAGATTGAGCGCGTACTGCCTACAGGGATAATCTGATGAGCCCTGGTTGTTGTGGGGCCCACTCGCCTTGGATTAGCTCCAAATCAGATCATCATTCAACAAAGAGCACACCTCTCTCTAGTTGTGGGTCCCACCCGCCTTGGATTAGCTCCAAATCAGATCATTCAACAAAGAGCACACCTCTCTCTAGTTGTGGGTCCCCCCCCCCCCCCCCTAATTGAGTTCCTAAACAGATGCTATTGCTAGGGTTCATTCAAATTTAGTGAGTGAGTGAGTAGGTAGGATTGAGCTTTTGGGCAAAATTAGTGTATTCAATTCTTTTTTTTTGTGGAAATAGTGAGGATTATGAAAACGATTTTGATTGAGTTACTAAACAGATGATATTGCTAGGGTTCATTCAAATTTAGTGAGTGAGTGAGTGAGTAGGATTGAGCTTTTGGGCAAAATTAGTGTATCCAATTCTTTTTTTTTTCGCGGAAATAGTGAGGATTATGAAAACGATTTTGGATGAATTAGTAAAATTGACGTTTGGCACCGAGGAAAATGGGTTGAATTTTCGGAGAAACAAAATAAATTTCTAAGGGGGGTGGTTGGCAAAACAAATTTTCCCAAGGAGGAGGAATATTTATGCAAAATCTGCTGCACCTCATTTGATGAAAGGGTGTGATTGTTGTTGAGGATCCAATGACAGTTTGCAGTGCACGCTTGATTGGTGTTAAAGCAACAATGTTGTGGTACATACGTGCATGGGATGGGCTTTTGGGCCAGGACTATTATTCAGGGGTACCCATGGACCCATGCCAAAACTTTGACTCATGTGGGGTCGAGGTTGGTGGGTCGGCCAATCATTGACCCTGTTGCATTTTTAAAGATGGTCCCTGGTATTATTCTTGTAGATGAATTAAAACAAGAGTTTTTTTTTGTATATACCCTCCTAAAGTTTATATAATTTGTAAATAGGCTCTATGATTTTAGTATTTTCATATAGGTCCTTATCTTTTCATTTTAATACCTTTCATGCCCTCAAAATCAGTATTTCTAATGAAAATGGGTAATGACCAGGATTTGTATTGAACTTTTATAAAAATGACAACTTTACCCGTATATCAATTAAGCAAATATAAATATATTATTATTTACCAAAATTTCATTATTGTATCATTATTCCCAACTGTTTCTCTCAATAACAATTTGATGCACATGAAGCCTATTTATGTATTTGGAAACTTTCATCAATTTAATGGTGGCTCATGCATGGATTGGATAAATTGTAACTAATTATAAGCACATGTATTCATTGTCATTATAGTAGATTTGGATTTATTGAAATAGGCCCTCTATTGATAAAAATAAATTTACATACGGTTATTCTCTCCTACTAAATGTAATTATCAATGTTACAAATTTTAGAGAAAAAGAAATTCAAGTCTTTGAATTTAACCATATAAGGATAAAGAGATGGGCAAATGCGTTATTTCATGTTAAAAACTTTTGATAGTTGATTGGCTAATGATTTTTGGAGATACGAAAGGTATTAAAATGAAAAGGTAGGGGACCTATCTGCGAAAACCAAAATTATAGAGCCTATTTACAAATCCTACAAACCTTTAGGGGGTATATGCAAAAAAAGAAACTCTTAAAACAATCGTCATTGGTCCATGGTTTTGCCCATTATTTGTGCCGACTTCTGTAGTCAACTTTATTGTATAGAGGTCTAAAAAATTAAATACTATATTGATCAATAGTCATGCTCGCATGAATGTCATCAAATCTTGACTAGCGGCAGTTCAGGAGGGCGGGTCAAGTTGATAAGAAAATTGGGCCAGACTGTATATAAAACCGTGCAGACTGTTCTCATTTGCATATTTATATGTGCATGTGTGTGTATAATTCTGCAAAATGCTCCTTATTGGGATGCTCGTTTTCTAAACCCTTTTTTTTTTTTTTGGACTGTAGGTCCATCTTCATCAATCCAATGTTTCACACACACTAACACCAATAAATTCTCACGAGCCCAAAATTTAAACTATATTTAACATAGTTCATTGTTCAATTTTTATTGCAAAAAGAGTGCACTGGGTATTCATTAAATTTAAATTAAAGATTTGAAACTAAGGATTAAAATCATTTGACCGACCTCATATCTCATGTTCCCCTCATGTATGTCCAAACCTTACTATCATTCATGAAAGAAGAATGTATACAAAAACATATCTGGCCTTTCCATCATCTGGCCTTCCTAAAATTTCATGCTTCCAAGTGAGCTCTATTGAAATTGGCTTTTTCTATCAAGTCTTGAATATAATATTCAAGTGAGAATCGGATGCATGTAAACTAGCAATGCAAGGGATGACAAGAAAATATTTGATATGGATTAGTAGTTTGGGAAACATTAGTCGATCAAATGATCCCACTTTTTACTTTCTCACTTGTAGGACCTCAAAACTTAATGTCTATACATTAAGCAAGCTTACTTTAGCAAAATCCAAATGCAGTGCGAAATTAGAATCGGTGTCTGTTCAAACAGGGTTTTTCTCAAAGGGGATGGAATGATGCTCATAGCCTTCTCAAACCAATATCCCTTCTATTCCACTGGAGGCAGAAATGTTAGCATTGTCTGAAGGTTTAGGGTCTGTTTGTGCAGCCCACCTTTCCCTAGAAAAGGGAGGGGGCAGGGCCGCGGAAAATTATCGTTTGGTGTAGGGAGGATTTCCCTCCTCCGGATTTTTAGGCGCGAAGAGCAATTTTATGCGGGAAAAGAGGAAACGTTTTCCGACATCAAGGTAAGAAACGAACTGCCGCGAACGGCTGTGCACAAACATGCCCTTAAAGCTGTGTCTATAAAATATTTTTTGTAACATCATTATAATCGTAGGGGGCTCATTAATCACTGTGCATGCATTGGGTCAACACTAAAAACGTATCATGGAGTTTTGGGAGGGCAACCCCACTCCCATTTTGGCCGCTAAACACGAACAGTTTTCTATGCTCATTTTCTCATTTCTAATCTCCAAATCCAAAAAACACATGAGGGCGGAGAATCCCCTTGTGGAGATCCAATACCTCCCCCGCAACCTCCTTTTTTTTTTTTTTTTTTTATGTGTAGGCATGAATGTAGGCGTTATAAAAGAAGATAAAAGCTTTAGGTTGTAGCTCTACTAGTTAGGGACATAAAGCGTGTGTATTGAAATGTGTATGCTCGAATCCTCAATATAACTTACAAAAAACTTTCAAAATCTTTAGAACCTTTTTTAGCTCTTTATAGGATGGGCCCCACTCTATCCAAGTAAAATTCTACCGAACAAAAAGACTATTAGCTCCTCTACCGCTGTCCATGTAAAATGTACATGCTTGTAAAGAAAACAGTTAAAAAAAAATTAAAAGAGAGAGGGGGAAAACAGCATAAGAATTAAATAGATAGTAATAACAAATATGCTAACACACTTGTTAGTCTCGCGCTCATACCCAAGAATCGATCCCCCGGTCCTCACGATAAAGTTCAATCACTTCCTCACCAGTAGTTTATTAGGTGTAACCTAAAAATAATAACAAATACAATGCTTATAATAGTAATAAAAAAATAAAAAAAACAATGACAAACGCTCACATTCAACATCCAAGTAAGAATAGAAAATCAAACTCTGCATGGATGAGAGCGAGAGGGTGAGAGCGACGCCCACAACCAACGTGAGGCCTGAGCAGGTCGGTAGGTCTCCATTCCCATCCCACTTGGAAGTAACAAATTATAAAGAAATCCGTTAGCCACCGCAGTACATATGGCAATACTGGAGAATATGTTACGAATTTGAAGTCTAGATCCACCGACACTTAGGAAAGAGCTTATTAGCTTCTTTTTTTTTTTTGGTTTTTTTCTAATGACACGGAACCCACCGACCCATTTACGGTTGATCAATATTGGTAAATTCTCCTCTTTTTTTTTAGCTATCGGAGGGTTCCCAATCCTTTAAGGTGTACTAATCCCTTCAGGCCCAAAGGGAAGCTGGATAAACTCCTATGTATATTGGTAAACTTGAATACACAACATCACTCGCTATCTCTGTATATTAGGTAAGGCCCCAAACGATTCGAAGTGGGACCTCCAGCTTGTTGTTGGACTTCCTAACCACTCGAACAATTTAAGTGTGGGTGGAAAGAGCTTATTAGGCCATGTTAGTTCCTATAAAAAGGAGTCCAAGTCCTCTTCGGCTTTGACTAGGAGATATTCAATATCTTATATGGGTGAAACTTCACTGTGAGCCCACCTATTGAAAATCAGAGTCGTTCATCTGATATCATCGGATTTTGTTTAAATAGGAGTTAGTTCCATAGTGAGATTCATTATTTAATTGATAACGTGATTAACACAACTTTACAAGTCTCATTAATTACATTTTTAATCAAATAGTCATTGTTACGGTGGAACCAATTCCTATTGTAACAAAATTTGAAAGATATCTCGTAAAATGAAAATGTTTCTAATAATATATCGAAAGGGTAGAGGTGGATTTATGCCTCAACATCTTAATTGACCCACATGGAACTTGGCCATAGTAACTTTTCTTCGATGATCTTGAGAACTGCTCATATTGATGGCTACTTTTAGATAGGGTTGTAAACGGGTTAGTTCCGGTCCAGGTTTATGGTGGACCCGGAACTGGAACCGTTAAGGAGAATGTGAAACCGGATCCAGATCCGAAACTGTTTCAGAATCTATTTCTTGGCTCCGGATGCAGAACCAGAACTCTATATGGGATGGATCTGGATTTGGGTCCGGGTCTAAGTAAAGAATGATATTAAAAAAACATAGTTTTTAGGAGAGATTTTCGAAAATTGATGTAATTTGTCAGGTCTCGGTCCACGGGTCCGAACAAAGGTCGAACCGGATCAAGACTTGGACCCATTTACTTATCGGGGCCTAAATAAGGATCCAGGCCCAAATTTTAACGAATCAAAACTTTCGAATAATCAGACAATCGGACTGAATTACATCTCATCTTACAGATGGGGGGCCAAAAGAGGCCTGCTACTTGTCCCGAACATTGGAACCGGTCCAAGGGTCGGTCCCAATGTTCGGGACAAATAGACTTTTTCGGGCCAAAATGGTGCGACCTTATACTAGGTGTTTGTGATTGTGAGTAGGTCAGGCCAACTCAGCCTGGTCCGTACAGTCGGCAGGATTCATTCTGTACTTCTAAGCCTGTGGGCAAGGCTTGAGCTTATTGGTCAAGGATTTCATTTTGCTCAGATCCATGGTGTATGGGAACAAATCCAACATACCCAATTGAAAAGTCAAACCATACGTTATCCATCCCCATAAAATATAACTATACATATGGTTAAATTTTCAAGAATTGTCGGCCCAATCCAAGCCTAGGAGCGGTTCAACCTATGGGCCTCACTTGGCCCCTCCATGGTCAACTTGGACTTCCCCTCCTCCTTCCATTTAAAATCGCATTGATCTAGATTTTGATGATAATAATTTTGACACCCATCCAACTTTATCTAAAAAGTTGAAATTTGGATAACTTTTAAACACTCAAAGAAATAACTTCTTTGATCTAATCTTTCTTATTTTTTTCACATACAAACAAGTCATTTGAAGACATTGAACTCTTCCTCTCAGTCATTTGATTGTCATTCTTCAAAGTTGGCACCACAAGCTAGACTGTTTTGAGCACACAAATAGCCAAACTAATCATGGAGATTAGTGAGCGTGAGGGGCTTAAATTGATCATAGAAGGTTTAGCTTGGTAAAAAAAGAAAGGTGCTCGTGGATGGTGCTCGGCCATTCGTGAGCACCAACTTTGGGGCCCATGCAAGGCCATCACAATGGGGGGGGGGGGGGGGGGGGGGCGGGGGTCTCAAAAGATCTAAATGAGGCTCAGGGGTACAGAACACATCAATCTATTAATCCCTGTCCCTTAAGTTTATTAGTTTTAGAATTAAATCCCACCGTAAGTAACAGCTCAATAAGTGTCAAATTTAAGCTCGTGAAATTTCATGGGAGGCTGTGAGTATGAGGAGATTGAATTCATCATAAGAGTTCCCATATGCTTAAAAAAAAAAAGGATGGTGCTCATATAATCGTGTTCACTTGAGGATAACTCATATATATGAGTCACCCTCACCTAAGCACCATTCATAAACAACTTTCGTGAGCACTACCTTCTGAGGCCCACCTAGGGCATTGCCAATGATGTAGGAGGTGGGGATCAAAAGATTTAAATGAAATATAGGGGTACATAAAATATTAACTCCATTAGATCATAATATCTCTTTGATTTATAACCTTCAAGTTTAATGGATTCAGAATGCGTCGTTTTTTCATTTTAATATTAGAGTGAGTAACAACTACTCAACTAGATGAGTGTGAAATTTGCACTTGTGCCAATTCATTAGAAGGCAATATCCTTTTTATTTATTTTAATCCAACAATGAGTAACAATTTGATGAGTGTCAAAGTTCAGCCTATGCCAATTCACGGGGGCTAGTGAGTATGCGGGTGTTTGATCGATCAGATAAGGCCCCACATACTAAAGAAGGAGGGTGATCATGGATGAGCTTACAACAATATGTGTGTTTGTGCGTGTGCGTTTATATTTTGAGAAAGAGGCCAATTACAATGAGGGCATCACGAGAAAGATTTTTGTTCTAATAGTAGAGAATGCAAATCATGATGAGATTCTTTATCGTGATAAAATACTATAGTTATCATAAAAAAAAAAAACCAAACTTCAAATTCATATCAATTCATTGCACATCAATTTATAGAAAACTCAACTGCTAACGAGTTAACCCCGAGGGGTAACTCAGCTGACCTAGGACTACGGTTTGCACCTGAAGGTTATGGGTTCAAAACTGCACTACCACACTGTGGCCATAGGAGAATTTTATCCGGCTTTATCTCCTGGGCCAATCTATATACTCAGGTAAACTAGGCATTCAACCAGGGACAAAACCCAGACTCTCAGCTGATTATCAATTGGACCAACAAGAGTTCATACCTGAATGTTTCGAACCGGGTTCATCCCATTCTTTTTAATCGAGCCAACTTCAGAAGGCTTGGCACAATACTACTTGGCTATAGAATTACCTTAACTTTTAGGAAGAATGGCTAGATATGTAAGAACAATATGATCCCAGGATTAAAAGAGCATCGAATCAGGCTGGTTCCTTTCAAGAAGATTTGTGAACTCTCTCTCTCTCTCTCTCTCTCTCTCTCTCATATCCTTTGGGCCTTTTACCCATTTGTCTTTAGCCTTCCAGAAATATTTCGGGTGGGCCTTGAAAGGCCAAGCCTCCCAGAGAGTGGCCCTTCTCTGTTGCAGATCATAATGGCATCGTACTTGTGTCCGTTTTGGATTCAAGAACTCATTTGGAGACTGGCGACAATACTTTTCTAATCTAAGAGGGCAGAGACTCCTTTGAGGCAACTGGGGACTGGTACTTGAGGAAATAGTGTGGTTCAGTTTGATCCTTGATGGTGGGTAGAAAGGAATGATCATTAATGTATGTATTTTTGTTTTTGGTAGAACATTAATGCATGTATTGGAGATCATAAATATCATATCTCACTTTTGCTCCTGTGTGTAAGTCTCACATGAAAAGACACGTAGTGGGGCCCACCATATGATCAATCCCAATAAACCATCCAAACCCTCCCCCTCAAATGTCACGGATCTTATAGGGTTTACACTGAATCGACTTAGCTACGCTATTGGATTGAGCACGTATCAAGGGATTAAGATTATTGGATTTGTAGGATCTTACACCTCATTGAGCTACCACTTATCTCAAAATCAATTGGTGATGGAAAATGGCACAACAATGGTTTTATGTTGATGGCGAGGGTGAGGGCTCGACCCCCAAGAGCTAGGCTGGTTCATGGGCTGGACCGGGTTGAGGCATATCTAGGCTCGGCCTACCTTTAGAAATAGGCCAATATCCGGTCCGAGCCTAACACAGGCCTTAAGTGCTTGGTCCGTGCCCGCCCATTTAGTCAATCGGGCAGGGCCTGGTCGCCTTTTCTATCACTTGCTAGGGCTTTCTAGTTACTTGTTTGGGTTAATAGTCACTAAATCACATGTATTAATTATTCAGGCTAGGCCGATCTAGGGTTCGAACTTTTATTACTTAATTCAAGCCCTGCCCATATATTAAATGTCCCAGGAATCAAGATCTAGGCCCCCCAAAGCATGCTGGGATCAGTTCAGGTTTGAGCTGGCCCGGCCCTTGAACACCCCCCACCAAGAGCACCACCCACAGTATCTATTGATAAGTATAACAATGTGTCTTTCATCAGTTAAGTCGGCAAGAGTTGGTGGTGTCGAATTGTCAGATAGTGATGTGAGCTAAGCATGAATTGCATGGATCCTTCAATGTAGCATCAATGTGATTTTCAGAGAAAAAGTATTGTCGGAAGGGTGGGGATCTCTTTGTGCAACCAGCTGTCCCAAGGCCGAATAATGAATGTTATAGCTTTTTTCTTTTTTTTGTTTTTTTTCCGCTAATGGAGGATTTTCAATCATCTGAACTGGACTAATCCCTATGAATCCAGAGAAAAGCCGAATAAAACTCCTGTGGCCCCAAAATAATAGCATAAGTGGACTCAACATTCGGTTCTTAAAGAGAAGAGAACAAGGTCGATACCAAAAATAAATGTTATAGTTGGGGTTATTAGATATATAAAATTCAGACCCTTCATAAAAGTCCCTTCTTGTATTTGCTCTCACCAAATCTCACTCCCTAGATCCCATATATTAAAAGTGCATTTATTTTGAGTCATTTGGATTTTATAAGAAAGCCCCACTAAGGAATTTATACCTGACTTGAGATCTTCGTTTTTCTTGGCACAAGAGGATCCAGCCTCATTTGTAGTATTGTTGTAATGAGCCCATTGGAGACTCAAATGATCAATTCGGTGGTGAGTCCAACTCTTCTCGAAAAGAAATTTAACTTTTGCCAAAATACATGGAGGGACGTTGGGGCAGTTTGAACTTTTAAGGCAGACCTGACTCAGAGATTTAGAAGGCTGGCTAGTGGCCATAGGGTTTTCATTATGCAACATTAACCCAATTATAATCAGCCTAACCTCATGATCTCCTCATGCTCTCTATCATCTTATTGGAACTTACCTCAATTTGAAAGCCATTCAAACTTTACTAGCTTTTAGACTAAAACACAAGGTTTAAAATTGTCTAACTTTTAAGGCCCTTAAATCAAAGGTTTAGATTGATCAATGAAGGTTCCATTTTATAACATGGTGGTTGTTTATGGATGAAAGTTGTCCAGTGCCTGCAAAAGCTTTTCTGTGTGTCCCCAATAATTTGATCATGGCCCGATCTATAAAGACCTATTGATCATTTCCCTCTTCCTATGATCCTGCCCCACAATCAATAATAATAATAGGTGCTTAGGAGAGAGCTTCATGGCTCCTCTACATGGGGCCCACTGCAATCCAAAACCCTACTCCAATCCCAATAACAAGCTCATCAAGGAGTGGATCTGGGACAAGAGAGGTCAATGCCAGTGATGGTGGGTCAGCAGTGGGCCACATTATTAGATGGTTGGTGAATGGGGACCACATGATAGCGATAAGAAAAGATGTGGCTTCTGGTTGGTAGGGTTGATGGAGAGACTGTACTAGGCTACCTTAGCACATAAGCAACGCAATTAATAAATGTCTTTTAACACTTCCTAATTTTGCTGTTTACATGGCTTCCCAAATCCCAACCTACAAGGAAGAGTCATATCATTGATAATTATAAGTTCCCCATCCAAAAAGCTTGCTGTTGGATGGTGGATTGTGGCTACGCATGTGGGGCCATGCCGGAGATCATGGGCCGCACGGGTCACGGGCGGCCGTGCTTGGCGTGCTTCTTTAATATTTTTTTTTTCGATAAATTTTTTTCGCTTTTTTGGTATTAAAATTAAAAGTTAGAACACAAGCACGGTGAATGATAAAGATATTTAAATGGTTCAGTCAAACTTGACCTACTCAACTAATAAGAAAACCATTATATATATTATATATATTAAAGCAAAAGGAGAGGAGGGCTGTCGAGGGTGCCCTGTTATCAGTAGGTGAGTTCTCCTTTAAAAAAAATACTTATAAAATCACACACAGCTTTGGGTTTAATGTGGGCACTACACATCCCAAATCTCCTCATAAATCTCTCCATTTAAATTAAGATTATAGTTTCCTAAACCTACATTTCTAAGATCCTTCTAACTTTTCCTAAAATCTCGCTTTTCCTAACTTTTCTATTTTATCTTCTTATCTTAATCATCAAATCCTATTTTCCTGATGCACACCCGCATTCACTAGGAGCATGTGGACCATACATGCGATTGAGATCCACAAGATGGGCCCCATATAGTTATTGGTATGCAATTGTTGTTAGTTTCCACGCCTTTTGGTTTTTAATTGGCTACACGGCTTGCACTATAGGCCTCACATGTGAGATTGCTACTTCACAAAGGTATGAAGCTTAATTGAAGTGGCCCACCATATGCCATTAATCACATAAAAAACTCATAACCCAATGATAAGCATGAAGCTTTGAGATTTTTATAGATGGAAATCTTATAATAAATCCCTAAGCCCCACATGAGAGATTTTACTTCACAAAGGCTTGAAGTATACTTGAAGTGGCCTACCACATGCCATTGATCCATAGAAAATAATAGGCCCAAAAAGAAAATAATATGCATTTGCAAATGCAAATTATTGATCATACTAATTTCTTCTTTGAGGCATCGCTAGGTTTTATAATAAAAGAAATACACTCCTTCGGATTGAATTTAGGAAGGAGTTGGAGTTATATATATTAAATTCTAAATATTATCGATAATCATTAATGTTTAGTGGCAAAAACTTCATCAGTTATTTTTTTTTCTTTTTCTTCCACAAATAAGAAGATTGAAAAATAATAATAAAATATAATTCTATATGATACTCATTATTTCAATTAAATAATATCTTTTTTCTTACTTTAATTCTAAATATATTCTCAGTTTTGGGCCCGGGCTAAGCACTGGCGTTTGTTGCTAGTTTGGATTTTAACTTCTTAAAGGTTTGTAAGTAGGATTACCTTCAAAACATTAGAATCTTTTTAGAGAATAGCGGGCCTAAAATATAGAGCAAGTGATTAGATCCAAAGTTGACAGTGTCAATGGGATTTACTCTGATAAATGTTTGTTTGACTATGAGAAATTACAAAAATCTTGAAGTACGAAGAGATGTTTTCCATTCCATGCCGAGTTTTCATTTTGTTATGGACTATAATACATAGATAATTCAAAATAGATAATATATCCTATTTTATTTTACTAAAGTTGTTGTGAGACAGGATAAGGGGTAGGTGACATAGTGTTATGTGAAAAATCCATATAAATGACATGTCCATGCTGTATTTGAGCATTATAGGCTGTGACTGCGAGTAGACAGTGAAAAGTTTGTGGGGGTGGAAGAATATTTGAAAAAGCTTTGAGTTGAGATGTAAGATTTGCAAAAAGAAAAACCAAATAAACTTTTACCAACCATTTAATCCACTAACTTAACATTAGTTGGAATGGGAGGTGGATTGAGAAATGAAAAACACAATATATGTAATGGCCGTGCCTAGCGGGCCGACCCGTCCATAGCATGCCTTGCCAAAATGGGACAGGCCTCTAGTTGTGGCATACTAGCCACCCAAACCTGTTAAGAGACAATCCACGCTTCAAAATTTTGAGTGACTCGAGTTGCGTAATGCTACTGATCTTCATTTTTCTCTTCATGTGAGGGGTTGATGTCCCTAACCGGTTGAGCTCTAGCCAATGACACTATATTGTTTGGCTTAAGTATATACTTGGAAGCAAGATTCTTAGGACCAAAGAATGTCCTAGTATGTGGGTTTATGGGCCCACCATATGATTAATATAAACAACTGAAGGATCGATCAGGTACTATCCTTCCAAACTTAATACTCACCTAAATTTGACACCATTTTAGACCTTTGGGCTAATTCATGCAATTTGAGATCCGCCTGACTGAATTTTATTTATCTTAGTTTGAGTCCCTTAAATTAGGATCTTAAGAAAGTATCAGCTATGCAATGCTATGGCTTGTTTCTTGTATTTTATTTATCTTAGTTTGAGTCGCTTAAATTAGGATCTTAAGAAAGTATCAGCTATGCAATGCTATGGCTTGTTTCTTTGTAGATACTTTTGGCGAGAATCCCCCATGTTGGGAATTTCTAACATGTTATGATAGTCTGTCCACTTAGCATTTTAAAATACTTTGTTTCATCATAAACTTTTACATTTTCAACTCACTTGAAAAGTCACAAATGGCTTTGGGAATTCTCATAATTGCAACTCCATTAGTATTTCAAAATGCTAGCAACTCTAAGTGGGTTTTGGAATTCTAAGTGCGGGACAACCGGAGAATTCCTAAATTCTACATACAAGAATTTTCCTTTTTCCTTTTTTGGAAAAAGGAAAATTCACTAAATGAGTTAAAAAGGGGCATCACACACCGGATCATCTAAGGATTTCTCCCACGGTGACTGTGAGTGGACCAATCAAGGCCTGCAATATCACCGCGGGCAGCCTACCATGCACGCGGCCAGCTTGGCATACATCCGGCCATAGGCTGCCCATGATGACGTGGCGGACCATGATTCGTCCACTCACGGTCACCGTGGGAAAAATCCTTAGATGATCCAGATTCTCACAAACAAGAGCCCCGGCCACCCATGCTGGGAATATACCATGAGACCAGAAAATAGCAATCAAGGCCAAAATTTGAAATGACATCACCGTGCATTTAAAGTTCTAGGAATGATATATTCTCAAACAAATACTTTCAAAATTAGCCATCATATCATATATATGTCTGAATATGAAAAATTAATCGACCGATCTTTCACTCAATTAATAGCCTCAATGACTTCAAATGCATCCGAGAAAGAGAACGACCACTTACCTCATCGAAAAGAGATTGGCCACTTTCTTTATTAAAGTGGTGGCACTTTTCACCTAGATACCGGGGTTCGAATTTTAGATATGCCACTTTTTCCCACTTGTGAGGGTTGTGTTTGTGTGTGTACTCAGTGTAGGCTCTCTCTTAGGTCCCAACTCCACTTGGCTGGGTTTTCAGGAGAAAAAAAAAAATGCATCGGAGAGAAACCCGGATTTTAGAATCTCCTCTATCGGCTATCGTTAGCATATCTTACTGCAAAGAGAATCTCTGCTCCTTCAGCTTCCTTTGATAAATGAGTCCCGGCATTTGTCCTTTAACGGCTCCTGCACCAATAAGATAGCCATTCATTAATTAGCATCACAAAACCATAAGCAGGTTTTCCATCTGTCTTCAAAAAGATGGCATCGGCCATTATAGAGAATCATAATTTCTTTGGTCCTCCCAAGAGGATTGAAACCATGGAGTGACACTACCACTTTGACTTCTCCCACCTATTAAAGGGGCCTTAGTTTGAGTCACTGCTCGAGTGAGTTGAGGAAGGTACTTCTTGCTCTTGATGAGGGAATGTGATTTGGGCATTGATTTGATCATGGAGTCTTGAGTTTATGGTTTGGGTTGGTCTTTTGCTTTTGAGCGGAAAGACTGAAAAGAATTACACAAAGAATCATACTTTTTTTTTTTCCTAGTGTGGAGTTCTGAATACTGAAATGTGAAACAAAGATAATGGAGTTTGTCATGCAATAGATGTCAATGGAGGAAATGTTTAATTCATAATTTAAGCTTCTTCTTTATGATTATATAAGAACAAGCTTGCAGATCACATCGAGATTCTACCCGAAATGGCTGAAACAAACTTATTTACATTCTACCTCAAAGCTCATTGTATGTGTCTGTCCCAGACTCCATCACGGCACCACCAAATGAACTCAACTAAATAAGCGGAAAAAGAAAAAGAAAAGTCAAACCCCAAAGCAACAACAAAGCATAGTTACCTAATTCGTAGTTCGACTAATTCGCATTCGGGTTTGCAATTCGCATTTCGAGACTTAGTTTGATCATAAAATTCGATGGAGCTAGTAGGTTCATTTGATTCCCTTCTCAATTCGGTTAATTCAAAGTTTGAGTTCGACAAATTTAACGAATTAATTCAAGTGTGCCCATTTTGTGAGTCCATCACTAAAGGTCCTTGTCAAGCCACTCAAAATGACTGCTATATTCATTTACCCTCTCTAGGCAAAAAATATCTTCAATTATAGTTTGGTTCACAATTAGATTGACTCTGTAAAAAATAGTTATAATAAAAACCAAAATAAACTTCCATGTTTTACTATTAATCAATCTTCATGTGGGGCCAACTTTGATTGGAGTTAGATATGAATTAACGCTAATACATCAGGGTGCAAAGCTTTTGAGTGGCTTAGTGGTTTTAGGTTAGCACCACAATAGAATTATATGATTTTCACTTAGAGATATACCTGAAATTAATTCACTAGTAGTTTGCAAATCGAACTGTGAATTATTCGAAATGATGCGCAGTTCAAAGGCCTCTTAAACGAACTAAGTAACTATACAACAAAGGCATGTTGGTATCAGCTTGGCAGCTGATGAAGAGTTACCCAGACACAGCAGGGGCTACTTTCCATATGTGATCTTCCTAAGGGCCTGTTTAGATCGTCATAAACACACTTCAATGAGATTTGAGAGTAATGCATTTGTACAACCTAGTATCCATAAGTGAAGTTGATTTGTTCTTTCCCATAACCAATTACAGGTAATTTGATTTAAGGGGCAAACTGCCAATTTAGCATTCTGATGAAATCCCCCGTCTCATGGCAGCAACTAAGAATCTAAAATGAACAAAACTGTTGACTGTAATAGCACCACAGATTATGAAGTGGAAACAGCATCTCCACACGGGCTTCAACATTTCCTACTATCGAGCAGATTAAACTGTTGTTTGAAGTGATTACACCATCATAAGAATCAAGCCTAGGCATTGTAATTCAAGCATCCAAGTGTAGTGCCTCGTGACATCCGTGTTAAGGCTGTTTTAAGTGAGGAGAAGGAATTGTAAATATGTAGAAATCTTGAATTTTGTACTGAGCTCTGAGATCAGATTAACATGCCTCCAACTTAGCTGAAACTGCAAGTGGCAACTAAGCATTAACATGCTCGGTAGTGTATCAAAGTATGGAAAGATTATTTTCTATTTGAAAGAAAAAGTTCCCTGATCAGACATCTATATGCTGTGACACAGGGCATTTCTAGTTTCCCACGTAATGCAGTAACACAATGGATGGCCAAAAGAGACTCTTCCCCTTAATATTGCCTGACGTTTCAAGCCACAAACGTTTGCTGGAGCTGAGTTTTGGTAGGTGTTGATCTAGCATAAATACTAAGGTTAGAACCGTCTGCCTAAAACATATGGATCAGCCTTAACTTTTGGTCACCCAGGCTTACTCTTGATGAAGTTACCCTCTCAGACACACTACCTTTCATGAATTGCAACAAGTTCATGTTTAACACTAATCCAACCATTACTCACAGTTAGATTGAAAGTTGGAATTTTTTTTTTTTATGCTTCTCAAAATCATTGTACTTAAAGGGCCATATATGAAAGGTTAGGATGATCCAGTTGGGTTGATTTTTTATACCGCTCTAGGTCTCATTGATCCCGGCCCCCAAATAGACCACACTGGGCAATCTCCACTAACTTATTTACAAATGATCTCACCAAAATAAATCTCATTGATCTAGAGATTCTCTCCATTTCACTGGAGAGATGGGCCCATTGACTGTACAAAGCGACCCATATTTTTTTTCATTAAGCAGTAAGCTCAAGGCCTTGCTCAAACCAAGTATCCAATGGGAGGTTTGCTTCACATGCGTTCCAAATTTGAATCCCATGGAGATTGATTGAAGACGCACCATATGAGAGCTTTTTTTGGGGAAATGATTTTTGTATGGTGCACAAGGTATGAGCCGTAGGATTTCTCCAGCTTGAGTCTGGATATTTGGGGTTCCTCAGATGTGCATATAAGGGTGCAACTAGGGCCGGCTGGGCAGAACCAAAGTCCTACTCCACTGTATGTAGGCAAACCCCAAATCTAAGTTCGACTGGAATGAAACCTAAACATACCTGGTCGGCTGACCCAAATTGTAAAAATTCCCTCACAGAGTATAACTTGGGTCAAGTTAAGATAACTCCGTTAGGTGCCCTAACTTAGTATAAAACTTAGAAAATGTCTGTACTTAGCATTAGTGTATTGAAAGTCGGGTATCCAAAGCCTAAACCTGAGCCCAACAAGAATGCCACACAGGTTTCACAATCTAGACCCAAGCCCGACCTGGAACTGAAATACCCAACCCCAGTTTCACTTTTGATTGGGTTGGACCATGTGGGTTAGAGTTTGGTCAGATCCAACTTGACCACTGTATGTGTATTTTGTGTATATTAAGTATCTAACCTTTCTATTTACCCCAAAAAAAAAAAAAAAAAAACTATATATATATATATATATATATATATATCTAACCTTTCTGCCACAAAAAAGAAGAAGTTTCCTAACCTTGGGCTTGTGCTCCAATAAACATTTATGTATATTAACTCAAGCAGAGATCCATTTTGAGTAATTGAGCCAAGATCATGCTTAATCAAGCTGAACAAAGCCCTAAATTGATCTTGGATCAACTTATTAATAGCATCTTTAGATATTTTGAAAACATTACGGCAATAGCATCTTTATTGCCATACAATATATTTTCAAAATACAACGAATCACCCGGATGCACCTATGAACCTACACTTGCACCAGATAAATCAAAGGGGTGTTGAATACACAACATGGAGAGCAAATCCATGTCTTATGCCAACGAACCAACACCCATGCGGGTAAATCACAACAGTATCAAAATACAAAAGTAAAAAAAGTAAAAACTAACATTATTATATTTTCTTTATTATTTTGTTAATTGCTTAAATAATTGATTTTTCCTTTTGAATTCCTTGATAATAAAGGTAAGGGAAGAAATACGAAACCCCAGTTTGAAAATGTCAAATACCCCAACGGTTTCTTAAGACCAACACTTGTTGTGGCAATGGTTGACAGCCCTAGTGCCCTTATGAGTGACCAAATTCAAAACGTTCCTTTCTATCAAACAAACCCCACCAATAGCCAATGAGCAAATTCCCCATGTATTTGCATGCATGTTGTTGTTAGTTGGAAGTTGCGACTTGGAAGTCTCTGACTCTTTTGAGTGCTGCAGCTGAACTCTTCTGAATTCCAAATCCTCATGAGTCATGACATTGGATTAGTCTCCTTTTGCGTTCAAACTTAAAAGTCATCGTGGCAGACTGAGACTGGCATCCTCCAAAACAACTGACCGGACTGGGTCTTGGGATCAACTTACGATATGATGATAATGAAAGAATAAATAGATGTGATCTTTCTTCACTCACTCAAGTTATATTCTAGGATATATTCTTTTGTTCCAAACAGTTCAACTGATGGACGCTACCGCTATTTTCTAAGGAAAGGAAGAACTGAAAACCTACGTTACTGCTATATCATTGGTCCAACTAAAGTTCTACTTGCTGAAACGAATCTTATACTATTTTTTGTTGAAATGAGGTCATATCACCCATTGGATATGATTTTCTATGGTTCAAATTTGGTTAGTTGGAATTCCAATCTACCCATTTTTGTAGTGTTTGACTCGGTTTTGTTATTACTTTCATTCAAAATACTTTAAAAGCAATTAAAACTTAAGATTTGAATTTATAATGTTTCCAATACTTTCAGGTTTTTTTTTTTTTTTTTTGTTGTTTTTTTGATTTTATGTGATGGATGGAAGTTGATGATGCCAAAAAGTGTTTTCGGGCACCACCGGTCGAGTAGTGAATAATTAATGTGAAAATTGAGAGAGAGAGAGAGAAGGAGAGAGTGGGTTTATAGTGGTTCGGTCAGTGTAACCTACGTCCACTTCAAACTGGTGATTTTACTTCTCCGAGGTAGGAATTACAAGTCAGAAAAGTACAATGATGGTGTAAAAATGGATAAGAATTGCTTGCCCCCCAGTGCCGGTGGGGCTCTGTGATTTATAGTCTTCCCCTAATAGATGGGGACGACTCTTCAGCAACGGGCGCTTCATTCTGGCGGAGTCTCCTAACCGCCCTCAACAGACGAGGCAGGTAGGATCTCCTCCGCAGGACTTGGTAAAAGCAGGTTGAAGGAAACGATGCGCTGACTTCGTCACTTCATGGATTTGGACCCGAACCCGACCCATGACGAATGGATCTGGACCTGGGCTCATCACGGCCTCGGGTCACTCAGACCTGACCCACCATCGTGAACTGAATCTCTTGGACCTGACCCGTCATTATGGACCGAGTTATTTGGGCCTGACCCATCAGAAGTCACTCTGAATAGGTCAATCAGGAGAAATGATCCCATGTTGTGGTGTGAAAGAGATTGGAGGCAATTGAAACTTGATTTATTATGTGGGATCCCGGATCCATCCTTGACATATCACATAGAAGCCTGTGTATATAGAAAATTAGTCGAATTTCACTTCGATCTCTGTGATTTGAATTATTGAGTTATGCACGCATGAAATACAATATGTTCTCTAAACATAATCAATTCAATAGTGTTGACACTTCATCTGAAGTAAAATTTAGGATACTTCCCTTGTAGAAGACTCTATCCAATATAAGCGGGTCTGATTAGACGAGAATGAGCTCCTAAAAGGTTCTTAACATCAGCATGGGATAACTTTTCTTGATGCAATGGACTAAGAAAAAAAAAAAAAAAGTATAGCTCATAGCACTAAGGTAAAATCCTCAAGACTTACAAAGTCTTGCATAAGAATGGAACATGTAGGATTTTTAATCCATCTTAACAAAAGCCGGAGACCAAAAATCCAGCAAGACAACCGAGGAGAAAAATCCCCCTAGCCTTTGGTGACCCATTGAACGGTTGAATAAATGTAACTTCTCGGAAAATAATACCCGTAGATTTTATAAGCGTGCCATCCAGATGTGGCTATCAATTGGATGGCTAGGATGGGTGAAAACGTTGATGATCAGTTTGCTGTCCAACATATACCAAGTGGTAACTCTAACGCTGGGCCCGGAGCAGGCGAGGCCCGGCCCGGCCCGGCCCGGCCCATGAGCAGCCCTAGTTGAAAGTTTGATGTGACCTCCCCAAATGACCCCCTCAAAGAACAACAGCATCTATATGGCCTAGTTTGGTGAGCACATAAAGGTTGACGTCAATGAGCCGCCCATCTACACTTTCTTTTATTCGACCAAACTGCCCACCTTCATTCATCTCTTCCTGTTTTTAAGTCTACACTAACAGTATTTTAAATAGGATACAAGAAAGACCGCATGTTTGCTGTTCAAATACAATAACAAAAGACAACTTTTATGAAACAAGAGCCACAAATGAAGAATAATCTACTAAAGAACATGGTATATGAAACAGAAGTATAGCAATGGCCCACAATCAGTGCAAGAGAAGTATACATCTTCTTCTCTTTTTTTTTTTTCTCTCATAAAGAGGAATTATTCTTGTTCCATGTAGTGGGGCCAATAATACACCTGTTGATCTGACGGCACTATTGATTTGGGAGAAGCATTCCACACTGACATATTCCTACATTTTGCCTTGATATTCTCTGGTTGACTTTTGACAAAATAGAGCAATGACTCATAAAAGTGATGAATGCCAATTGGTTGCGAACTTCCCTTCTGTAGAACTGTTGGCCATGAGATAGTTGCAAAAGATTGTTAGACATGAGTGGTCCTCATGACCACATGTGTAATACTATTGAAACCCACAGTTTGAGCCCACTAATTTAACTTATTTTTCTCTTATTGGTTTTTGATTTTACTAAGTTTATCTTTGATTAAATTTTAGTAAGCCCCAATTAAATAGGACTCTTATTGGCCGATTTGAAGGAATTAAGGAAACATACATTTATTAGATTTCTTTGATGAGAAGAAATTTCTTTAGGACTTATTCGGTCTTCTCTCTTAACCCACGAGATCCAAAAAGTATCTATTAACTTCACGCATATTGGAGTGGGTAATAAGGGATATAAGAGAAAACCCTATTTAAAAAAAGAGATCCGCTCATCATCATGATCATGGCGCAAGATTCGCTTTTAGTATTTTAGATTATCCATTATTAATGTGTAAATCAAGATCCATAAGTTTGATTTAAATTGCAAACCATATTAGATTTTACAATGATAACATGCAAATCTGCACATTGGATGCCAACACACACATGGTTGGATGGTCTTAGCACTTTAGTTTTAAGGAGATATCTAGATATCAATCTCTAGGTCGCAAGGTTTAAAGTATCACTTCTTACCTTTTTTTTTTTTTTAGCGGTCCGGATCACCAAGGCACGTGCCCAACTTTCCCCTCCTTTTTGCTCTGGTAATAAACTCTCACACATCACCTACTCAAGTGAGCCTCATTGGATTGAAATTTGGCTAGTTTATAAACAGAAGGGATGAAGTTAATTTCAGATTATCAATGAGTGATCTTGATTTACTTTCCATAGTAGCCATGCATTTATTACGACTATACAACATAATACGGAACTATCAATGAATGGAATGGAATTGGAATTTGGAAACACCAACAGCTAAACCAAGGTCTCCATATGCCTAAAAGTTACAAAATCAATCTTCAATGACATGCATAATCTCATTTTTATCTAATGTGGGAAACATGAAGGACTCTTTCCCTCAAGACAAAATAAAGGAAGATTTCAAATTGCTCTACCATGGTGTCTGAGAATATATAATTCATCTTTGCACTTGGCAATAGTGGATGGATCAAGACTGTCCTCGGTGGGCCATGGCTTAGAAATCATTCTTATTGGATGGATGTGTAGTAAATAGAAGTAACAAAATAGAAACTGTTATATATCATAGCCCCACTTGGAAAGAGACGAAACTTTTGATATTGGAAGAGATGCACTTTTTAAAAAAAAAAAGCCCTTTCAACCTCTGAAACTCTTTACTGTTCATTGTCAATTATCATCAGACCAAATCGCCCCAATTTTCCTTTAGTTAGGCAAATGTTAGGCAAGAAATTATTTCACCTGAATAAGCTTACTTGCTCCCAGAAGTTTTAGAAAACTAGATTTTTTTATTTTTTTTATTTTTCTATGGTAGGGAGAAAACTAGAGTTAATACGCACTTTTCACTGATGGGGCAGACCTTGCCACATTAACCATCTGATGTGTCAGTTCTCTTCTAAAAGATGCTCAGTAGCATCAATAGCAATTCATATACAAAGGTAATTTAGTATCTCAAAGACCCAACTCAAAAGATCAGCCAGGTATAAATCTATTTTGGGCCGAATTGATAAATGCATTATCAGTTTAGGTAATTTACTTGTAAAGTGAATTAAAAAAAATGACCACTTTAAGAGAAAAAAAAAAATAGCACTCATCAAAAAGTAAAAATTTTCAAAATTCACCTCTATTTTTTCCAAAAAAAAAAAAAAAAGGAAAAGTAAATCTCTTGTTCCACTAAAAGAAAAAAAGAAACCTTTTATTTTTATCCAAAACAATCGAACAGTTCCTTCACATCCTACAAAATGACAAAAACCCAAGAGATTGGATTATGAAATTTTATACCTTTTTTTTTATAAGACCCATCTTCTTTTCTTATCTCTTAAATTGACTCCTCGCTTGAATTCACTTTACAAGTGAATTATCCAAATAACCCGGGATCCATAGTAAAATAATGTTTACCCTAGAGAGCAGGCATGCCGCCAATTAAATTGAAAATATCCAAATTTGATTGGGCCCAGCCAGATTAATAATTATCAAACCTAAATCCCCATGCGGACCGTGTGGTTGGCCCTTTGGTGAATGACACAAACAGAAACCATCTAAAATAAACTCGAGCAGAGCTGGGCCATAGCTCAAAGATTATCCCTTTCTGAAAATCTTAAACCTCTTATAGTCAGTTTTCAACTCTGCTGGTGGGAATGTCTCCAAAAAAACAGAAATCTGCTGGTGGGAAATGAAATTCGGTTATGGTTGGGTTGAAAAGATCTTTCCAATTATGTGTTGGTGGTTGCATATTGCTCATCCTAGACAGTGAGTACTGATATGAATCCCCAACTTATGAGCCACACATTAGCAAATTTAGCTAATTATAGTAGAATGTCACGCTCAACCAAATGATCTACACTTAAAAATATCCAAACCCACAAAACACTGCCGAGTGTACTTGCAGTGGCCTAAATTTCACTCCAAATACGTGCAAAGCATGTGATGAGAGCCAGTGTCACAAATACTAATAATATTTTGAAAAAAATATATCCTGATGTTACAAAGCTCTGTGGTTCCTAATAACATTGCAATATTTCGACAGTACTATTAAAATTGATAATATCGTAAGAAATCGTGACAATATAAGAATAAAGATAGAAAAAAAAACATAAAAAATAATTTTTTATAAAAGTAATTAATAGTTATATACGTTTTAATTGTTAAAATTAATTTACTTTCTTTATTAATTTCAATAGAACGAAGCTTGACTGCATATCTAAAATATGTTTCATTCTAATGACTATATATATAGTGAGATAATTATTAGCAAGACAATGATTAATTTCATAGTACTAGACACCGTTCATACTGCAAAGATGATTTATACAGTACATGATGTGAATCCTTTTTAAGTTTCGACAATGAAAAATCCAGAGTGAAAAGGATTAGAACCCAAAAAGTGTGAGATGCCTCAATGGTAAGAAGTATTGCTTCTCACCCCCATGCCAAGATCCGACCCTTGGCATTTGCCAGAGTACCGTGACCAGTGTATTGGGGTGGAGGTATGTACGTATTCAGGCGGTGGGAAGGACAACTGATGAAGGCAAAATCAGGCGGAGCACAAAGTGCGTGGAAGAGTTTTAGTATTCAATTCCATTTCGTTTCGGTTGGAGTACCTAGAATATTTCGTTTTGATCCTTTAGCCGAAATGGACTGAGGTAAGAACAATGGGGTTTGAATTCCGACCCATTCTAGTCCATTTCGGCCTATTTGGGGTTTTCTTTCTTTGGTAAAAGTTCTATTTGGGTTTGTAGCATAATCTTCACTAATTCCTTTTTTTTTTTTTTTTTCTCAAAATCCATATTAAGAAAAATACATATTTTTTTTTCTATTATATATATATTCATTTTTATTATTCAAAAAATTACTCTGAGAAATTTTACCAAAATAATCCATCTTACAGGCTTGTTTGAAATGACGATCAAAACATAATTGACAATTAAAGCTAGAGATACCCCTTGAGTCGATAAATTAGGCTAGTTTTGACTAGGATGATTTTTGCCCTCTCTCTCATGTAATGGGACAGACGTATCAAAGATTAGATCCGCCCATAATATATACTCTACCAGATTAGGATTAATATCTCTAAATCTTACCGAGTTCATCAAGTTTGATAGATGGAAACGTGATTGGCTTGTATTGCTATACAGCCTATACTTGGTAGTTGGATCACACTCAACTACTACACTCTATTAGCGTTATTACGTATTTTGGATTGGTAAAATTTGAAGAGCTGGCGGGGCCATCCAAAAAAAACCAATGTCCTCTTTAGTAATTATACATCCCTTCTAATCTTCCTCTCTATAATATACCGTTTGTATACACCCCAGGAGAAAGAAAATTCCATTGACAAGTTGGAAAGACCGAAACATTGTTGCATCCCTTCCTTCTCCGATTCGGCGATTCCCCAGACCCAAAACCAAACAAAAAAAAACTCCCTCTTCCGCGTCTGAACCGTGTGTAAGTGTAACATAGATTTACACGGCCGGCTTACAACATCTTCAAAAGTCCAATATCTTCACTTTAATAAAGGATCGAATCCTTCCTCTTTTTTTTGTACAGATGATCGCTCATCTAATCCAAATCCAAACACCAAATTTCCATTACCACATCGCCTTTTATCCCCTCCAATTTCAGAATCTCTCTCCTCAGTCCCCTTGTTATGCCTCTTGAAGACACGATACGATGATTTCTGCATCGACGAGGAAAAAACAGGAGTGATTAAATCATCCCTATCTCTCCTTGGATGTGCGAGCGATTTCTGTGAGTAACATTTGGAAATCATGTTCTATTTATATCCGCTCTACTTCCTCGGCGCGATTGCATTCGGTTTCGTGATTCTCAAAATAATCACCTCCGCCAAGGTTCTGCTATCGGTTCTAAGGCGGTCGTGGCGGTCGATCGAAGATCGGTGCCATCTCTATCAGTTCTACAAGATTCCTGAATTCAACGAGAGCTTTCAGGAAAACCAGCTCTACAGGCAAGTTTCGGTGTATCTCAGCTCCTTGCCTTCTCTCGAAGACTCCGATTTCGCAAATCTCTACTCAGGAAGGAAGCAGAACGAGTTCTCGCTCCAGCTTGACTCGGGCCAGGCCGTCCACGACTCGTTCCTCGGCGCCAGGATCTCGTGGAAGAACGAGCCGAGGAGCGAGCGGACTCGCTGCAGAACGTTTGTGCTGAAAATCCGAAAGGATGATAAGCGCCGGATCCTCCGCCCGTATCTCCACCAAATCCAAACGGTCTCGGACGAGATCGAGATCAAGAAGAGAGAGGTAAGGCTCTTCACGAACGTTCAGGCGGAGGAGAAAGGAGGGATCGGACGGTGGAGATCCGTCCCCTTCACGCATCCATCCACGATCGAGACCGTCGCCATGGACTCGGATCTCAAGAATAAGGTCCGATCCGATCTCGAATCGTTCGTCAAAGCGAAGCAGTACTACCACCGCCTCGGCCGCGTCTGGAAGCGGAGCTACCTCCTGTACGGCCCCGCCGGCACCGGAAAGACCAGCTTCGTCGCCGCCATGGCGAGGTTCCTCTGCTACGACGTCTACGACGTCGATCTCTCCTGCGTCGGGAGCGACTCCGATCTCCGGTCGCTCCTCTTGCAGACGACTGGAAGATCGCTCATCGTCATTGAAGATCTCGACCGATTTCTCGCCGAGAAATCGGAGAAGGTGAGTTTATCGGGGATTCTCAATTTCATGGACGGCATTTTCTCGTGCTGCGGAGAGGAGCGGCTGATGGTTTTCACCATGAACAGCAAGGAAAACATAGATCCTGCTCTGCTTCGCCCGGGCAGATTAGACGTCCATATCTATTTCCCGTTATGCGATTTCTCGGCTTTCAAAAATCTCGCGAGCAGTTATCTCGGGGTGAAGGACCACAAGCTCTTCCCGCACGTGGAGGAGGTTTTCCAGACCGGAGCGAGTCTCAGCCCGGCCGAAATCGGCGAGATCCTCATGGTGAATCGGAGCTCACCGAGTCGGGCGCTCAAATCGGTCATCAGCGCGCTGCAATCCAATGGCGCAGCGAGGGGGCCGGGTAAGATCGGACGGCGGCTGAGCGAGGGCGGCTCTCAGGACGAGTCAGAACCGAGTGGACCCGTCCTGTGTAGAGAAAGCGTGCATACGGTTCGTGAGTTTCGGAAATTGTACGGTCTGCTAAGGATCAGGAGCAGCGGGAGCAGGAAAAGTGCGGGGTTCGAGCTGGAGGAGAAGGAAGCTTCTTGAACGGAACGGGACGGAACTGAACGTAACGGTTTTGTTGTTTTCCGTGCCGGTTGGGATCCCGGGAGTATCGGATCGGTGCGGGTTGCAAAATGCCTCGAGCTGAATCGGCGCACGCGTGCGCTTCCTCGGCTTCCTCTGTAATTTTCTATACGACCTTTTCTTCCTTCATCTGCACTAATTTTTTAATTTGGGGGCCAGGGATGAATTAATGGAAATTATGGGTTGATGACAACATTGCCATTGTAGTTTCTGCATAAAAGAATTTGATTCCCATGTTACTGTTCTTTGCTGTGAAGGCCATTTCTGTCATTCCACAAAATTTATGCATTAAAAGGTACATATTAAAATTTATTCCATCTTCCCTCCTTTTTTTTTTTTTTTTCTTTTCAAAGTGGGTTGGGTTGGTTGCTGCTGGTTAAATGTCACCAGATGTTATTGGTCAGCAAATGGAAACTATGCAACCTAACGAGGAGCAGAAAGAGTCATTCCAATGAGACATGATCATAATCTTATATGGTGGGCTTGTGAAGATTGATTAGGGTAATTAAAAATACACCCACCAAATGATAATGATAGATGGCAATGCCAACGCACTTATGGTTGGGTGCTGTTGGCATTTATTATTGCACCCTTGCCTAGGAATTGATCCTTGTGAGTCCTGTTCGTTCTCACCAGTGGACCCACATAGCAAAAACGAAATTGATTGATGGCAATCAGGTTAGTTTTTAATTATGTGGGGGCTATAGAGGGTTGAAACGTTGGCTTGAGTATAAAAAAAGCCAATTGAATCGTTTCCATGTTGTGGTAACGCATCGAAAAGAATCTTCAGATATGTCAGCGTAATTGCATTTATGTTATTTGTATGTTGGTGTGTTCGGGCTCAAGTTGATTCAGGCGCAGGCGGAGTCCATTTAATAGGTGGTCTCGGACTCGGAGTCAGCAGGAAACAAAGGGCCTTTGTATTAAACGTGCTTGAAAGGATAGTATTTAATGGTTAAGATCTCCCAAGGTATCACTTTAGTTATTTAGTATTTAATGGTTAAGATCTATTCCCAAGGTGTTGTGTGTATCACCAGAGCATGCATTTCTAATCCTATGTGGGAAATTATAAAATTCTTCACTTTTTCACCTTTTATATATGAAACATGTATTCTACCAAAGGGTGGAAGAGTGGGTTGCACAAAAAAATTGATTACTTGAAGGTGCATTTAAAAGTTTCCTGTATATCTTCTATTAATCTGCCATATTTTTAATCTTTAGTTTATTTTTAATTAAAATTAAAAATTAACTTAGGGCTCCCCTCCTTCGCCCTGAGCCTATTTAAATTGTGTTTTGTTCTTTCCCAAAACCAATTACAGATGATCATAGAGTCATTGGTTAGACAACCTGAGTCCCAAGGTGATCCAATTAAGGTGAATGGTTAACAGCAATTAATTAACAGATTAGACTGTTAGGTATCTCCATTCCCAGTCTCCTACGGCATCTGAACTTGTTTGACTCTGGCAGTAAACGTTGAATGGTGGTAAGGAGGAAGAAATCACAGCCAATTAGGATAATGGCTAGCTGAGAGACAAAGGCAGAGAGAAAGATAGAGGAAAATTAAAAAAAAGGCAGAGGGAGAGAGATTACGGACGGTGGAGATGAAAATGAGATGACATTGGTTTTTTAGTGTGGCAAAGCTCTGAAAAGGGTATTCTTTTGCAGTGCCAGTAGTTGTGCTTGTTGGGGTGTATAAAGTGTGGAGGACACAAGTGGCCCACCTTTCTATTCTCTCATCATTGGTGATTACCGGCTTTGATTTGAATTATTAGAGAGGACAAAGATGGGATGGTTGCCTTTTAGTTTTTATCTTTTTGAAGGAGTTTCTCCTACCACATGAATGAAACAAGTCAGCTATATGAATATGAGCCAATGCAAAGCTGTATAGTGCGTTTTCTCAAGTCGCTGGGCATGGCTAATACGTTCAATTATTGGGGCCCTTGAAGAATTTCTGGCCACTCAAAAGTGAATTCAACCAAACTTGTAAGAGAGGGGACTAGTGTGGATGATATTAACCTGGACGTCCATTTGTAAATTTTTTTAGATTCTGGGCTGTAGCAGTGATGGTGAACCATGGAGATATTTTGGACGGGGCCTTCCAGAGGCCCTGCAGCCATCCATATGAGGTCTTTGGGTGGGATGGGGAAATCTTCGATACCATATCTTTTCAGAATATTTTTGTGTTTTCCGAACGTCGTAATCACTGCAAATGACCTAAGAATGGCAAAATTCTCTGGTGGTTTTCATCTTCCTGTGAATGGAAAGCTCGACTTGTGGTTTGCTAATTTTACAAGGATAGAGCCTAAAATCATGGTTTAAAACAAAGCCAAAACACAGGTTATATTGTCTGATATGTAGGGGTTAGTGGGTTTCACTTGTTGGGCTTATATCTTGTGCTCCCAATTAGTCAATTTATGGTTAATTTGGGTGTAACTACATGGGGTTATATTGTATGATATGTAAAGGTTAATCTGGGTGTAACTGCATTCGAGGGTATTTTGGTAATTATATTAAGATAAAGCGGAGATTATATATAAAATGCAACAAGGGAGAAAGAGGAGTTGAAGGGAGCTATTTCTGTTGACATATACGAATTTGTTGAACCACGTAAATCATTGTGTCTTCACCTTCGAGGATTGATTATTTGTATGGATTTGTATGTGCGTGTTTATTTGCCAATCACAGGCTGTTTGTTTTGCTGGCAATTGGAAATCTATTCTCACCATATTTGTAACTTGATTTTTCATTTCGTTTTTTTCTAAATATTAAATAAAGAAATGAACGAAAACCTACGGAATCTGCCAACTAAAAAGAAAAGCTTCTTTAATGGGGCTAAGTATCCGTTTGTTTCACGTAATTGAATACCTAAAAATTGTAAGACTTTGTATTCCTTTTAAGTGATTAAAGGTGAAGAATCGGACGTGAATATCCAAGAATTATCATCTAATAACCTCCCCTTAAATGAAGATTAAAGGAAAGAAAGATGGAAATGAATACAATGCCATAACCCTAGTAATTGAAATTCTAAGAAAGTTAAGGCATTATCTACATCACTACCTTATATTGTTCATGACCTTTACCTGCTCTCCTCTTTAGTAATCACTAGTGGATATCATTTGACCATGAATTCCTATTGATTCAATTCCAATGTATTTGATGCAAAACAACCATAAACGTTAAAAGCTTTTTTAATACCTCTCTTGCTTGATCAATAATAAGAATAAAAACTCATCCTACATAAATTATTTCTCAACTTTCCTCTCCATTTTTGAACCTCTACTATTTCAAAAAACTTTGAATTTTAACTTTCATTGCAGGTCTAAAAACAAAAGTTCATGAAATTGTTTTTTTTTTTTTGGATGTGGTGACACCCTCACTTTCTTAGAATCTAAACACTTTTTTCCTAGGAGAATTTAGAAAGGACAAAAATAATATAGGGCTAATTGTTTACTAGAATTTAGAGAATTTTCATTTGGAGAATTTATGAATTCTTAGAAATGTGGAATTCCTAATTAAATCTTTTTTTTTTTTTTTTTTTTTGGTACTTGAGCATCTAAAAGTACCACCAAAAAGTATAGATGTTGGAATTTCAAAAATTTTAAAGAAAATTTGAGACATTTTAGGTGGTTGAAAATTTAAAATTCTAATAAAGAAACATAACATTTGCAAACGTGAGGGTACAAACCATCACATCATGTCCAAATAAAAAATCGAACACGGTAAGGGCATGTTTTTTTGCTAGAATTTCTGGCAAAAATTGAGTTATTGAGGTTTTTTACACATGGTGTGATGGTTCGTCCCTTGTTATTTGCAAATGCCTTATTTCATCACAAGAATTTCAAAATCCCACCCACCTAAAAGGTATTAAGTACCCTAGCAAAAATTTGAAATTCCAGTCCCTTGTTTTTTGTGTAATTTTGGAATGCTTAGGTATAAAAGAAGTCTTCAGGAATTTCACTATATTTGGAAATTCAGAAATACCTTATATTAGAATTTTCTGAATTCCAATTAAGAAATAGGTCCTTAAATTCTTGGCAGAAATTCTAGTAATGAAAGAGGCCTTATTAAGAGATTGAGCCCCAAATTCTATTTTTAGTAGTAAAAGATGTTATGTCAACAATCCTAATAAAATTACTAAGGGCCAATATGTTTGTTGAATATTGAATTTCTAAGAATCTTCTTGTAAGACTAAACAAAGAAGTAAATGTGACGATCTACATGGGGCAAAAGATGGGAAAATGATTACCACCTTCACCTAGTAAATCAAATCCTAGAGCTTCCCTGACATTTAAACCTTAAATCATTCCCTCCTTACATCTCTCAAGTTCTTTTGTTGCGGACCGAGAGAAAGAAGATTAGAGGGAGAAGAGAGAGAGTTTTATATTATCTCATTATCTATGTACAAATACAATATGGAAATGCTTATTTATAGACAAAATAACCTCATAAGAAAGGAACCCTTATAGCGTAACAGAGTAATCTTAATTCTAACCATAACTTATCTTAAATGGGTATCCACTCAAAATCGATATCTTATAACACATAATAATACTGTGCAAACAAACATTTCTTTAAATTACCCTTTGCCACTATGTCTTCAATAGGGCATTCAAATTCATGCGAAAGCATGATATCATCATTAGGTATATATACCCTGCAAAAATGGTGAGTATTCTAACAACTAGAGATTCTCCTGTTCTCAGAAATCCAAGGAATTCTCTCATCAGAAGGGCTCAGAAATTTGGCCTTCTCAACGAGAGACATTGCACCTAAACCTTTGCAGAAGGACCACTACTGTTTGCTGTTGACAAAGAAACTGACAAAAATTTTCTTTGCAGCTGCAGTTACATACGCCATAACAGAACACGTGAATCCTTCCTTCAAATGCCACAAATGTCAAGCCTAGCATAGCACCCATTCCATGCCAATCATGGCTAAGAAATTTAAATCGCCGACCCCAAAACATGTCTAAATTCTCTGTTTCAGCAAGAACATCAAGACCTTGGCTGATGTGTTAGTGTCCCACTGATATGTTTAGCTTTATTTTTTGCTTGGCTTCTTGGTTGTTTTAGATGTAACTATAAAACAAACAAAAGAATTCTCTTCTTTTAGAAGGACTAGTCTCATCCATGACCTAATTTAATCATGTAAAGTTTGAACAAAAATTAGACTTATTTAAATTGGAATTTGGATGAGTTTGATGCCCTTGTAACAAGACCTCATTTGGAAGCATGATTTCCATTATTTGCACACATGGGTAGGTCTTAGGAACATATATTTATGAGATGCTATATATATATGAATAGGGTGAGGACTGAGGATGTCCTAGCAGTCCCCACATGCCCAATCCAGGCTGAAATTGATCTGATAGTTTTTAGTTGTGGTTGACCCTTTCGTTTTTTTGGGTTTGAATCCCAGACACAATTAACAAATGGGTTGAGTGTATAGGTTGAGTCTATTATTGTTAAATCAACCCAACCCAATTATTTTACCATGACCCACCAGCCAACCAAAACCTAGACTGTTAAGTTAATATGAACCCAGTAAGACCATTTTGCAACCATAGTCCCCACCATTAATGGGTTAGTTCCAACCAGTTAGGTTGTAACCACTGTCCATTTCCTCCTTGTGCCAAAAACCAGATGGCGTTTGGTTTTATCAGGGTGGAATAAGTCCCTTGCTCTGTGGGTTTTGTTTGGTTGTTTTTCCATTCAGGAATTAGGAGCGGGGGGACTGTGGGGAGTAGCTTTTAATGAGTCATGATTGCTGACTGTTGGATGGAGCAGACCCCCATCATTCCCTGCTTTTATTTTTCTCTTGTCTTTGTTTTCTATGGCTTTAACACATCTCTGTCACCTCTCCTTTCTCCTCTTTCAGTACTTTTCTCTTTCTTTCCATTCTTTGTTTTCTATTGCTTTTTTCTGCAACTTTCTTCCCACCCCAATGGTCCATGCATTTTTCAACGGTGGTTATAGGGACGGGCATTTAGTCTTTCCTCACACTTCTCAAACATAAAATACATAATATGTATCTTTAATGATTTTTGTTTACTTCTTTCTTTTATATTTGAATGATTGCTTTCCTTTGCTTGAAGCGTTTCCAATCCAGTTTAAGGTAATCAAATTTCTCTTTTACAAAACACTTTGGCCAGATGCACTTAACTTTCACAGGCAATTTGTTTCAACTAAAATTAAAGTGCTTTGTTGGGATTTAACTTTGATCCAACTTTGGGGCTTGCCCAATAGGTAGGATATCCTGTTTCTCACCTAATTGCTTATGACTCAATCATTGGGTTCCTATTCCTACGAGAGATATACCTATGGTGGGATTCTCTCATGGGTCCTGACGCCCTTGACCTGCTAAAAAATGTAAACGTTGAATCCAAATTTAAGAGAAAAAAATATGAAAAATGAAAAATGAAAAATGAAAAAAAAATACAGTTTTTTCAAGTGGGCCTAAAAGTGTAGTTGTTTGGACCACCCACAGAGACTTAAATGTGTTGCATATACGGGTGAGAGGTAATGATTGAGTCTATGTGAATGGACCACACACAGGTTTTGTCCATTACTGAACAATTGTTACTGTCGTCGCCAACTAATATGATGACCCATTTAAGAAGTGTCAGTTTTGAGTAACAGTGAATAAAAAAAGCATATCATTTGTCCATTCAGTGTGAAAAAAAAAATAAAAAATCTCAGCTTACTAGGGACATTAAACAACAACTTGAATAGAAAAGGGCTCCTCACTCTATTTTAAAGGAGGGCAGTTATCACTTGATTGTACAAGGATCGAACTTGGGTAGACCACATTTTCTCCGTCAAAAGGCTCTTTACCTCATCCAAGGTCTTCATGGTAAGAGAAAAAAGAACCACTTGTATGAAAGGTGAGAGTCTGCGGGTTGGTAAGAATATAAGGGAAAAAGCTTATAAAGAGAAAAAAATAATTTTACTCACTAGGTAATTGAGGGAAATAAATTATAATTTTACTCATCATGTAATTAAGGAAAAAAGATATTGATTCTCATCGGCTTTTTGCTGGTTTTTAAAAATGATAAATAAAAATTATTGATTTGTGGAAATAAGGACTTTGAAATCCAGTGATTTAAAAATAAAAATTAAAAAGAGAAATAAGTCCTTTGCATGTTTTTACCAACTGATCTTTACATTGGACTAGCAATATCATTTGTCTTATTTTAGGTCCTGAAACTGAAAGAGAATCCTGCTACAAAAGCTGGAGAGGAACTGGATCCACTAAATACTAGCTAAAGTTCACATGTGCAAAGACTTTGAGGTCCACTTTCCAAACTGCTAGGTAATTATTACAAGAAATATACATGTTTCCAGTTGTTAAAAACAGAAAAAAAGAAAAAGAAAAACCACCAAGTATATATTCTTAGAAAAGTCAAATAATCTACATTGAGTCTAACCAATGATTGGACATTGGCATGTTTGTGAGGTCTGTGAACCACTCTCAAGGTGAGGCATCTGAGAAAGTCAGCACCCTCAAACAATTTCAGCATTTCAGATGAATAAGAGTACTGTGGGTTCATTAAGAAGTTACTCTGTTCTCTTTTTTTTTTGGGTGGGTTCATTAAGAAATTATTCTGTTCTTTTTTTTTTTTTGGGGTAATCCTTATCTACCTTCCTAAATCCTTAATCATGTTTTCCATAACCTAATATGGGGAGGCTAGAAATGTGAAAGGGCAGACTTTTGATGGATGCATAGTCTTCACACTCTCCTAGTGGGGTTGAATGATCTCCACCAACTCATTAGGTGACCCACTTTTACAGCACAGAATTCCTTCTTTTTCTCAATTCATCAGATCAGACTCTATTTAGTGGTCATAATTTGATTAAGTCAAAATTTTAAATTTTACAATGATTAAAAGCAGCATTAGGGTTTTTAGATGCTCCACACACATGGGAAAGATTGCCAACATTATACACTTTCAAATAGCCCATGAATAATGAGAAATGAAAGCCCAACTGCTTGTACAACCATGTTGGTCGAGCCCACATATATATTACAGCCTAATCTAGCCCCCACATAATCATATGGTAGGTTATGAATGCTTTCATCATGTGTTGCACGACAATCATAGCCCACTAAGTTGGATTCATTTCTCATTTGCACTAGGTTAACAAAATAAGTTGCCATGATTAATCGAAACTTGTAAAAATAATCTATTTAATATGGTGCTACCAAACTACTACTTTTTTGTAATATAATAACAAACTCTAAATTATGCTCTAATCAATATTCGACACTATAGGGTGATGGATGATGATGTTCTTATTTTATTGTATGTGGTTACGCGAGCTTCGCCTGTCAAGCTATAATCTTTTCTTCATTGCTTATCCTTACTATGGTAATTCAAAATATCGGCCGATACCAACATGCATTAGCTGTTCAAAAAAACCCATAAAGAATATCTGTGTGATGTTTAAATCACATCCACACATATATATATATATATATATATATGGTACCCCGACTCAGGGGGCTAGGGTGCAAGAGAGCCCACTCAAGTGTAAAGAGGAAAGCCCACAACGTGGGAAGGAGAGCCCATAAAGTGGTAAGGATAGCCTACACATATAGGAAGAAAAGCCCACGCACATTCGGGGCCTATTTCTTTAACAATATTCCAAGCATTTGAAATATTATTTTATTTGAAAAGGCTCAGCTTATTCGATCAGTTCGAAATCTTCCTACTTTAGCTTGGCCCTAATTGCACGGATTTATTATTTAATTTGGTTTATTTATTTATTTATATTTTTTTTATCTTGCCCCAACTAACTAGCATTGGACTTCAAGGAAGTGGTCCTCAGAGCAACATGATAGGATATTCTTTTTTTTATGAAGTTTGCCCACTTAGCTGTTCAAGTTGCAAGTGCTTATCAGTGTCATTGTCTAGGAAAAAAAAAAAAAAAAAACAATGTTAGAATGGATCCAGTACTTGGAACAAGTTTAGGAGAATGGATTAAAAGGTTCACAAAAATGAGTTAACTCTGAAAATGGGTGAACAGTATTTTACTTCGACCCATGATTTTTTTTTCAATGTAGCACAGAATTTTAGTAAGTAAACTTTGCTTGGTTTGATGTAGTCAAGTGTTTTGGAGTTATAGCTTTTAACAGTTGAAACTTCTTAATTGGAGTGTGATTTTCTTAATACATGATTTGTTTTTAATTCATGCACCCCTTGCGCACTTTGCACCTGTATAAACATACAACGCGGCATGGGGAACTTAAGGCCTCTGGCTCGCTCTGATACCATGATAGAGTTGTTAGCAAGTAATCCCAAAACCAATTGGTGATAGGAAATTGCACAAACAACTACTAAACATGATGTGAAATCTGAAATGCAGATTTCTTTTATTGTTAATATTTTTCATGATCTCAGGGCTTATTTAGCTCTACATAAACGGGCTGCAGGTAACTTGATTTACATGTGAACGCTTGGTGCGCTTGGGTAACCTAGATTACACTCGGGTCAAAATTGTTGTATTCTTTCTTATGACAAATTACAATAAATCAGAGTTTTAGGTAATTAGAATACAGGGAAACCAAGTTCCAATGATCAATAGGTCCTGTCCGAAATTGTTGAAATACATTGGATGGTCCATTCTTAGTACTACTCCGGGGATAAATCTGAGCTTTAACATACAGACAGAAGACCTGTTTGAATAACATAGTAAGAAACAACAGAACAGCCACATTTAAGAAGAAACAGAATTATGGAAATGTTATACTTAAAGAAATGGATTGTTCATCTCCTTCGGTCCACCTCATGTTAGTACATGTTGATTACAAATCACTTAGATTAGATGATACTAATTGTCCAATGAGTGGTCATCAAAGTAGATGAGTCAGATCAAGTATGGTTTTATAGGTTCACACTAGCAAATAGCTTGTGCAATGTATGGAGAACTTGAGCTTGCTTAGTTGGTTGCCAATGTCTATCTCATCCAGCTAATCAAGGACCGGGTATGCTGCCCTTGTTTTGTCTTGTGTGGGCTCTTTTCTCACTTGTGTGTGCTATCTTTCTTAGTGTGCAGGACTCTCTCATGGGTCCTAGCCCATACCGGGCTAGGGTACCAAAGAAAAAAAAAAAAAAAAAAAAAACTTGTACAATATATGGGATGTTTAACTTTCTTTTGTTATCCAACCAAGACCAATGAGAAACCACGGACATGGTAAAGAAGCTTGTTCTTGTAAAAAGGGAAGCCCCGCTATTAGGAAAAAAACTTGCTTTGAGAGATCAAACTCTTGCAATTAGATGAAAAACGGGGTACGCAAACAAGTAGGCAAAGAATACAGGTTGCATGCACCAAATGAGATACAGTGATTCACTCGAGGAAAGAAGAAAATCTTAATAGCACCTAATGATGGAAAGCAGAATGAGACCCATAATTTAGAGGATTAACATCTGCCTAGACTGTTCCACCAAAACAAAACCAATTAAAAAGTCTACCTCGAGTTCTAAAAGTGGGTTGACTCATTCATACTTGGTTTAATTTACATGACTCGAATAGACACATGAGTTGAATAAGTTTCAAAACTCTCAACTTGACTCATCCTGACATCCCAAATTGATGGAAAAAGAGTAGTAAGTTAATTAGTCTACAGAGTCGGCCAAAAACTTGGGCTAACCCCATCCATGTGTTTCCAACTCACTTAGGGCTTGGGCGAGTCTGGTTTTTAGAACCATGCACCCACGAGACTGGACCCATCAATCATCACTATCTATTGCCATCAAGTAATCATCACTAGCTATTTTGGACTCACCTTGGTGGCTTCTCTCGGGTCATATTCAGATGGTGGCAAAGGAATGTCTGGTCCCTATCTTCATAGCAGCCAAAGATACAGGGGTGGGTGATGGGACCCACTTGGCATGAACCAAGGACCATGAAATAAATCTGATCATTAAAAAATAACGTTGGGGTTGAAGACACTTGACCCTAATACTTCATCCACACATGAGCTAGTGGTGGCCTTAGGGGGTTTTGGTTGATGTGAGGCTATTGGATTTGGGCCTCTCATCTTCTAAGGGACCCACATTTCCATTTCATCCACTCGTAGCCGTAGTGGTTGAAATTGAAACAGGGGCTAGATGCTACATGAATCACTGTTTACAAGTCTGTCATATTCTCATAAGATATGATTCTGGGATATTTTTCTGTGAGGAATTGGAGGGTCGTGGTTACAAAACGATCCAGACCCACTGATTTGGTTGGTTCTCATAGTGGAACCTGTATATAAGCATGGATTAAAATTGGAAAAATAAGGCCCAGTACAGCAAGTGGTTGGCTGGGTGCTGGTGTCTGTTGGCAGTAACATGGTGAACCACTCGTCAGAGCTCAGAACTGATAATGGTAAGGCCACTTTTAGCATTGCATGTCTAGTAATGAAGGCAGTCGTATATGGCCCTTTTTTTTTGGGTATGTGAATAGTAAAAGAGTGTTGCGATATCACAAAATTTTTTAGTAATACGGATTGTCACCGGCCGTGAATTTCTATGGCTAATGGTGACCGTACAAAAAAACCCACCCCTTTTTTTATTTTGTAAGATGAGGTGGTCCTATGTGTTAGGTTCGCTAGAAGTCAAGAAATTTCTAAGGTCTTTACCTTTTCAGATGCTTAGAAGTTGTTAAAGCTATTGATGGCAACAAAGACTGGTCTGTGGAATTTGTTATATTTTTATGTTCCTTGGTTTTTTTGAAAGATATATAACTTTTTTTTTTAAGATGATTTTTTTTTTAAAATCCACTAAGTCTTTTGTTTGGTTTAAGGTTGATTATGTGCCTTAAGATTTGAATGGGTTGGCGCATTGTTGTGCCAAAACTAGGATTAGAGGGCTGGATGAGGTTTGGATGTTTGTTTGTATGGAATTGAAATTCATATTATTCAGATGTGACCGTTTGTTTGCATGGAATTGTTGTTTGAATGAGATTGGAAAATGTAGGAACTTGTTTTCAAATGGATCTAATGTTTATTTGCAAGGAATTGAAATACATGTGAATTCATTGATGGGATGGGTTAATGAATTCAAATAATGTTCCAGCCCCCGGGAGAATTTCCTGGGTCAACCCCTGGAACCAAGCCCAAGTTCGTACCGAATATTCGTTGGGCTTTAGAATATAGGCCTAGAATCGAGCTCAACCAAGCTCAGCCTCAAATGTATTTTGGGTTTGTCTAGCCCAAATGGACCGTATGGGTCTGGGTGATCTAGAACAAGACACGTGTTACAATTCATGTGTGTAAAGGAATTCCCAAGAAGTGTTACACTACACCACCATGTGCCCAAAGCCAAAAGGAATGGCTCCTGTTCATTTGGCATCCTACGTGCAGAACAAAGATTTTGTGCACGATTTCATCTCATCTGATTGCGAGTGTTTGGTTTGAGAGACTCGACTTCTACCTTCCTAACACCAAAACCATTCAAGTCATTGTCCTCTTTTAGTCCTTACATTGTAATCTGTCTAGATACCATTACAGGATGTCTTCTTCTGTTTTGGGAGGAACGGTGCAGGCTGGTTACATAAAGACAACAAACCATATTTGTTTTCTGAACTGAGATCCTGATCCATTGACTTATGTTCTTTTTGGGTCAGAACATAGTTGTTCCTGACCCAGACCCGACCCCTATGCCTATGCCATCTGTACATGAAAAGGGTAATGGAATAAAATAAAAGAGAAATTCTAAACTCACCCACCTCTTTTGCTGAGCACACCCACATTTAACAAAAAAATAAAAATTATACATGACGAAAACACCCCTCTCCCTCTCCCCACTCTGGCAACCACCGCCCGACCCCACTACTGACCCCTGCTCCAGCCCATTTCTTTTGCATACACCCACATCCCCACCCACACCGTCCCTTCGGTGCAGCCAAAAGGGAGGGAGCGACGGAGAGAAAGGGAGGGAGAGGGAGAGACACAGGAGGGGGGAGAGAGGGAGACTGGGCGGGGAGAGGGAGAGGAGGGCGGGCGGGGGTTGCGACGACTGGCGGCGGGCGAGAGGCAGAGAGTGGGAGAGAAAGAGGGGGAGAGGGAGACTGGGCGGGCGGAGGGCAGGGAGAGAGCGGGCGGGGGCTACGACAGCGGGCGAGAGGCAGAGAGCAGGAGAGGAAGAGGGGGAGAGGGAGAAGCAGAGGTCGGAGGGATTTTGGGCAAGGGCCGGTGGCAGGTTAAAGGGAGAGGGGGAGAGAGGAAGAGAGAGGATAAGAGAAAGGGGGGAGAGGGATGGGGGCTGACGGTGGCGGGCGAGAGAGATAGAGAGAGGGAGAGGGATCGGCGGCGGCGGAGGTGGCCGGAGCAGGGAATAGGGAAAGAGAGAGGGAGAGGAGATGAGGGTATTTTGGATATTTTTGAAAATGTGTGTGGGCTCAGTATGGGTGCGTTTAAAATTTCTCAAAATAAAACTATAGCGAACATGGTTTGAGTAGAGTTGGCACTTCAGTTTCATATACATGCTCACGGATCGAACTCTGGATGGTCAAGTTAGGCCCAATAAGTGATGTCCTCATGGCTCAAACTTCAATCTAGCTTCACCTGAATGAGGTCCCTTGTAAGAAACAATACAATTCCTCACCTGGAAGAGCACAACTCAGCCACCGGGTTGACCAGTCCCAGCTAGCTCGGACTAGCTTACACCTTGAAACTCTGGTTCTACTCAATCTATTGGGGAAGTAATATGTTATATGTTGAACTACGTTTAAATATCTGTGCAAAATTGGGGCACATTTTAGCCCTTTCGGACGATCTAGGCTCAGACACAACAATTTGTTTTGGGGTCAGAAATCCTGGCTCAGGCCCAGTTTGTATGTGCTTTAATACAGACCAACATGGGCCAGAGCCTGATATTAAAGCCTAGTTGGTGCAATAATCAGGAGCCATTCCACTCCAACCTAGCTTATTTTATTTCCATTGTTAAACAACCGACTCAGTGTTCTGTCAAGTCGAATGACTCAGCTGAGTGTATCACCTAGGGGTATTCATGGGCCTGTTATGGCGAGGCCTAAGCATCTGGAAGCATGGACACTTATTGGGCCTAGAATTCATACCCTTATCCACATCATGGACTGAGCGCTAGGCTCAAGCCCATCCCTTTTGCGAAATGCATGCCTTGACTATAAAAATATCAGCCATTTTTTATGGTGTACAGTGCAAGACCCGGCCCATTAAACAATATGACTCGTGAAGTCGGCCCTGGTAAGCCCACAGGCCTAAAGAAGACCCAAATTATGCCCAATATGTGTCGGGCTTGGGCTGTTACAAGCATGAGCACCTGAGCAAGTTCCTTGGTTGTTAGACTTGACATCCTGTCAAATTGTGTTGACTCAGTTGGGTCCGGCAGAGTCACGTGCTCTTTCAAAACAGCAGTTATTTAATACTAGTAATTAAATGTAACAGTAGAGCAAAATCGAGTTGATTCTGCCTTGCCTAGTTGAGTCACAGGCCCAAGCCCAAGTCTAATAACTAACGGTTCAGACTGTCTAATGTATCCATCCAATGGGCAAGGTTTGGGCCCAAATTTAGGATCTGGATCCCATATTAAGCAAGAACTAAGCCACGGGCTCCAAGACAGTTGGACTCCATTTGCGCATAGATGTGTGCGTTTTTGTGTGTGTGTGTGCGCGCGCATACATCACTTACTATATTATAATGAGGGATAGCTTGATGGGGCCTACCTAGGACCCATCTGATCACGGGGCTGAGGGTGGAAAAAGACATCTTTGATGGGCCTAAATATCATATTTGCGGTCAATCTCATGCCTCTAACCCTTTCATCCATGGCCCACTAAGGACTCTTTGAGTCATTAGATTAATGAAAAGTAGAGGGCTTGATGGTCATTTCATGTGTGTGTTTGGTTGTCGACTTGATGATCAGTTTTAGGGAGGAGGGGCTTGATGGTCATTTCAAGTTGGATTTCGATAGAGGCCTTACAGTCCAGCTACAAGGATCGTCATTACAGGATCATATACTCATTAAATATATGTATATTACATATACATATATGTATATATATTTACATATTTACAAAAACATAAACATACATTTTTAATTGTATTTTAATAGTACAACAACAACTGACCCAATATAGTTGGGACTAAGCTTTGATGAAGATGATGATAATGATGATTTCAATAGTATAACAACATTTATTTTGGTAAAAGAAGAAAGGGGCTTTGAAAGAGTTTGAGCATTCAACGACCACCTCGGACCTCCTATACTCTTATGGATGGGCTCAGATCTAGGACTAGGGTTAGTGTGAGACCTAAACCCAAACTCAAATGTAGGCCTATCTATTTTTATCAGGGTCAAACACTAGCCAAAGAATTTTTGGCCCAAATCTAGCCCCTTAACAATGAGTCCAGATCCTCTAAAGCTTTGACATGAAAAATCCGAAGTTCAAAGATTGTTACTTTTTTAATTTTTTTTTTCTTAGTATTGTTACTTTGAATCACGCTCATATATTGAGAATCTAATTCTTTCGAAGTAAACACCCTTTTAGCTTATGAGGCATCCTTAGGTTGGCCTACTAGTTAAGAATGGTACTGACTTAAAGACCCATGGATCAATCTCTGGACATGTGAGTGATATCGAGGTGCCAACACCATTCAACCTTGAGTGTTGGTTGGTATTCCCAAATCTTACTCCAATAAAAGTTAATCCCATTGTAAGTTTGACAATTTTATTAAAAACATGGTTAATACAATCTTATACATACCTATTAATTAGGTCTACTATTCATAATAGTTCCACAATGAGCCTCGGAACAGAATGACGCCCTAAAAGTTTCCGATCAATTCCAGTCGTTCCAATCTCAATTTCAAACCAATTTCGCTCCATTTCGGCCAAGGTTTCATACTTCCATTTATATGTAATAAAAACTTGAAAATAGTCAAATTGTAGAGTGTAGTGTAATTTAAGTGATGTGACTATGCATTTTTACTATTATTTTAGCATTTCGCTTTTTTTTTTTCAATTATAGATATTCTTTTATATTTTTCAATCGCGTCTTTTCCTAAAAGGAATATCGAAATTGGTTGAAATTCCAAAACAATCTACTCTAGGGTCAAACAAACGGCGTCGAGAACGGAATGGACAACTATGCTATTATCAAACAATACAATGAAACTTACGATGGCACCAACTCTAATTAGGATATAATTTGGATATACGGTGTATAATGGGAGGGTGTGAAAGGCTCAGCCCATGTGAGGCTACGGTAAACCCCTCTCTCTCTCTCTCTCTCTCTCGGAGCGAAAATACACAATGCATCCCGCAGCATCATCCCTTTATCTCTCTCAAATCCCATCTCCAGTCATGTCCACCATCAAACCCATCAAAATCCGACACAAACCCACCTCTCTTTCTCCACCAAACCCTTCAAATCTCCTCACTGCATTCCTTTTTCTCCACCCTGCCATCTCCATCAGACCCTTCACCAGACCTTCTCCAACCCCTCGAATCGTTTCGGTGAATTGCAGCTCCGATAATAGAGAAACCGAAAGCATAAGAGACCTCCTCTCTGGCATGGTCGACGAGAGAGTTGAAGAGCTGCTAAACAGAGAAGAGAACCGGGTTGTGTTGGATGAGCTGGAGAAAGCATCACAGAGAGTTGAGATGGCGAGAAAGGAGCTCGAAAGCATCAAAAGACAGGAAATTGAAGCTGCCCAGATGAAGGATTATGTCCAAAAGCTCGAAAGTAGAACTTCTGAGGTCGGTCTCTCCCACCCCTTTTTTTGTTTTCGGATTTTATTGCAGTTCTATTGCTTTAGTTCGAGGTGGTGGTTTTTATTATACAGCAACTGTTACTGAAGTTTACTTATTGATATGATGGCTCAGTTTTAAATCTTAAATCTTGAAATGTATCTATCTTCTTAGAATGTTATTGTTGGATGGTGGTACTTTAGACATTGAGGAAAATTCACTTAAATTTTAGGGCCCTGAAACAGATAGTTAGAATCATGAGATTGTGATCATTTGAAGCCCACACCTAATAGATAATGAGACCTTTCTGTGAGTGGATTCCATAGCTAGATTAGCAACTTAACGATTGCAGCCTGGTTCTTAGCTGAATTTTGCTCTTATATGTAATGGATTGGGAGATTGAGGGTGATGCCTTGAAGTGCATGCCAATTGCCAAATCAGAGGTGTAGTATAGAAGTGTCATGATAGTCCATTGGCATTGGGTGATCATTTGGTGGGTTTTATAATGGGTGGGCCAATGTTAAAAATTGTTTTGCAGGTTGCACATTTCTAACCATATGATTGGCGAGCTGTTATTGTTGGATGCTGACCATTTACAATTACAGTATATATTCGTTTTGCCTTTCTTTAGGTGATGGTTGGGATTAATCAAATCGCAAATCAAGGAATTCTCTTTTCTTCCAGTGGCTCATTCATGATGGCTGTACCAGATGGATGGTTGTCAGGAGGGGAATTCTACTAATTTTATGCATCTGTCTTCCAGAGGGTTAAGATCTCTCACCTAATTTGTGGTGTTTGTCTCAACCTCATTGTTCTAACTTGATGTCTTTCCTCTAGAGAATAAAGCATACATTAATATTATAAGCGATGATGATTTGGTTGGGGATCACAAGAATAAAAAATGTTTTGCCATAAGAAAAAGTTTTCACTTTGATTGTAAGTTTGTAACTGAAAAGGTGAGCCTGGAATGTGCAAAGCTAAACTCTATAACAAGAAAATACTTGGGAAATGCAGTAAAAAAAAAATATAGGTTGCATAACCTTATATACTCAAAATTCTCTGTTAGGTTGAGAAACTCACAACCATATGGGTTATGGTATCACATTTGACTGCACAATTCCTTTCTGTTCTTCAAGTCGGCGCCAACTTGATTAAATGGTTTGTCCATAGGAGGGCCTAAATTTGAATGGTTGCCCCCTAAAAAACCACTTTGGATGAATGATCTTCAGATCAATATGTGATTATCATTATCTTCATCTTTTGATGGTTAATGATGAGATCAATAGATCATTTGATCCTTGAATGTCATTTCCTGCCTGTTCTTAATTTTGATCATTCGTTTTCATGCTCTCAATCAGACATTTAAGTTCATCCGGCTAAAATATCTTCTTGCCATGGGCAGTTTGAAGTTCGTTTCACAATGTCAATGGTCTAGAATGGTCATGGTTGACCTAGAAGTTTTATAGGATGAGTCTTCATTTCTGCATGGTTCATGAACCATGGTCATCATCGTCATCGTCATCGTCAAATCCTTTTCCCATCTGGGTTGGCTTTGTGGGTTCTACTTTTGAATCAACTCTTTTTTGTATACTATATTACTACGATGCACTCAAGTCTCACCCAATCAAATTTTACCCTTTGCATTATTTATGCCCCTCCTCACATGCATCGTATATTCCTGCAATCCTGCTAACTAATCTCAACACAGTACCATTATTTGTTGTGCATATGCATCTATGTGATATGCCTTTATGGATGATATTCATGAACATGTAAGAATAATTGAGTTTGGATGCTTGAACAGTTATACACTGTCACGATTGTCTTTTTTTTTTTTTTTGGTAAAACACGATTGTCTTTTGGTGCACTTATTTATGTTATTTGTTATATTCTTCCTCCAAGATTGCAGAATGCCAAAAGGCACTGTCAGAAGCAAGAGCCATGGTTGAAGAAGCTGAACGCTCTCTTTCATCAAACATGGAAGGAGTCAGCTCTGAAGATGCCTCGAAAGAAAATGAAACTGATGATATTGACAGAGACGCAGAGAGGTTGGAGTCCTTAAAAGCTGCACTTATTTCTGCTATGGTGGGTACACTTGCAGGAATTCCTATTTCCTTCTCTCAACCAAGCAGTAGTGCCCAGCTAATACTCCACTTATCAGTCATCTTCTTTAGCTGTGCTTTGTTTGGAGTTACCTTTCGTTACACGATAAGGAGAGACTTGGACAACATTCAGCTTAAGACTGGAACTGCTGCAGCTTTCAGTTTTGTTAAAGGTAATTAATTGCTCTTCTAGAAGGGGGATTATATAATGATACCGATTGCATGATATCCTCTGGCTTTGAATGTTTACAAACCAGAACTGAAAAAATATAAAATCCCCAAACCCCAAATTAGTATTTTTTTTCTACAAATGGATAGATCTATGCATCAGACCAAATACATATAAAGTCGCTCAGACTACATAGATAAATCATAGAATTTTCCTATGAACGCATGTAGGCATTTATAGGAAAAAAGAAAAAAAGATCAAGAATATGCCCCTAAAAATATGGAAGAGATCTCTCCATATGCATAGGTTATGCATAATATATTGTAGACACAAGCTTTAAATAAGAAAACAAGCCGTTTTATGAAAAAACACAAAAAATAAAAAAAGATAGACGATCATTCAAATAAAAAAGATAATGACCATTCGAAACATAAAATAAAAAGATAATGATTCAGAAACAAAAATAATTAGAGACCTATAATTCACCAAATTATGCAGAACTGTGTTAATCATGATAAAATTTTGGATGATTTGAGATTTAGGTTCTTGTCAGTCAAACAAAACTAATCCAACCCCATCCCCAAATACCAAGACAAAAAAAGGGCGAACTAGTTCTCTCAATTTATTATGCTTTATCATAAGCACCAATATGCAATCATCACGACGAATAATTTGAACCGTGGACTTGATGGTAATTTGCTTAATTTTGGGTCTATGGACACATAATTCCTTTATAGTGCAAAAGAAAGTGCAAATTTGATCCTTTAAATTTATAATCAGATGTTCAGTTGCCCAAAACTTGATTTATTGTAGGAAGTTTTGTCTAAAGAGGAAATGTTGTGCTTGAAATGCAGGCCTTGCTGAATTGGAGGCAGGACCCCCTTTGGAATTCACTCTTGGCAGCATCCTGTCACATGCTGTTGATGGAGCAGTATTTGTATCTGAAAATCTTTTTATCTTTGTATTTGCTGCTGTCGGTCTGGATTACTGCTTTAAGATGAGGCTGCTAAGCCCTTTTCCCATTAAAAGATAGGGTTCATAGTCTAATTTGAGGTGAGGAATCATTTTATCTGGAGATCATTCATGCCTTTGAAAGGTAGGTATTCTAATTGTAAAATCCCTGTTTCAGATCACCTTTTGTTAAAATATGAGTAACACATGTTCTGGGAAATGATTAAAGCACCCTTGAACGTTTTGGAACTATAGTCAAGCACTCCCCAAATGTATTTTAAGGTGCATAAAATTTAGTGCAAAAGATTACTTTTATGCCTTTTTTCACTGGGATGTATAAAAAAAAGAAGGAAAAAGGAAACAGAAGAATGTTTAGGAAATGATTTAACCTTTTCTTGCCATGGAATGAAGATATTTCCACCCTTTTTAGGGTCAAGCATTGTATATTTTTTTTAAAGATTTTCATCTCTCTGCAAGCAAGACTTTTGGTTTATTGCCAATGATAATTTTGGGCCAAAGGACTCATTTGCAATGCAAGGTTCTTTCCTTCCTTGAATAGTAATAATAAATTATTCTTCTAGGAGTTGAATATTTCAGTACTGACATTTAGGCCGACACAAGCGTTGAATCTTGCAATAGTTTTGCTTTTGCATTTTGATTACTACTAATATTACAAGATTAAAATATCGCTCGTTGAATATCAGAAAATTCCTAATAGTATGGTTAATTGATTATCCAAATGTTTTTCTTTCTTTAATCAATGTGCATATAGAATGTCTCTATTGAAACATTTTTTTTCCTCCTTTCCACAAGAATGATATGATCATAGGATGTTACTGGTAATGTCTCAAAGAATGCGTTGATTACATGCTATGGTGCTCATTAAGGTATTTGCTATAATTGAACCAAGCTTGTTAGAGAATTCAACAAACACATAACATTTAACCCATTTAGCATCCATGTCTGCCCCCATTTTCACCATTCTTTCTTGCTGCTGATACCTATATTTCTATAGTGCTGCTTTGACGGCTTTCATGCATTACATTACATGTAACTTAAGAATGCCCGTGCATTTATGGGTTTTAGATAAGAAATCCTTCACCTTTAAGCTTTTTGTAGTATATACAGCCCATGTTTCACGAAGTAAACCATAAGAAAACCTGCTAATTGTAAAGGAACCTGTGAGGTTTCAACTTATTCTGAAAAAGACATCTGCACTAGTGTTATGTTAACAACTGTGACAGAAATTAGTAGTGCCAATAGTAAAAGTGAAAATATATAGAATGACCATCAACCCCACTTTCTTGCTCCCCCATGTTTGAGTTATCACCTTTCTCTTTGAAGCTTCTGTTTTCTTCTAATATTTACATCACCCTATGTTGGACAAACCCGCTTTCCCAAATACTTATACATACCACACCTTTCTTTTTAGAGACAACATCCCTAGCTCTAGCGCTGAAGGTAAGGGACTTGGTGAGGGTGTGGGTGGGTGTGTGAGCACTTACCTTCAGCATCTTTTAAAAAAAAAATTGGCAATCTGAAAAGTTGTAATACCTATTAAAACATGCCAATCAGAAATCATGGGACTCTAATGGTTGGATTCTGGTAAAAGGTGGGTCATGTTGCCCATGTCGGTTCTGGAAGATATGGAAACAGTGATGTTTGGTTTGTAGTGCTTGACTGCTTGGTGTCAGAAGTTTAAGAAGTTCTGTGTAACCACTCCGAAAAAAAAAAAAAAAGAGGACACTGTTGTGGAGAGGGTTGGAACTTGGGTATGCCTCATGCATGTGAACTTGTATAGATAGGTAGCTCTGTTTCCATTGCATCAGTTCATAAAAGAAGAAAGATTAAAAATGGGAAAGAATCTGCAGTTGATTTTTATGTTAGAGATATAAGAGACTTAACAACTCTTTCTCGTCTTTAAATACACGGAAAAGCAAGAGATGCAGAAGAATTGAATATGAGCAGCTCGTCTTTAAATTCACAGAAAAAGCAAGAGATGTGGAAAAATTGAATATGATAAAGGCTGAGAAATTCAGTTTGATCATTGGTGAGAAATTCAATTCAATAATTTCCATTTTAAAAATTATTAACTATACAAATCCGCGTGAACGAACAGTATGAGTCTATAGGCAGCAGTGAGGAATTCTCAAATCTAAAAAAAAAAAAAAAAAAAAAAAAAAAAAAAAAAAAAAAAAAAAAAAAAAAGAAAGAGGTGACCCTGACCCTAGTAGATTTGCTTTTCACTTGGAAAAGCTAACAACAGCGGTTATCCAAAAAATAACTAACAAAAGCATAAGTTAAATATAACTTATCAGCCAGCTTTCTAATTGGCTGTTTGCAAAAGCTCAAGTCCAATGGACATTGATAATCATCCAATGAAAGTAGGACACATGGCATGTTATTCGGGATTATAACAACACTATTTGCGAGTCAATTTTTGAATTGACCGTTTGCAAGCACTCGTGTCTTATGGACATTGATAATCATCCAATCCAATTTTACAAAATCTAATGGACACTGATGATCGTCCAATCCAATTCTATGAAATGGAAAATTGCATGTAGAAACTTTGTCCTTCGTCGATCATCCGTTTTTTTTCCTAAAACCTGAAGTCAGTCTATTGTTTTACAAATGACTTTCCTCATCTACAATAGGACTAAGAATCTATGCCAATGTTTTTTGAGTCTAGATCCCTGCGTTTCTCCCACGTACTTTATATGAGTGGGACGTGTGAAACTCTTCAGTGGAACCCACTTATTGATAGTTTGGCCTGTTTAAAATTACCGTTGTCATTCTACAATGACATAAATTAAATTTTACTTCTTCTTATTTTTAAACCCAGCGGAGCGCTTGGGACCATGAGACTATGACACAACTCACACATGTGAGGTGATGGGAACTCACACATGAGCAAAGAGATAAAAACAAAGCTAAAATTTACTTGAATAGGAGTTGGTCTCAATTACAATGTGATTAATGCATATAAGATTACATTTTTTTTTAAAACCCAGCCAATGGGGTTGGGACTCAAGAGAGAGTCTGTACACACATGAGAAGAGAGTCCGTAAAAGCGGAAAGAAGGCCCACACAAGTGGGAAAAGAGCTCGGGCCGGGACTAAAGAGAGAGTCTGCACACACATGAAAAGAGAGCTCGCACAAGCGGAAAGAAGGCTTATACAAGTGGGAAAGAAGCCCGCACAAGTGGGGAAGAAAGCACACACAAGTGGGAAGAGGTGTACCCAGGGTTTAACCCTAAGCAGCTAGGTGATAATTACACTAATTATATTTTAATTTACGTTCTCAATCTTACAATGAAATCAACTCCTCTTGATATAAGATTTAAGGAACTGTCACGAGAGTGGATGAAAATAATTTTGAATGGTATGTGTAATCAGAGGTAGGCCTTCTTTTTAAGTTCCACGCATTCTACTCACGGGAAGCATGTAGAGAGACATGCACACTTCTCACAAGGGAAAGGAGTGGAACCCACACTGGGACCCACCTAATAAAAATCTGGGCTGTCCAAAATGAACTCCCGCCCCAATCTGGTGATATCATCAAAGTCTACTCTAAAATGAATTAGTCCCACTCCAAGATTGGGCATATCATTGATAACATGGTTAATGAATATGATTAATGATATGCTTAATTTTGCAGCCGGATCAACCCATCTCATAGTAAAATCTAGAACACCTCCCATGAATAGGGAGGCGAGGGATTTCCATTACGAAATAGGGAGATATTATTTCATGCAATCCATATACGCCAAATGTGTAAAATCTTATATTAGCTATTACGTCTCTCAAGAATTTAAAAAAAAAAAATCAAGGAAGAGATTTTGAATCCGAATCCCTTGTTTGGACCAATCAGGGGTGGTTTCCTGTTTGGACGAAACTGGGGATTCGGACTTGGAGATTTTCGATTTTCCATGGTTTGGCAAATGTGGATTAGATGAACTGCATCTCCCTGTTTCCAGGAAAGAGGGGAACTTGACTCTTCATTAGGTGGCTTCCATTCTTTCCACATGCGGGGAACGTTTTCCAGATTGCCCAAGGGATTTGGACTCTGCTAGATCCTGATCTTCCTTTTCTCGAGTTTTTTCCCAGAATAGCACCCTCAAGTAAACTAATTTCCATAATAGCACCCATTTGAAAATAATACCCAAAATAGCATCCCGAGCCTATGTGGCATATCCAATCCTAATACATGTTAATGACAGCAACGGGCAATTTTTTTGTCAACAATGGAAGCTGTCACACAACTAAATCCTTTTCTACGGAAAGTCTCTCGCACACCCCAAGTTCATCGTCAATTCTCGCCCTAGCCTCTCCCAGGTAAGTCTGGTTGTTTTTTTTCTCTCTTTAAATTTCTGACCTTGAATTCTATAAATTAAATGGATCGTTTGATAAATTTTGAGCATTCTGGTAAAATAAATATTGTGTTGACTGCCAAATCACATAACTGATTTATCCCTTCGATTTCCACCACTTCGGGTTTGATCTTTACCCCTATGTGGCTTTGAGCTTTCTTATTTTGTTTCTTATAGATATACTTTTTTTTTTTTTTTTTTTTTGTTTAGTGCTGCATGTTTGGCCATGGACTTTTGTGGCTATGCTGTTGATGGAATTCAATACAGATATAGACAAGGAACCTTTTTAATTCTTTACACATGTATGCTAGTGGTCCCAATTCTATTACTATTGCACGTTGGCCATGGACAAAAATTTTGTGGTTGTCCCAAATCCCAATTATATTATATCATAATCAAAACTTTTGTGCCTATCCCAATTATATTATATCGACATAACTTTTGTGATTTTTTTTTTTTTTTTTTGTTTTGTTTTGTTTTGCTTTCGTTTCATTTGGTTTTTGCTGCTACTTGTGGTTCTTTGTTTTATTTTGATTGTGGTTTTTGCTGCTACTTCTTGTTCTTTTGTTTCAGTTGTTTTTTATTTTTATTGCATCGCAGGCCTAAGAAGAAATCCAATATGGATTTTGATGCAGTAAACCTGAATGAGATTCCTAATATTATATCTACGGAGGATCCATATGTTCTAAGTTTGATCACAGTCAATCACAACGACGTTCACTATGAAGATTTGGATGCAGATAACAAGGTTCATGGGGTGGACCACATAGTTGATCATGATGAACCAGATTTGAGTACAATGCCAGGACCGTCAACTTCTACTCAAGAGCCAATGGCTCCTGAGTTTATTGATATTAGTTGGGTAAATGAAGTTGTTGCTAGTCAATGGGTTCCACAACAATCAAGTGGAGCAGAAAGTGTTGATTTAGTTGTTGGAGCTCAATATGCAAACAAGGATGATCTTATTAGTGCAGTAAAGATGTTCCACCTCAATGCACATGCGGAGTACAAAGTTATGCATTCCAACTCCACAAGATTGATATTAAAGTGTAAGCTTGCACATAATGGGTGTACTTGGAGACTAAGAGCATCTATACCATTGGGAAGTAGTTATTTCAGGATTGCAGTTCATCAGGGCCCTCACTCTTGCGTTAATCCGATCGGAAATCGCGGTCATGTGCAGCTTAATTCAATTTTTGTGGCTCATTGCATAAAGAACGTTGTCAGAGCCCAACTGTCAATTACTAGCAAAGCAATCATAGCTATGATAAAGGAGCAATATAATTTTACAATTTCTCACAAGAAAGCATGGTTAGCAAAGCAACATGCCATGGTTCTATTGTTTGGTGATTGAGAGGAGTCATACAAGATATTGCCAGCATTTATGGCGGAAATGCAAAAAGCCAATCAAGGATCAGTTGTAGTTTGGAACTCAAAGGCTACATCCAGTCCTGGAGTGGAGAAATTTAAACGTGTCTTTTGGGCTTTCGGTCCTTCTATTGAGGGTTTTAGGTATTGTAGACCTGTAATTTGTGTTGATGCTACTCATTTGTATGGAAAATATTGTGGAAAGCTGATGATAGCTGTTGCGATTGATGGAAATGAACAGCTACTTCCATTGGCATTCGCCATAACTAAGGGAGAGTCCAATGACACTTGGGGGTGGTTTATGGGTTGCATTCGAGAGAAAGTGACAAACCGTGAGGACTTATGTGTTATATCTTATCGACATATTGGTATAATAAACGCTATGCAAGATCCATATCTTGGTTGGAAGGAGCCAATGGCATATCATCGGCATTGCATGAGGCATTTTGTCAGTAATTTCAACACGAAGTTCAAGAATAAGCATTTGAAGTCAGTAATAAGTGGGCTCGCCATGACAAATCAACAACACAAAATTTGATAGGATGTGGGCTGAGATTGAAAACCTTGATAATGATTCGGTGAAGTCATGGATTAATAGGGTTTCTCTTGAATCTTGGACGTTGTTGCATGATGGAGGACGAAGGTGGGGAGATATGACGTCAAATATGGTTGAGATATTTTACTCTGTCTTGAAAGGCGCTCGTTTTTTGCCGATTGCAGCTTTGGTGCAACTTACGTTCTATAGAGTCAATAGCTACTTTGCAGTTAGACGTGAGTAGGGGGAGGTGCGACTACATTCTAGTGCTTTATTCACTACAACAATTGAGGCTAAACTAACTGGGTTAAGAGTTAAGGTGAATGGGCATGAAGTTCATATGTATCACCATAATCCTGGCTTATTTGAAGTGAAAACTACACCAGCACGCTCTGGTAATCGGGCTAGAGGTGGATGAGTGCACGTTGTTCACCTTGGCAATAGAACTTGTTCTTGTAACAAGTGGCAAATCTATCATCATCCTTGTTCACATGTATTGGCTGCATGTGCTTCACGTAGAATTGATACTCTTCAGTTTGTGGACGAATTTTATTCTATGCAAAATTACATGAAATGTTGGGCTCCTACGTTTCACCCTATTCCAGATAAATGTTATTGGCCCACTTATAATGGTCCGACTCTCATTCTGGATGAAAATATGCGGAGAAATATCAAAGGCCGTCCAAAATCCACTCGTATTCATAATGAGATGGACGCTAGAGATGGTGGTCGCAAGCCTTTGGTGTGTGGGTTATGTGGAAATACGGGTCATAATCAGCGTTCTTGTCCAAATAAAAACCAATGAAGTAAGTTTTGATTTTATTATATTTTGCCTCTTCAATTTTTGTTTTTAAATCCAATACAGTTTTGTTTCTTGGCATGGCAGGTTGGTGGATATGCATTTGTTGAATGTTGCAGTTAGAAAGTATGGAGCAAAACTTATTTATTTTGTTTGATGCTAAATGGAGCTATTGCTGTATTAATCAACTGCAGACAATGACTGGGTTTGGACAAAAAAGTGGTTTTTTGATTAAGTATGCTAAGTGGCTTGGCAATTTGATATAGTGTGAAGAATATAATTATGATATCTTATTCAATATTTTCAAAGTTTATGCAATTTGTTACCTTTTATGTGATTGGGTTTGGGCAGAAAAGTGGGTTTTCATCACATAATATCAAGTGATGAAAACCACTTTATTTGATATCTTCAATGTGTTTAGTGATGCCAGTTGCTTTATTGGTAAAGACCCAACTATGTGATTTGACAAGGGATTGCTTTCTTGGTAAAGACTCAAATATGTGATTTGACAAGCCTCTAAATTAGGAATTAGTGGCTTTGGGTAGCTGGAAATTTTTACCTTCCATTACGGTCATTAACGTCTATTAGGAATGGACATGCCACGTAGGCTTGGGATGCTATTCTGGATATTATTTTCAAATGGGTGCTATTATAGGAATTAGTTTATTTGAGGGTGCTATTCTGGGAAAAAACTCCCTTTTCTCTATGAGGAAAGTGACGGATCGGAATTGTATCTATACAGCGAACAAATACTAATGTGAATTAAACAGATGCATGCATTTGCCTTATCTTATCATTAAGGAAAGTTTCCCCATTACCAAAGCAGTTCCAAACGTCGGATTAATCTCATTGACTGTAATTTATATATATAGATTTTTAATTTTTTCATGCCATTAAGTTGGTGGTGTACCTGGACTAAATTTTTTTCATGATCCTTAAATTGACCATTTCTAACTACTCATTTGTGAGGACAATGTTTACCCTCCAATCCAACTTCATAAAATCGATTGAAATTTCATTCTAATCATTCATTTAGTGGCTTTAGATCTTTCAAAAAAAAATTACTCCGCCTTATACTATTTTAGAAGGTAGGTGGATCGAGAAATTAATCCATCTGTCTGGCAAAATCAGGAGAGAATCAAAAGCGATTCATGCATTTCCTAAAAACTATCATGTTTCGGCATATAAATTTTGTGGATGCAGAAAACCAGTGTACATGGTGATTGATTTGTATGAGTGAAAGGAGGAGAGAGGAAATCCATCCATCACTCAAAATCTCTTGTAAAAGATGGCTGACGTCCTTCCTTTTGGTTTTGACCCTTCTATTCTCGACAATGTACCTGCCCAATTCATTTGCACCGAAGTAGACAAACCCTGTGTGGATGCGGAAGAAATCCACATTCCCACCATTGATCTGCATGGCTTCTTCGCGGGGGACCCAAACGAGACGTTTGCTGTAGCGAGGGTTGTTGCAGAGGCATGTGAAAAGTATGGTATTTTCCAGGTCGTCAACCATGGCGTTGAAGCTAAGATCCTGGAGCAGGCTCACCTTTGCATGGATCGTTACTTCCAGATGCGTTTGAGTGATAAGCAGAAGGCCAAGAGGAAGGTGGGCGAGAGCTTTGGATACGCCAGCAGCTTTACAGGAAGGTTTGCCTCCAACCTTCCATGGAAAGAGTCGCTCTCTATTCGATACGTCTCTTCTCCAACTTCTTCGGATGCTTGGGTTGAGGACTATTTTCACTGCATGGGCGAAGATTTCCAGCACTTCGGGTAAGAAACAAGGGAAGCCCTTAACATTGAGCAATATATTTTCAATCTTACGGTGAGACCAAATTCTTTTTAAAATAAATAACAAGAAAATTTATCTGAAGGAGAGGATGTTCATTTTGATAGATGTGGATTTCGTCTTCGCTCTCTCATGGAGAGACTACATTTAATAGCAGGTGAGGAATCCAAAAATTTGAGAATTTTATATCCTCTCCTTTTGAATTGAGGGTTTTCACATCCTATGTGGGCTGACCAAAGAATCCTAAAAAATAAGATCTCATATGGTGCGAATAGATCTAGAGAATATCCAAGCATGGATGTTTCAAAACTTTGTTGGGAATTAGAATCTTTTCTTTCAGAATTCGGTTGCCAAAGGTGACCACAAAATGCAATAAAGGCTCACTTTTGAAAGTAGGTGCTAGCTTTCACCTTTCTTTGCATCAAAGAATGATGCTTGATCGTTTGTTCCTCCTGCAGGTTGGTGTACAACGAGTACAGCAAGGTGATGTGTGATCTCTCCCTCTCCATCATGGAGATATTGGGCTTGGGCCTTGGACTAGAACGACGGATTTTGAGGGAGTTCTTTGAGGCCAATGACTCAATATTGAGGCTCAATTACTATCCTCGATGCCCCCAACCGGATCTCGCCTTGGGGACTGGAGCCCATTGTGATCCGACTTCCTTGACCATTCTACACCAAGATGGGATCAGTGGCTTGCAGGTCTTTGTAGACAATAAGTGGCGTTCTATTAGCCCCAACCCAAATGCATTAGTCATAAACATCGGAGATACGCTCATGGTATTTCCTCTATGGCATCGATCTCTTATGTAGTTTTTTAGTTTTTTGGTTTCAATTATTAGAATTTTACGATTTTTTAGAGAATATGTAAGATTATTATACAATCATTTTAATTATGTTCTGAAATAGTTGTCTTATTTATTAAAAAAAAAAATGAAGGATTTGATTGCGGAAGTAGGATTGTACCAGGCTTGATCGCGAGATCACCGCAGGGCCCAATCTTGATACCATAAAACTTTCAAATAATCACTTCTTTTCCATAATTTCACTGTAAGATTCATTCACAGAAAAGAATACATAAGAAGATACTAACCGCCAACCATAAATAAACCAATTCATCAGTGCAGTTATGAATCTGGCTTCCTTTTTCTTCAATCTTGTTGGATATGCAGGCTTTATGCAATGGAAGGTGGAAGAGCTGCCTGCATAGAGCAGTGGTGAATAGTGAGAGAGTGAGGAAATCCATAGCATTCTTCCTTTGTCCGGAGATGGATAAGATGGTGATTCCACCAAAAGGGCTGGTGGACAAGGATCATCCCAGGAAATATCCAGACTTCACATGGGCGATGCTGCTGGAGTTCACGCAGAAGTATTACCGTTCCGACGCTAAGACACTAGACGAGTTCTGTGCATGGCTTCTCCAAAACCAGACGACTGATCCACATGAAAGCCCCAAGTCAAATGAATGACTGAGACAACAGCTGAGATTGAACGATCTAGCCAGCCTTCTTGTGATAGTCAGATTAAATAAAGTGTTGGTCAGATGAAATAAATTCAAAAAAATTCAGTTGCAACAGAGTCTAGTAGGATTAGATAGCTATGGGGATGTACTGTGTAGGTGCATGAATGCACATGTTCTATAATGTTTTTGCACAAAAAATGACAAATTATTGCATAAATTTTGGGGAGTGGTTTTTGGGGGTTGTGCTTGGCAGCTTGGGGAATTTCCTAATCCTACCAGGGCAGGTTTGTTAATGTCGGCTCAACCTAAATTATGCTTCCTAGCAGAGCAGGTTTTATTAATGTCGGATAAACCCAAATTAAGCTTCCTCTCTCATTATTACGCTATCCAAATTCGCCCCTACCGCATGATGGGTAGGGTCGAATTGAATGGAGATTATATTTGTAAGCAAGACAAGACAAGATTCCGTCCCTCAACCTCACTCATCCTTTAGGGCACGTTTGGTAACAAAATCTGTAGGGAAAATATTTTCTCTTTCTACTATTGTATGTAGGCCTGTCAATAGGCCGGGCCGAGCTTGGGCTTGAGTTGTCCAATCCCGTCTCGAAAATAGAACGGGCTTGCCAGGTGTTGTCCAATCCTAACCCTAAATTGAACGGGCCTACATCAAATCCCGTCTCATATGAGCCCGGGTTGGGACAGGGCTAGGCCTGGGCTTAGCCCAATCCTGGACATAAGCAAAACATTCTCTAATTATTCTTACTATCACCAGACACCCGGTGTGAATTGGACTTTAAACCCTCCTCCTTTTTTCCGGGTTCGGAACCGGCAATACAATGCAACAAGCAACATGGTGGAGTTAAAAAACTTTTTTTTTTTTTGCCGATAACAGTAGAAAATCAGAAAATCAATAGAAATGAATGAATATCCTATAAGCTATATGAGTCAAGTAATGTAGGAACGATTAAAACCTTTTTTTCTTTTACCGATGAAAGTAGAAAATCAGAAAATCAATAAAAATGAATGAGAATGAATATCCTATATGAGTCAAGTTAAAGTAATGTAGGATCGGTTAAAAACTTCTTCTTTTTTTTTCCAGTGAAAGTAGAAAATTAGAAAATCAATAAAATGAATATCCTATATGGGTCAAGTAATGTAAAAAAGAAATCAACAGAAATTATTTTTCTTTTAATATGTCTAAAACAACATTTAGTGTATTCCCATCATTGTCTAGATCACCATCACTAGTTGGGTAATGACTAAACCAATCTTACGTACAAACTAATGGTTTTACCGTATTTGGTTTCAAAGAAGTCCTATGTGAGTCAAGTACCCTCCCTTCGGTGCTAAATGATGACTCTGAAGCAATGGCAGAAACTAGAATAGCTAAAATATTATGAGCCATTCGAGATAAAATAGGATACTCACTACAACAAACTGCAGTTTTAGCGACGAAATTTTTCGTCGCCAAAAGTCCATAAAACGTCGGTAAAAATCTTTACCGACGAAATAATTTTCGTCGGCCATACGTCGGTAAAAAGTCGTGGACAAAACATTGTACCGACGAAATAATTTTACGTCGGCAAAAGTCTATTTTTACCGACGAATATTACATGTTTACCGACGTTTAGAAAACGTCGGTAAATTCATTTTGCCCTTTTACCGACGTTTTATGTTCGTCGGGAAAAATAAAACGCAAAATAAATAAAAAATAAAAATCACGTTACCGACGTTTCATTTTCGTCGGTAAAAAATAAAAGGCAAAATAAATAGAAAATAAAAATGGTTTTACCGACATTTTATTGGCGTCGGTAAAATAAAAGGAAAATAAATAAAATAAAATAAAATCTTTGCCCGACGTTATATTTGCGTCGGTAACATAAAACATAAAATAAATAAAAAATAAAATTTGTGTTACCGGCGTTTTATTGTCGTCGGTAAAATAATATAAAAACATATTACCGACGTGTTATTTTCGTCGGTAAAAAAAATTTAAAAACCAAAATCGTTTACCGACGTTATACGTTCGTCGGTAAAATAAAACTACAACTGTTGCCGACGTTTTTGTTGCGTCGGCAAAAATCGAAGTTAAAAATAAAATACTTTTACCGACGACACAATAACGTCGGTAAAAGTTTTTGTTTTTTACCGACGTTATATTTACGTCGGTAAAACTAAATTACAGCTTTTGCCGACGTTTTTATTTCGTCGGCAAAAAATCGGACTTAATAATAAAATGCGTTTACCGACGACACAAAAACGTCGGTAAAAGTATTTTATTTTTTTTTAAAACCACATTTGTTTTTTCAATATAATTTTCCTGTAAACCTGTTTATATACCTGTTCATGCACCTATAATCAATATAAAAAATACATGCAAATAACCATCGCCATTTTTCATCAAATCATTCATTTCATTAAACAAAAATTACAATCAATAATAATACAGTCCCATATAAATGTCCAATATACATATAGAAATAAACTAAAAAAAAATAAAATGCATTTAGCTAGTCTACAACCGATCCCAAAGCGTCCACCAATCTGCAATGACAAAAACAACATTAGAATCTTTTCAATGAATTAAATTATAAATGAAAGATAAACATGTATATGTATAAATCTTAAGTGTAAAGATTTAGGCGGTTTTTTCGTTTAATTCGTTAACCGGATATCTGATCATTAACCGTCAATTCATACAAGTTACTTTGACCTTGAACAAGATACTCGTCCTGGTTTCTGGGCTGTCCGATGGTCGTTTTCCGTTTACGACCTCCGAAGGCCTATTTTTTTGTCTAAGTGTTAAGAATTCAATGTTTTTAGGTCTAATTCGTTAACCGGGAGTCCGATTTACGAACCGTCAGTTCCTACAAGTTAATTTTGCCTCGAGCGAGGTGCTCGTGTCATTTTCCAATTTTTCCAAGGGCTGTTTCCCATTCCAGACCCCTGGCGAGCCGTTTTCGAGCCTAAGTGTTGGAAAATCGTCGATTTTCGCTTCTAATTCTCTAACCGAGAGTCCTATTTGTGAAACGTCAGTTCCAACAAGTTACTCTACCCTGAAGTGAAATGCTCGTGCTGGTTTTTGATTTTTCTGGGAGCCGTTTCCCGTTTCGGACCCCCGGCGGGCCGTTTTCAAGCCTAAGCGTTGGAAAATCGTCGATTTTCGCTTCTAATTCTCTAACCGGGAGTCCTATTTGCGAACTGTCAGTTCCTACAAGTTACTCTACCCTCGTGCGAGGTAATCGTGCCAGTTTTCAATTTTTCCGGGGGCCGTTCCCCATTTCGGACCCTCGGCGGGCCGTTTTCGATCCTAAGTGTTGGAAAATCGTCGATTTTTGCTTCTAATTCTCTAACCGAGAGTCCAATTTGCGAACCGTCAGTTCCTACAAGTTACTCTACCCTCGAGCGAAAAGCTCGTGCCGATTTTTTATTTTTCTGGGGGCTGTTTCCCGTTTCGGACCCTTGGCGAGCGGTTTTCGAGCCTAATTGTTGGAAAATCGTCGATTTTCGCTTCTAATTCTCTAACCGGGAGTCCTATTTGCGAACCGTCAGTTCCTACAAGTTACTATACCCTTGTGCGAACTGTTCGGGCTGGTTTTCGATTTTTCCGGGGGCCATTCCCCATTTCGGACCCCCGGCGGGCCGTTTTCAAGCCTAAGTGTTGGAAAATCCAATATTTTCGCTTCTAATTCTCTAACCGGGAGTCCTATTTGCGAACCGTCAGTTGCTACAAGTTACTCTACCCTCGTGCGAGGTGATCGTGCCGGTTTCCAATTTTTCCGAAGGCTGTTCCCCATTTCAGACCCCCGACGGGCCGTTTTCGAGCCCAAGTGTTGGAAAATCGTCGATTTTCGCTCCTAATTCTCTAACCGAGAGTCTTATTTGCGAACCGTCAGTTCCTACAAGTTACTCTACCCTCGTGCGAGGTGATTGTGCCGGTTTTCGATTTTTCCGGGGGCCGTTCCCCGATCCGGACCCCCGACGGGCCGTTTTCGAGCCTAAGTATTGGAAAATCCAATGTTTTCGCCCCTAATTCTCTAACCGGGAGTCCTATTTGCGAACCGTCAGTTGCTACAAGTTACTCTACCCACGAGCGAAGTGCTCGTGCCGGTTTTCGATTTTTCCGGGGGCCATTTCCCGATCCGGACCACCGGCGGGCCGTTTTCGAGCCTAAGTGTTGTAAAATCAAATGTTTTCTCTTCTAATTCTCTAACCGGGAGTCCTATTTGCGAACCGTCAGTTGCTACAAGTTACTCTACCCTCGTACGAGGTGATCGTGCCGGTTTCCAATTTTTCCGAAGGCTGTTCCCCATTTCAGACCCCGACGGGCCGTTTTCGAGCCCAAGTGTTGGAAAATCGTCGATTTTCGCTCCTAATTCTCTAACCGGGAGTCCTATTTGAGAACCGTCAGTTCCTACAAGTTACTCTACCCTCGAGCGAAATGCTCGTGCCGATTTTCGATTTTTCCTGGGGCCGTTCCCCGATCCGGACCCCCGACGGGCCGTTTTCGAGCCTAAGTGTTGGAAAATCAAATGTTTTCTCTTCTAATTCTCTAACCGGGAGTCTTATTTGCGAACCGTCAGTTGCTACAAGTTACTCTACCCTCGTGCGAGGTGATCGTGCCGGTTTCCAATTTTTCCAAAGGCCGTTCCCCATTTCAAACCCCTGACGGGCCGTTTTCCAATTTTAGTGCAATCAGGCCCCTAATTGTAACTTTGGAAAGTCTGGAATTCAAGGAAAAGGGGCTAAAAACAGGTTCGGACATGAATCCCTAATTGGTAGGAGTTTATATGCAATTTGAGAAAGATGAGAACGCGAAGGAGTAACCCATAACTGTTCCAACATAAATGGCAAGGGCGTAAATGAAGTTTCAACAAAATCAGAACTAAAAAAAGGTGCTCAAGTTGACAGGACCATGCCTCAAGTGCCTGGATTTTTGGGCCAAAGTTCTGTGGGCCCAACATGGTACAACTCACAAAGGGGCCTGATCTGACCTCAGGGTTCACCCAAGGGTCCACTTTTCCATCATTGGATCTGATTTTTAATCGGGTGGACCATGTAGGCCCCACAGCCTTTCTCGTGCAAGGTTTAGCTGAGGGCCTCGAATTTTGAAATCTCCAATTCTGAGTTCACTTTTCTCAAATTTTTGGATGATTTGATTTACATTCAGTAGCTAAGAGTCCTGTTAGCAGTAGTGAATGAATTAGTATGATTTCCAGGGCTGGTAATGGGGATTTAAAGCTAATATGCACAATACTAAGGTTGACAGTGTTTAGGAAGTTACTGTAGCTGTTGCTATTTTTAAGAATCCCAGATGAAATCGATAAATCATAGTTTATACACAATTAGAATCTGAAGTACATGTAGAAATCATAAGAACTAAGATAAAACACCTCATCCCAGGTCCCAGATATTGACAAAACACAATCTGATTTTGGACAAGGAATGATTAACAGTTTAGCAGCCACATAGTTGTAGAGATTCATGTGAAAATAATAAAAGAGTGTCTTAAACCTGCTGGAAATCTGAAATGTATGGTAGATTGATGAAGTACAAAAAAGAAACAAACTAAATCCAACTAATTTTGAGGTTCAGTCAGCTTGTAATCATCAAATGGTGTCTCAAACACTAGTTACCAACAACTCTAGAGCAGTTTCAAAGAAGATTCAACACAAGAAAATTTGAAAATGAGTCAAAGAACAATCAACCCATGCCTAGTGTGTGCCTTTGATGTAGATGATGGGTTCTAGTGGCTTGGAATAGCTTCAAGAGCCATTCTCCTCAATTTTTACACTCCAAGCCGCTAATACTCTCTAGCAATCGTTAGAAGGAGGCACAACCGTCAGTTGCTACAAGTTACTCTACCCTTGAGCGAAATGCTCATGCCGATTTCCGAATTTTCCGGGGGCCATGATATGGCTCATCAAGTATTGATAATCATGAAGGGACTCATATAATTATTTTGATCACTAGTGGAAAACTAATGAATTTTGAGAAAATGGAATTGAATATCTAGCCATCACCTTATTATTTCAAAAACTATGAGTCTCATCTAGGTCTCCACCTTATTTTTTTCACGCATCACCTCTCTAATAATCCTTTGTTGGAGTCTACCTAATGATGAGTTCTAATGTATCCAATTACATGGAAACAAACTGATTCTTTAGCATTTAATTGAAGAAGATACTAAAAACACTCCCACAATTAAAAATACTCTATCCTTTGAATGGAAAACTAATGAATAAAAGAATAATCTACTAACCAAAGGGTCGCATCATGATCTCCAGTAGCTGTGCCATCACCAGCAGAAGTGGTCCCTCTCGTGATGTCGAAATAGATGGTCGGATCCATCCCTGCCGCAGTTGCCAACTGTTGAACAAGGGCCTCAAGTGCACGTGTCCTCCTGTCCTGCTCAGCCTGCCTCCTACCCTGCTCAGCTAGCTGCTCCCGCAGTGCAATCACCTCAGGATCCGGTGCCCGAGACTGTGTGGAAGATGAAGAGGTCCTCGTGTATATCCCATACCCTTTTAAGTATCCCGACCTCGTCCCAAGCACATCGACAACAATCTGTTCCTCAGTCATCGGAGCTGTGACAGAGGGCTGTGACTGCTCCTCAGTCCGCTGCACCAAGGCCTCCTGCCATTTAAATCAATAAGGGATTTAGAATGGTTTTATGGCATTACTGGTCATAAATGATTTATTAGCATACGTACATGTCTCTGCTGAGCCACCTCATTTACCCACTCATTACTCTTTTGTCTGTAGTGGGTGTCGCGGAAAAACTGAGTAATAGGCGGCGCAAGACCGGCATTCTGTGTCATCTATCATTTGAAATAGCTTTGTATTAGATAATGTAACGCAGCTACATATTGATAAAACAATAAACTTCATCAAGTTTCTTCATATGAACATAATTAGTACCATCAGAGACATCCTCGATGCAAATGACCTGGAGCCACTAGTATGATTATATGGCAACTTGGCTCGACTTTCTTGAGCTTTTTTCGACTTCGCCTACATAGAAAAACAATAATACAATAGCAGTTATTTATAAAATCATTACTAATAGAATTACGTTGGAATATAATCAATTGTTGTATATAACATCCCAAAATTACCTTCCATGCTGGTGATTCCCAGCACTGTGAGACCATCAACTGCCAGTCAGCTAGATCACAACCCTCTGCCGGGTGGTCCTGGGGTCGAGGAACCCCCTGCTCCAACAGCTCGAGATAGTGACAATGCAGCTCATACTTCCAACTTCTGTACAAAACCCCGCATTGGCGGTCAATGTCCGCCCTGAGCTGCATATCGCCCTCATAGTCCCCGATATCAAAATATTGCTGCAATTAGGGGAGAGCCATACAAAGATTACTAGTAACAAAATATAATCAGATATTGTAATGAGGAGCACAACTATAATCAGTTTGGTTGATATTTCTCGTTTCAGTTTACCTTTACTGCAGTAATGACGGCAAGCTTGATCCCACTGTCAAGCTTCTTCCAACCATGGGGCCTGACTGGGGCACCCTCTCTAATGGCTAACCCAAGATGGTTAACCAGTGATGGGGCATGTTCCCCTTCTGGTCTATGACTGGAGATGGGGATCGGGACCGGGATGTTATGACCCAGCTGTCTCCTCAGCTTTGTCACATTCTTCCCTCGCGTAACACCCCTTACACGACTCGGAACCTCCGAGACAGGGGCTGATGCTGTTAAGATGACAATGCTAAATGAGTTAGTGAACAAAAATCATGAAATTCAGGTGAATTTAGGATTTTAGAAGCAAATAATTTTCTCACCTACGCTGCTCCCGACTGTATGAGGACTCGTCGGAAGCTGGGACGGCCGAGGCTGGGACGGCGAGGGCTGTGTGATCAGAGGCTGAATCGGCAGAGGATGGGGGGCTGCCAAATCAGGGGTGCTCCCTGATCCTCCAGACCGTGTAACTATAAGAGCAGCTGGTGGAGGTTGTGTTGAGGCCTCAGGTGTATTGTCTACACGATCTAACCCGAGTGCATCTGCGATCTTCCGAGCACGTTTCACCCGATTATCCCGAGGCATATCTTCAATCTGGCTTAAAGCAAAGTGACAAGGAAAATAAATAATTATTAGCAGAAATCAATAATATTAGTAAAGTGAATGTCAGCAATTTACATTAAATGGAAATGGAAATCATTTTAGCATGACAGTCACCATAAAAACTAATATTTTAATGTACACGTCATAAACATTCAAAAAAAGATTACCTCATCCGTTTGAGACCAAGATGTCTCGTCATCTACATCGTCTTCGGCGGGAATGTAGTTCTCATCTTTATCATTCCCGCTAACATTCCTCTTTCCCTTATCGTTTGTCCCGTTAGCCGAACCAAATATAGTACGTGCGATCAGCGGGAGCCCTATAGATGCAAGTTTTTCTGCATTCTGCTTAATTGTCTTTTTTCTCTTTAATAAATAATTGGATGCTTGCACTTGACGGGACAACTCCCCTGGTTTGACCCATTTTTTCCCTCCGTTTGGCATCTTTTGCAACTATGATATATAGAATTAAGAATAAAATGTGAAATGTAGAAATGTCTTATCCATATATGAACAAATCAAAAGAGAAAATGAAATTGAAGACAATGTCATTATGTAAGACAAGATTTTTATTAATTTACTTAATTGTTACATGTGCAAAACCTAAAACAAACACTACATCTCATATTCCATGTCATCATCTTCCTGACTATGAACATCATTTTCATCTTCATCTTCGTATTCCGCCAATGTTTCATCCTCCTCTTGGCCATCCCCGTCTGCTGACTCATCACTGAGAACTATCTCAGGATCTATATCATCCCTAGAGTATTGGACACTAGTGCCATCAACGAGGACCGGGACAACAAATGTTGTTTCGTCTTGCTGGAATGCATCATTAGGCACGTCGTCGTCGTCGTCCTCATCCCGCTTAGCGGGTACATCCCATACTCCCCGAGGCTTGACCCGTTCTACGACTCTCCAATTTTTTCCTCTGCTGGTGTCATTGACGTAGAAGACTTGTGTCACCTGACTTGGTAGGACAAATGGATCATCCGTACACCAACGACCCGTGATATCAATGCCTGTAACATGGTCTTCGATGTTTATCTTGTGCTTGGTACTAGTGTTATACCATTCACATTCAAACAAGACCACCTTACCCCCATGCCGATAGGACAATTCCCAGACTTTACAGATGTAGCCATAGTAGTCATGTTTCACCCCTTCGTATTCGCCTTCCACAACCAAGCCACTACTCTGGCTCCTACGACATTTCTCACGGTCTATAGTGTGGTATCGGACGCAATTGCAATCACACCCTTGGTAAAGATTCACTAGGGATCTAGGGCCATTTGCTAATGACCAAATCTCCTCAAAAGCTTCTGGTGACCCTAGAGTTCGCAATTGATTCATCTACATAAGCAGATTAAGACAAATGTATTAGACTAATGTTATTTGAAGTGTAATCCAATTATTAGAAACAATTAAAATTATAATATTTTATGTCTTACACGTTGTTTGAACCATTCTGCAAATTCTTTTCGTTGTATCTGCCCAACATCTCCACCTCTTTGATCTTGCACTAAACTCTTGTGTTCCCTACTCAAGATAGCTTTTAATGAATAAGTAAGAGTATAGAATGAATAAAGGAGTTAACAAGCAATGCATAAATATGGCTAATTTGAAGCACATACTGTAGATACGGCTCCACCTCGGGGCAATTATTCAGCAAAAACCAATGAGCCATGTCACGCTCTCTTTGAGAAGGATCATGTGCCCTTGGCATCAATCCGATGGGACGGACAGTTTGTGTGAAGACCGACATCCCAGGGCCACGTTCGCCACCGTCATCATAACGCTCTACTCGAGGAGTCTGCCTTAAATACATTGAGCAAAAAGTGAGACACTCTTTGACAATGTAAGCCTCAGCAATCGAACCTTCAGGCCGAGCTCGGTTGTGGACGTACCCTTTTAGGGTCTTTAGAAACCTTTAAACAACCAATGATAACAATTACGATTTTCAATGCAAGGCATTCACACTAATACATAAATAATTAATCAATGGTCATCAACTATTACCTTTCTATCGGGTACATCCACCGATATTGCACCGGTCCACCAAGCATGGCCTCGCGTGGCAAGTGAACCGAAAGATGAACCATCACATCAAAGAATGCAGGAGGAAAAATCCTCTCCAACTTGCACAATATTAGAACTATCTGCTCCTCCAATCTTTTCAAATCATCGTGTCTCTGTGTTTTCGAGCAGAGGTCTTGGAAAAAGCTGCCTAGCTCAAACAATGTTGTACATATATCCTTATTCAGAAAGCCGCGCATGCCAATAGGAAGGATGCGTTGGATAAGGATATGGCAATCATGCTTCTTTAAACCAGCTAATTTATCATTTTTCGAGGTTACACACCTCGAGAGGTTCGCCGCATAGCCGTCCGGGTATTTGATCGACTTCAAGAATTCATAAAATCCATCTCTATGTTTTGCTTCCAGAGTGTAGGAGGCACGCGGCTTCAAGCTGGATCCATCACCCCTCTCCACTAGATGCAACTCTGGCCTGATGCCCATATTTTTCAAATCCTTACGCGCTTTCTCGGTGTCCTTATTTTTGCCCTTTATGCCCAAAATTGTTCCAATCAAAGCTACACATATGTTCTTCTCAATGTGCATAGGATCGAGATTGTGTCGGAGTTTTTTGCACTTCCAGTAGGGCCATTCAAATAGGATGCTTTTCTTTGTCCAATTCAGATCTTCATAGTCACGCGGTCTTTTCTTATTCTTGCCAAACTTGACCGGCGCTAGTTCTTCAAGCTGGTCTAATACCTTTTGCCCAGGTAAATCCAAAGAATTCTTTTCACGCTCAGGCTGACCATTAAAGGCCTTGCTTCTACGCCATTGGTGGTTCAGTTCCAAATATTTTCGATGGCCAATGTACCCAATCTTATCTTTCAACTTCACACCTAACGAGCTGTCATTACACGTAACCTTTTGTGCTCCACCCAGACAAGTTACCATATGCAGGAAAATCATTTATCGTCCACATCACAGCCGCATGCATTTGAAAGGTCTGTTTAGTGGAGGCATCATAAGTCGATACACCATGATCCCACAGCTCCTTCAACTCATCAACCAACGGCCTCAGATATACATCGATATCATTTCCCGGTGAGTTTGGTCCTGGAATAAGTAATGACATCATTAAGTATGGCTCCTTCATGCACATCCATGGTGGCAGATTATAGGGCATAAGTATGACAGGCCACATGCTATAAGAGGTGCTCATGTTACCGAAAGGATTAAATCCATCGGTGGCTAACCCCAGCCTCACATTACGTGTCTCTTGAGCAAACTCTGGATAATTCTTATCAAATTCTTTCCATTCCACTGAATCAGCCGGATGCCGCGCTATCCCATCGTCAACGCGCTTATCACTGTGCCATCTCATCTCTGTGGCTGTCTTCCTTGACATATACAATCTGCGTAACCTCGGTGTCAATGGGAAGTAACGGAGCACCTTATGAGGGATCTTCTTGCGCTTGCCATCATTGACCTTGTACCTAGGCTCTTTACATTCTGGACATTTATCCAATTGAGCGTTCTCCTTCCAATACAACACGCAATTGTGTTTGCAGGCATCTATGTTCTTGTATCCCATGCCCAAGTCACGTAATAATTTCTTGGCCTCGTAAACTGATGCAGGCACCACATGACCTTCGGGTAAGAAGTCCTTAAAAATCTGCAAAACCTTGTCGAACGACTTATTGCTACACCCACTTTCTACCTTCACATGCAATATCTTGATGACAAACGATAACAGAGTATCTGAGCTTTTGCATCCTGGGTACAAACCACGCTGAGAAGCCTTCAACAAATTTTCAAAATCATGCACATCATCCCTCTCTTGAGTATCTTCCTCCAGGTAAGTTCCCCTACGATGGTCCTCTATCAACTCATCGTATTCATCCTGATTCTCTTCTGATTCATCATCGCTCTCATCCGAATCATCGGGTTGGACTATAGGTTCCCCGTGATATATCCACTGTAGGTATTGGACCATCATTCCTTGAATGTGCAAATGATTTCTCACGGTTACATAGTCATGCTTCCGATGGTTACAACAATCATTACACGGGCATCTAATCAACACTGCCCCGCCCGAATTCGCCTTTGCAAAATCAATAAATGAGTTCACCCCAGCTATGTACTCTGCACTAAATCGGTTCTGATAATGTAGTATCCAACTCCTGTCCATATCTGAAAAGATACTCAACATTATAAGTTTGTATAATTCTGTGATTTTATGCTCAATAAAACCTTATTTTCATGTGACCATTGAACACAAAGACCCAAGCTAGATGAATTATAGTATATCACTAAATTTTATCTCTAATGACACAACACTACAATAAAAGCATATATGACACCAATTAAAATATATATATATATATATACACACACAACACTACAAATTAAAGAATAATTAATTTCTTTTGAGATTTTGTAATTTTTTTGCTAATGTCCAAAATACACAAAGACCCAATTCTGGAAAGATCTTGATCTAGAGTTTGGAGCCATTCTAAATTTTAGCCATTGGTAGAATGAATCCAAATAAAACATCACTTCCACATCAAGCTCCATACATTATGATGGCTATTGGATTTTTGCTTTTGTTTGTTTTTTTTCTGCAAAAAGAACATAGTTTCCACCAACTCCCTAATAGATGAGATTCACTTGTTCAAAATGAATAGAGTAAGATGGTGGAACTAGCAGTTCCATTGACCTTTTCCATTTATTTCAGCTTGGAGAGAAGTCTGAATGGGTGATGTGGTCCTAACATGTTTCAATGGAAATGCAAGGCCAAATGGATGAAAACCTTTTCCAGGGTTTTCACTTTCCCTTTTTCTCCACGACGGTTTCCTATCTTTTTCAGCACAATAATCCACAACTGAGTGACGCCACTTGTAGCATAAAGTGAATTCATTTATGAAATTCACTCCATAGAAAGTGAGAGCTTTTGATAAACCTCTCCAAAAATAACTCTAGTCTTGTGTTGTCTTTAATCTTATTGCATATTATGAATGAGTGCTTAGAGGTTAAATGAGTTTCAACCTGGATCATATTGCATATTATAAATGTTTTTATATAATATTTATGTATACATTTATATTTATTCTTCATTTGATTTATATAACTTAATGCTTCTAAAACAACCCAAGTTGGAAAAGAGGGAAAAAAATCTCATGTCACCCTCAACCCAGATAATTTATTCCTTGTCAGTCCAGACGGGCAGAGAGGGGCTCCCTCCACTTAATTGAACAAGTTTGATTCACAACTGATGCAGCCCACAAAGGAAATTACAGCCAATACAAGTTCATTGTTTCTGACTGCATGCAATCACATGTAATTTGCCACAAAAGGTTCACTTATAATGCGAATGCAATCAACTATATCAAACAACTCACATATAAATTGGCAGGCACCCAGTTAAGAGTGATACTCGATTGGAAACTTACCATGGGCATTGATCTTATTCTTTAATGAGCATAATTCAAGGCGCTTACCAATTCGATAGAATGGGTTTGAAATCAGCAAATGCCATTTTTTTGGCCAAATCAAGACGCAGTAGAAACCAAATCAAAGTGATTAATATCACTGTTTAATAGAACAGAGAGAATCCTGGCATTCACTCCCTTCAACATTGCAAGCCAAGTAAAAGAAAAATCCTCCATAAAACTTTGCAACCAAAACAGCTAAAACCTTTAAAAAAAAAAATCCCTACATCTGTCCATTGTCACACCACCACCATCACAAAAAATAATAACTAAAAAATCTGCAAGCATGAGAGATGGATTGCAAACCATAAATTTACATTTACAATCTACATTTACATAAATTTAAAAAAAAATCATACCTGAGGAGCAGAGAGTGAGAATGAGGAATCGCTGGGGCAAATCGTGAGCAAATCGACAGAGCAAGAGCGCAGAGAGATGGATTGCAAACCTGAGGGAGAAAAAAAAATGAAAAATGAAAGAATAGAGATGAGGAATCGCTGGGGCATACTTTTTTTTTTTTTTTTTTGCCCTAACTAAAAAAAAAATGAGAAGTAGAGGAGAGAGCATACCAGAGAGAAGGGGGCGACGGCAGGAGAGGGAAAAAGAGCGAGAGAGAGAGAGAGAGAGCACACAGAGAGAGAGAGAAAGAGCAAATCGAGAGAGAGAGAGAGAGAAAGAGAGAGGGAGAGAGAGAGAGAGAGCAGAGCGAGAGAGCGAGAGAGCAGAGAGAGAACGATCGAGAGAGAGAGAGCAGAGAGAGCGAGAGTGCGCGAGAGAGACAGAGAGAGCAGAGCGAAAGAGCGAGAGAGCAGAGAGATTGATCGAGAGAGAGAGAGCAGAGGGATCGAGCGAGAGAGCGAGAGTGCGCAAGAGAGACAGAGAGAGCAGAGAGAGCGAGAGCGAGATAGAGAGAGAGAGCGCGAGAGTGAGAGAAGAGCAGAGAGAGAGAGCGAGAGAGAGAGAGCAGAGAGAGCGAGACCGAGAGCGAGAGTGAGAGAATCGCAGAGAGAGCGTTGAGAGCGAGAGCGAGATTGAGAGGAGCAGAGAGCGAGAGTGAGGAAAGAGGGAAAACAGGGTTTTGGAGGGAGAGAGTCAAGTGGGAGCGAAAACAGGGTTTTGGAGGCGGGAGAGGGAAAAAAAGAAGTGGACCTTCAGGGACGTTTATATTTCGTCGCAAAAAATGACTTTTTATTGCCTAAATTTTTTTATTATTATTTAAAACAAGTAAAAAAGTCTATCAAAATTTATAGACGTTTTATATTAAACGTTTGTAATAAATTTTCCGATGCTAATTTTCGTCGAGAAAAAAAATTCGTCGGTAAAGGACTCCGCTTTTTAATTTTCATTTTACAGACGTCATAAAATTCGTCGATAATGTTTCATTTTATTTTTAGAAATGTTTTTTTCCCTAAAATCAAGTTAATAATAAAATTGAACTTTGCCGACCGTTTTCAAGGAAACGTCGCTAAAATACGATTTTACCAACGTTTTCTAATTTGTTGGTAATAATCACTGATTTTTACTTTTTCTAAAATTAGACCAAGAGCGAGAGAGAGAGAGAGCAGAGAGAGACCGACAGAACGGATAGAGCAAGAAATCAGAGAGATCAGAGAGGGTAAGAGAGAGAGAGGGCTGAGCGAGATAGAGAGAGAGAGAGAGACAGAGAGAGAGACCAGAGAGGGCGAGAGAGAGAAGATCGAGAGAGCGTAGAGAGATGAAGCAAGAGAGAGGATAAAATAGGGCTTTTTGGTGGTGGGAGAGGAAAAAAACAACAGGGCTTTATCGATTCCTAAAATTAAACGTCGGTAATAAATTTCCCGACGATCATTTTCGTCGGTAAAAAAAAAAAAAAAAGTCGGTAAAGGTCTTTGATTTTAAAGAATTCGTCCGGAATGGGAAACGGCCACGAAAAAATCGAAAACCGGCAAGAGCAGTTCGCTCAAGAGTATAGTAACTTGTGGGAACTGACGATTCGCAAATAGGACTCTCGATTAGAGATTTAGAAGCGAAAATCGACGATGTGCCAACACTTAGGCTTAAAAACGGTCCGCTGGGGGTCCGGAAAAGGGGAAACGGCCCTCAGAAAAATAAGAAATCAGCACGAGCACTTCACTCGAGGCTAAAGTAACTTGTAGGACTGACGGTTTGCAAATAAGACTCCCGGTTAGAGATTTAGGAGCGAAAACATCGGATTTTCCAACACTTAGGCTCGAAAACGGCCTGCTAGGGGTCTGGAAAGGGAAACGGCCCCCGAAAAAATTGAAAACCGGCACGAGCACCTCGCTCAAGGCTAGTGTGACTTGTAGGAATTGACGGTTTACAAATAGGACTCCCGGTTAGAAATTTAGAAGCAAAAACATCGGATTTTCCAACACTTGACTCGAAAACGGCCCGCCGGGGGATCGGAACGGGAAACGGCCCCCCCAAAAATCAAAAACCGACACGAGCACTTCGTTCGAGGCTAGTATGACTTGTAAGAACTAACGGTTCGCAAATAGGACTCTCAATTAGAGAACTAGAAGCAAAAACATCGAATTTTCCAATTCTTATACTTGAAAACGGCCTCTCAGGGGTCCGGAACGGGAAATGGCCGCCCAAAAAAAAATCAAAAACCGACACGGGTACCTTATTTAAGGCCAAAGTAACTTCTATGAATTGACGGTTAGTGAATTGGACTTTAGGTAAACGAATTAGACACAAAAAACTGCCTGATTCTCAACACTTAAGCTGGAAAACAGGTCGTCGAAAAACTGCAGAAAAGATTTATATATATATGTTTATCTTTCATTTATAATTTCATTCATTGAAATGATTCTAATGTTATTTTTGTCTTTGCATATTGATGGACGCTTTGGGGTCGGTTGCAAATTTCTAGGGGTGTTTTATTCTTTTTAGTTTATTTGTTTATGTATATTTGACATTAATATGTAATTGTATCATTATTGATTGTAATATATGTTTAATAAGATAAATGATTTGATGAAAAATGGTGGTGATTGTTTGTTTATTATGCAACTTTTGTTTGCATGCATATTTTTATATTGAATATAGGTACAAGAAAAGGTATATTTTTTGATAAAGGTGTATAAACATGTTAACATGATAACTATATTGAAAAAAAAATACTTTTAGCGAAGTTTTTTTTCGTCGGAAAAATCAAAAATAAAAATAAAAAGCATAAAATGCTTTTACTGATATTTATTATTTTACCGACGTTTGGTTTCGTCGGTACAATAAATATATGTAAAATATAAAACCTTTTTTCCGACGTTTTGTTTTCGTCGGCAAATTAATAAATAATATAAAACAAAGTTTACCGACGTTTATTTTCGTTGGCGACATAATAGAAAATACAAAATTACTTTTGCCGACGTTAATTTGCGTCGGTAACATAAAAGAGAAAAAAATAAAAAAAAATCCACTTTCGCCGACGTTTTATTTCGTCGGTAAAATTACTAAACAATATAAAAATACTTTTGCCGACGTTTTATTTTCGTCGGTAAACGAATAAATAATAAAAAATACTTTTCCCGACGTTTATTGGCGTCGGTAAAAAAACATAAATAAAAAACATTTTACACGTTTCCCGACGTTCTTTTTTCGTCGGCAACATAATAAATAAAAAATGGAAAGAATATAAATACACTTTTACCGACGTTCTTTGGCGTCGGTAAAACCAAAAATAAAAATAAATAAAATAACGATAATGTTACCGACGTTTTATGATTCATCGGTAAGGATGATGAGATTTATGCTAACTTTACCGACGTTTTATAGAAAAACGTCGGTAAAAGGTATACCTTTACCGACGTTTTCTGAAAACGTTGGTAAAAAGTATGATTTGCCCGACGTTTTTATGTAAACGTCGGTAAAATGCAAATTTTTACCGACGCTAGTGTTTTCGTCGGCAAAAGTATAGCTTTACCGACGAATTTATAAAAGCGTCGGCAAAAAACGTCACTAAAAGTGCAACTTCTTGTAGTGACTTAGTTGAATTTAATTTCCACCATTGTAATATATAAATAATTATTATTAAATAACTTTGTACCGGGCCGGGCCGGGCCTAAACGGGCTGGGTTGGTTCTGCCCAGTCTCAATCTCATATTGGTCGGGCTTTAAAATGTATTGTCCAAGCCTAGCCCACTGGGCTCAATTTTTTTTTTAAAAGCCCTTCATTTTCGGGCTTGGGACGGGCCGGGCCGGGCTTTTTACCAGTTTCAACTCATCCCATTGATAGGCCTAATTGTATGCTATATCCAAGTTTGGCAGCCGCAAATCATCGCTGATTTTTTTACCTAAAATCTGCAATTGCTACGATTTTGGGATCTGATCTCCTTCTATCGGATATGCAAATCCTATACCCCACTTCCTAATGTCTCGACCTCTCCTGTAAACTCACATATTGCTACATATTGCTATGGTAGATTGGATGTTTGGAGAGATAAAGGGATCAAAGTAAAAATGAAAAGATAAGACGAAAATTCTCGAGATTTATTAAAATTTAATATCAAGATTCCGGTTTGAAATGATTTTAAGCTACGTAAATGATAAACAACACATTTTATAGCACTTAAAAATTCACAAGTTGAAAAAAAATCCAGAAAGGAGAAGACCTAAGAGTATAGACACCCTGAAAAAAGAAATACTGCCGTTACTATTAAAACATGAATTGATGAAATCCTTGGTGTCTCCACACTTACAACTAAACGTGGAATGCAAGGAATCATTTGCGATGCAAATCTTTGGCAAGAATTTTACTTCTCCCTTGGAAGAGAGAAATCCTAAATCATACAGATTCCTCTTCACCTTCGACTTTGCTACAGCCTACAAGCAGGGGTGGACCCAAGAAATTGAACTTGGGAGGGCTTTATGTAAAAGAAATATTGGGAAAGGAAAATTTGTCTAAAATTAAATTAAATTTCAGAATTTATGATGGGTACTTAAAAATTTTAAACTTTTTTCAGGTACGGGAAAAAAAAACTATGTTTAGCATCACTTTTAGTCATCGTCATCATGGTCAATGGCAGACCACGTGCCCCTCCTCAACTTTTGACTCCCTTTAAAATATAAAAACCCTCTTGTTTTTATATATTCTTTCTCAAATATCTCACATAGAAATAAGTTTTGCCACTCCTGAGATAAAATTCTGGCTCTGTCACTGATCACTGCGAATTAACATGTCTTTTTAGTCTCCGCAGGTAGTTCTCGCACTCGTTATCACTCCTTCATACATGTCTTTAATAGTTTTAATATAACTTATTGAACATTCTTATTATTTAAAATCCACCAAATTAAATGTCTAGGTACTTTGTCGTAAGCTTTTTTCTAAATCGATAAAGACAACATATACAAGTTCTTACCCTTGGCTTGGTATTTTTTCATTAAAAATCCAGAACCTAATTTAAGTTCTGATTACTAAATGGGTACAGTTTCAAATCCTTACATGTTCTAACCAGTGGACTTGGGATCCGACCCCTCATGTAATAGCCTATGTATTAATTCTACAGATGTTGGGATTTATCAGTTATGGAAGGGAGACATGATGCATTGCTATTGAGTGGAATGATATTCTTTTTTGGATTTTTGGATTAAAAGGTATTTCTATTTTAAACAAAAAAATGCAATAAAAATAGGAAAAAAAAGCTGGAACTGGTATAGAAATCAGATTCTGATCCTCTTAACAAAATTGGTATGAAATTAGAAAATAGGCTTCGAGTAAGAATCAAAATCATCCTTTATAAAATGGTTCCTTTTCTGGTCCAGTATGGTTCCGACCTAGAGCCGATCCATTTGCATTTCTAAATCACTTTCACCATATCTAGAAATTTACTTCCGGACCTTCTCATAATAGGAGTGGATCGGTGCAGGTCACCTATTCAACCCATCCCATTACGATCTCCATCGCTACCCCCCTTTTCAAACTAAGGAACCAAAGCTCTTCTTACTAAATCCGCCCCTTAGTTAACATCCAAAACCCATCCTATGGAAAAAATTCCCTATCCATACAATGATGTCTCCCAGAATCTGTTTTTAATAAATTACTTCTCGCTTCAATTATATATCCGTTCACCATTATGAATGTGTGGAATTTTGTATATCCTTTTTTAATAGGTAACGAAGGATTTCATTGAACAAAAAAGGGCACAAGAGAGCAAGAAACCAATCAAATGATTGGACTACAATGGTGTACAAGCATCATACAAAGGATACAAAGGAATTACAAAGATAAAACGACCATCGGAGAATATCTATCCCCTCTTTGTTTAGCCAAGGAATTTGCAAATGGATTACCGCCCTATATGTTTAAACTCCACTTGAGATCTTGAAGCTAGACAACTAAGCTCATTAAGATAGAAATGAAACCTCCAAGGGGAATGAATACCTTGGAGAAGAGACCCAAGAAAAAAACATTTGACGAATCACTCTCTCACAATTGTATGATGAGAAAAAGGAACACATTCAAGGACCTCCCAAATAGTGAAAACTTCGGCTTCATTAGACTCCAAAATCCCAACATTCTTAAAAAATGTGGCACAAAGAAAACCCCCGATGTCCACGGGATCATACTCATCCATTGCCGCTCCATCCACATTAAACAAGCATCCCCCTGAAGGAGACAACCACCTCAAAACTCTCCTCACTGAAGTTTTGTATATCCTTTTAGAGTCCTCTTGATGAGCCTTAATTGATATTTGTCTAAGGCATTGCTTCCTTGATTGGAACGAACTCTTAAGAATTATTTTACTGAGTACTCACTAGACTAATCGGTGTGAAACGTTTGACTTGCTTAGGCCTCTTTAATCACACATTTACTTCAAATTGGGATCATATGAGGATTTTCTCTATGGTGACCGTAAGTGAACCAATCACGGTTTGCTATGTCATCGTGGGCAATCTCTGCCCTGTTGTAGGGTAGGCTGTCCGTAGTGACGTGTCAAACCTTGATTGGTCCACTCACGGTCACCGTGAGAGAAATCCTCAAAGGATCCAGACTCACATGAAATTCCATCATCTACCAGATGATGTGATTATCAAACGTTTCATTGTGATTTCAACACATTTGGGGAACCCTACATAGACTTCGACTTCTTCAACTCCCAAGAAGACTGTAGGCTGTGGTTTCCATTGTTTGTGAACTACTCAAGGTAGTAACACCCATCGAATGTTGGTTATCCTGGAGGCGAACATTCTATCTTGAAAATCACATAGATCCCCAATATTGTTGAGAACCAGATTGAGATCCATCTAATGTTAGTATGCCATGTTGGGACCCAGTTAGTGTTGGCAATCCACCGTGGGATACATCCAATTGTTAGAATCAAACTAGACCTATCAAATGTTGCCAGGTATAAATTAGTGCCCATCTAAAGTTGGTAGTTGAAGTACGATCTATCTAATGCTTATGGAGTGTGGAACCATCTAACGTTGATAGCCTTACTTGCGGAACGCACCTGTTTCCCCTTTTGTATTGGTGCATAGAGCGAGGGTTTCAGAAGGGAGAGAGAGACTTAACACCGGCAGTGGAGCCATGATTTTCTCATGCGAGAGGGTGGGGGGGTTTTAATAATCATAATGTTTAGTGGTCTTTTAGCAGTAAATTTCTTTGGAATTCAATTCAATGGTGAATAAATGTTTGAAATTAAATCCAAAAGTAAAAAAGTCAAGATGCCGAAATTTTCACTAGTCGTAGAGAAGTTTATCTCAAATTGCCCTGAAGATAAATATGTGGGAAATAAAGAGGAGAGAGATTCAATGCACTCTACAATCTCTCCTTGAGATTTGGAGAATCATTGACTTATCTTTTGAGTAACAATTAAAAGATAAAAGTATTCTTAAATTTTTATTTAAATTCTTTTTTTAAAAATGAAAATCAAGTGAGTGTGGACAAAATTGTAGGAAACTTAAATGAGAAATATTCATATTCATCCATCTATACACTTATAACACATCTTAACCATCTACACACATTGAACCCCGTTAAATATACTAGACTCATTGAATTTTCACCTATCCAAATTGATTGGACCGTTGGATCAAGGGTCAAATTTTTTCTTTTAATATAAAGTCATTAATTTTGTGGGCCACGGATGAAGAGGTTAGAAACATGAGATTGATTCCAAATTTCATATAGAGTCTTATCCAAGGTGTCTCTTGCCATCCTCTACTGCTCCCATAATTAGTGGGTCCCTAGGTGATTCCTATTGAATATATTGGGGGAGGGAAAGATGGCCAGGAACATCCCCCAAGATAAATAGCCATAACTTTTATTTTTGCAACCTCTTTCAAATATTCAAAGAATTGCAAAGGGCAGTTGACCCTACCCGACTTCCCCTCCCTCCGTCCCTGAACACCACCGGTTCCATTTCGAAAGGAAAGGAGCTTCGTTTGTCAAACAAAACCCATCAACACCAAGAATCCAGAAAAAAAAGAAGCGCGATGGAAGACGAAGACGACGAGCGTCAGCAAAACAACCAGAAGCAAAAGGGGTTGATAAAGATCCCATCTTACCAAGAGGTCTTCCAGAGCTCCCAACCAAAGCCGCCTCCTCCTCTCTTCCAACCTTCTTCTTCCTTCTCCCAAGCTTTCTCCTTTCTCAAATCCTCCGAATTCTACACTCCTCCTCCTCCTCCTCCTCCTCCCGACAACGCTTCAAGGTCAGTCATTTTCTTTCCAATCCATTCCATCTTTCTAAGCCCTAGATTTCACACTAACTGGAAGCAATCGATCCCTGTGTCCTTTGTCAAAGGCAAGTTGCTCAATCCTCCGCCTCCGCCTCCGCCTCCGCCTCTACGACTTCATCATCATCTTCGCCATATCCTTCTACGCAGAGTCGCAATGCAATCCTTGTCAGCCATCGACAGGTGATTTTGGTTTTATCATCTTCTTCTCTTTCTATTCTCATCTTTGATTATTGAAGTAGACGCTCGGCTTGAAAAATTAAATGTTTGTTGAATATCGAATTTGAGTTTGTTGGCAGTGGATTTCTTCCCTCTGTGTGCAATTTCAATTTCTTCTTGCAATCTTAACCATATCATTTGATTTGTCTTGTTCTGTTTGCAGAAAGGGAATCCGTTGCTTAAACATATACGAAATGTGAGGTGGATGTTTGCAGATGTCCTCTGTGACTACTTGCTAGGGCAAGGCTCGTGTGCTCTGTATTTAAGGTGTTAAGACTTGACTGAATCCACCTATGTAATCGAGTGAATCTACTGTCAAGTTCCCATGTCAGTGAATCTGCCAATGGAAGCTTTGATTGTGGCTTTGATTAGGCTTCGCCATTTTGTTAATCATAAGCCATGGCCTCTTGAATTTAAGTATATCAATGTGCTAGCATTGCCTATGATTTGTTTTCTAAGATTGAATTTGTTATTATATGCAGCCTTCGGTATCACCTACTTCATCCTGACTACTTATATTTCCGAATAAGGGAATTGCAGAAGAACTTTAAGCTCCGTGTTGTTCTCTGTCATGTTGATGTGGTAAGTTCTATAAATGAATTCAATCATAGCGTATCCGTCCACACTTTTCTAGTTGAGGCTGTTGAGCTATCAATATTCATTATCATTATTGAAGCCTTATTGCATCCATCTAGGGTTATCTTTTAGTTGGTTAATTAAATGGAATGCTTATCAGATTCCAATGTTTGATGAGAAATATATTTGAGTTTGATCTCTATTTTTGTCCTCCAGGAATTGTATGCTTGAGTAATTGTTTCTTTTTTGTCCTTGATTCAGGAAGATGTAGTTAAGCCTTTACTTGAAGTTACAAGGACAGCACTACTTCATGATTGCACCCTTCTCTGTGGCTGGAGGTCTGCCTTAAATTTTTATTGACTTTTTTTTCTAAATAACTGAACTTTATTTTCTTTTGATATGTATTTTTTTTTTCCTTGGTAATAATATCCCTGCATAGTTCCATGACTCATTCTTTTGAAAAATAGGGAAGTTTGCTGTAAAATTTAGAAGAACGTGAGTTTACTTTGTGGAAGAAAAATTAACAAGTGAAAGCAAATACCAAACAAGTTGAGTCTACTAGTTTGACAAATTTAATAAACCTTCAACACATGGATAGAAGGCTGACACAGTCAGCAATTTGGACTACATGCCCTTGCCTTATTTACATGGAGGGGATGGCTGTGCCAAAATTTTCTTAATGGCGTAGAATGAAGAATTATGCAACCTTTTAATCATCTCTAATCCAGACTTCTTTACCTGTCATTTAATTGACTTTGTATTATTTCTTTTAGATTGCACATTGTTCGGTACATCTATTTTGGTAGTGATGCTAAAGTTTGAAATGAAGATTGAAGTCCCATAACCATTACATTGGTTTAAAAGTTGACATTAAAACCTTAGCCCATCCATGTGGATCATCTTTTTGAGTTTTAACTTCTCCATGTGCTTCGTTGTGTGCTAAATTCACTATGACTCCACAATCTAGCAAGTCATTTCTCACCGCCTCACCTTATCCCATCTATCTGGGTCAGCTTTTTGAGTTATATTTTTCCTTTTAACCCTATTTAAAGCAATATTCTCTGTAACTCCACAATCTATCATGTCTTTCTATACCACTTCATTTAAGGTTTTTTATTGGTCTCCTCCTATTTCCTTGAAATTGTTACTCTTCAATGCATTTATAGGGGTTGTTTTGATCTTTTGTGTACAAGTGCAAATCATCTCTAACAGCATTTCTTGATTTTCTCTTTTATTGGAGCTATCGTAAGCTTACTCTTTCATATTTATTCCTAATCCTCTCCTTGTAACTGCAAACATACATCTTAGCATGTGGATCTCAACCGCATGTACTTTTAACTTTTCATGTCTTTGTTGCCCAACATTTAGCTTCATACATCAAAACAAGTCTAAATGTCATTTTACAAGAACACCGAAGTGGGCAATGGATGTTCCTCAATCTCAAGTCATGAAAGACAACAATTACAGTAGTTTCTCACCTATTACAGTAGTTTCGCATTGAAGGTGAGAAACTGCAGGTAGTAGGGATAGCAACTCTCATGTTCAATGGGAATACTCACTGGTCACAAAGACAACAATTACAGTAGTTTCTCACGTATGTTTTGGTAAAGGAGATTAATCAAATCTATCTTGAGTTTGTCTTCAGAGAAAACTAAGTTTTAAGACTCGTGCTCTCATCTTCACAGAATGCTCCACGCCTGAGATAAGTGAGAATCCGTATAGCAGGGAGGAGCATATTGTGTTTCCTACAGTAAATATACAGTTATATTTTCTTGGCTATTTACTGCCTTCTTTTCTTCTAGATTGTTGAAGGGATAACGCTACATCTGTTTTCATTATGATTCCATGGATCTCTTTTGAGCACCTGTGAGGAAATGAATTTAGTATGTCATGTGGACTATTCTTGTCAATATTCTCTAGATGACAAGATTCAACTTACTGTGGATGCAACTATTTGGTCCCTGTGAAAATACCTTTGCTGGTTTTTTCTTTACAATCTTTCTGGTCTTCTCCAGCTTGGAGGAATGCGGCAGGTACTTGGAGACAATAAAGGTTTATGAAAATAAACCTGCGGATAGCATTCAGGAGCGAATGGATACTGATTATTTATCCCGGGTATCTAACTTCTACATAGGCCATTCTCATTGTAGTTTATCATCTTTAACTATAATCTTCATGCCTAGTTCTAGCAACTTAGAAATTCAAAATACCTGCTTGCTTGAACTAAAACTATACTTCCTTTGTAGCTTACCCATGCACTTACAGCTGTCCGGCACGTTAACAAGACTGATGTGGTCACTCTTGGTTCTACTTTTGGGGTAAGTTTAAGACTCTCTCTCTCTCATATTTTACTTGTATTCCTTGTTGCTTGAACTGACTGCTTTGCATCTGTTGCAGGTAGATCCTGTGTTGTTAAAATCCTAGGATTCTTATTTCAAATCTTAAATAAAAAGATTTATATCTGTACAACAAATACCATTTATAGGTGAATCTTAGGATACGGGGGTGAATCTTATGATTCAATAAATGCTTTATCAAATCTTATGAGTCAGGTGATTCATCCGGGAGGCACACAGCCATGATCAGATGGCTAATATCAGTAGTTTTTAACCTTTTTGTTAGTGTTTCTATGTTTAAGAGGTAATCACTGATTAACAAAACCTCTCAAAATTTTGTGGGATTTTAGAGTGGTTTTAGAGATAAGAGGAATTACACATAACTGAGACATTCAACTGTGTATGGGTTTCATCAAACATTCTTCAACCTCATGAGACACTTTGTTGCCATGTAATTGATTATTTAGATTTGAATTTTATTTTTATTTAAAGATAACTGATAAAAGAATGCAACTCTTTTATTTTTTTTAAGTGAAGTTGATATCTCAAGCATATATTACTGTTCATACATATATCATTTATAATATTTAATAAGTCAATGAGTTTTTTTTTTATACAAGTGTAACATAGTCTTAGTTGTCACTGTATTGATGCTGCTTGGATGAAAATAGATGGATTATGAAAAACTATTATTTTCTATATTATTTTATTATCTTTTAAATAAAAAAAATCCTATGATTTGCAAATTCAACCCTTCGAACAATTTGCAGTACAATTTCTATTTCTAGAACAATGGTTAGATCTATTGAATTGTCTTTCTGTATACTGCGAAGTGGAGCAAATTTCAATCTAAAATGCTTGCTAATGAAGCACTATGAGGACAATTTCAGGTCTGTAGTATATGTATATTATTTTTGGCATTTTATAAAGGTCCACTTTATTTAGATGGGCTTTTGAATGACCTCTATGACAATGCAGTCACTTTCTCATATCATGGATGCTTCTATGGAAGACTTAGCTCGTTGTCCTGGCATAGGCGAGAGGAAGGTATTCTGTCATTTCTTTCATTGCATCTTAACAGTTGAGCATGCATCCATGTTTTTCTATATGGCTTTGTTGTTAGTGTGTGCATATTTTTTTTCAAAAAAAAAAAATATATTTTTTTAATTTCCTTTTGATCAAGTGAAAGAAAAATAAATAAATAAATAAATAAACGAACAAATAGAAGTACAACGACAAGCAGGAGGTCCTCATGGCTGATGCCAGCCTTTTGGTTTCAGATTTACTTTGAGATGGAATCGATTATATCGGGCGGATCATGTACATAGGAATGATGATGATGGTTGGGACAACGCTTTGATGATGATGATATAGTATGGGAATAAAAAATTCTTTTTTTTTTTTTTGTTTTGGTGGATCATTTATTCCCTAAATCATGCTATAGCTTGCTGAGCCTGAGTAACATATCACTTGACCTTTCTGTAAGAATAATAGTATATAGGCCCTCATTGTCATGTGCTGAGAGGAATCTGTTCATGCCAGGGGGCAAAGGAATCATACAGTTCTTGGGTTCCTTTGCGTCACTACTGAATAAGGTTATTGGATTCTTCTCACAGGAAGGCATTTTAGTCACATCTTTCTTATGAAAGAGGCCCTGGAATATATATATATATATATATATATATATATATATATGTATATGTGCGTGCGTGAGAAAACAAGAGACATTTTTTTTATTATCAAGAATTAGAAAAGGCTCATTTCACGTCAGTATTGGGCAGTGTTTAGAGGTTCTGCATGGGTAATTTGATATCAGGTTCTGCGTAGGTAACTTGCATGTGTGTTTTAGCAACCAGTGATTAAGATGCACTGAAATTCATTTGCATTCTATTTGATAATGGAAAAAAAAAAAATTGAAATTGAATCTCCAATATATTTCAGGTAAAACGCTTATATGATACGTTTCATGAACCATTCAGGCGCGTTGTTTCAAAACCCACCATTGTTCAAGATGCCTCTATCCAGGAGAAGGCTGAACCTTCATCAGTGGGTGATAATGGCAGCATGGGAAGTGCGGAAAAGGAGGCAGCTGCATCTAAACATGGAAAAGAACCCATCATTACAGTTAAATCAGCCCTGGCTGCAGCCTTTGCCAAGTATTCGGAAAAAGTTGGCAAACAGGATGCTGATGGAGAAAGGTGGCAAAACTAGCAGTGAAGCCTTACCAGAAACAGATACTGATAAAGGGTGTTAAGGTGAAAAAAATTCCTGACGGACATAACACAGCAATGCAAGGCCACTAGCTGTGTAAACTGGGTATTACAGTAAAATTCATCCATGATATCTCTTCTTAGTTACTGTGGAGTTGAGATGCTATTTCAGAACCTTATGTCGGGGAATGATTATTCTGGGATCCGGCAGCGGCATTGAAGCAGTCAAACATTAGCTGAGGATATCTTTTCAGCTTCCTGTCTGCATTTCCCTGTTTGAGTTGGGAGGGATCACCTGCAAGCAAAGCTTATTTACCACATCCAATTCAACTTGTCAAGAAAGCTGACATTTCACGAATTCGCTGATAGCCATTTGACATGATCCTTTGAGGAGAACTCATTATGGGTGGGGCGGGGACATTCTAGTGAGCAAGGAAAATTGCCAGGGTTCCTGTATCAGAGTACAAAAGAAAGCCTCTTTGTGGTGCAAATGTTGTGAACAGGCAATATTTCAGACAGTGAGGAGGTTCTGTAATAGCGTCTGTCTTTCTTGCCGTTTAATGTTTGTTCTGTTGTTCCAATATGGGTATCAGATTCAGACCACATATGGGCTGGTGGGAACCCGATGCATTTTGCCAACACTGATTACGTAAGCTTTAAAAAGAGAAGAGTAGTTTGCTTGACCTATTATCAGCTCACATCGCAATCTGTATCGGTATGTTGGTGATAACAGCTGTGAATTGAAGTTGGTGTATTGTGCAGGTACTCTTAATTTGCTTCTTGAAGAACTGATGGTGATAGATATAACCATATTTAAAACAATACGTCCCTGCTAATTGGCATGCACCAAGGTAATAAGCCTGCAGTAGGCGGTCCTTGAAATTGAAAGTTTTGAGCAGAATATGCTTGAAGATTCTCCACGCACACACCACACCCACACCCACACCCGAAGACGGCATACAATCCCCTAGGCCGCCTCCTTCAGATGCACAATTCATTCATGTAAAAATTCCTGGATAATCTTACATCTGCGTGCCATGAAAGGGGTGTTCATGGCCAAGGTCGGGCTGGGCTACAGCATATCCAGGCCCTATCCATATTTAGAAACACAGGTGTGGCAAACACAAGGCCCAACCACCCATCACTCAAATTGGGTAATGACAGGGCGCTATCTTGTTTGGGCCAGGCTTCGGACTTCCATATTATTTGATCCAATACTGGGCCCAAACACAAATGGCCCAAATTTTAAATCAAAGCTCAGACCGAGTATTTGAACCTAAGGCCCAATTACTGCCAAAGATGGATGGGCCTGTCGTTGATGGGCCCCAGCACCCAGAGTGCCATCAACTGTTACAATTCCGCAGAACCTCCTTAATGTGGACATCAATGATTTTAGCTACCATGAATCCAGAACACAGAATCGACTGCAATAGTTACAGCTTTTCCAAATTCCGAAACTGATTTAAGATGCAATTTTTCTTATTCATTCAGTTTTTCAAACAGGCCCTTTACTTCCTCAAAGACAATTTATTAATATTTGAAACCATAGTTTCCATACTGACCGTTCTTGGAGTCGATAATGGTTGGCCAATAATTGAAATTATGACTAGGTCAAAATGGAACAGGAAGTACTCAAAATGGGCAAACAATAGTCCATAGATGAACGCGAGCTAATTGCGTGGTAGGGAACGCAGCCATATCCTATCCCAGTTTTCAACATGGACAAACAATAGTCTATAGATGAACGCCAGCTGATTGCATGGAGCCAGAAAAGCTCAACTGGATCAATTTATGCTTCAAATCCAAAAGATAGTTGGCAAAAAAAAAAAATTTTTGCAGTAATGACTGAAACAAGCGGTCTTCACAGAATGTGAAATTTGAAATCTGGGGGAGGATGACAGAATGCCTGTATGTGGGTGCGATGGTGCAAGCAGTCAGCTGCTTCAAAACCTACTACAAGTCCTGAGAGTACAATGTCCACGTGCTAAGTTCTCGATAAGATCCAAGAATCACATAATACATGATACCAACTCGAAAACAAAACAAACAAACAAACAAACAAAAAGGAAAAAAAGAAAGAAAGAGAGAAACTTAATGGTCTTGGTCTTCTGATTGAATGTTGGCAATACGGGACAAAATCTTAGAGAGCTCCGAGATAGCAATCTGAACCTGATAATCATCTTGCTCCCGATCCCTTGACCATGCAGCCGAGTGTGGACCTAATCTATATTCACTTGTTGCAGCCTTCGCCTTTCGAGAAGTTGATATAGCAATCTCTAGGTCCGATTGTCTCAATGCCCTTGGTCCCTGAAGAAAGCAGGGAGAAATTTTAGTCATTACATGGTGTGAAAGAAACGCGCCCATAATTGTCACTGAGAAGCTAATCATGGAGGGGTAGTGAGTCCGGAGTTCTCGAGAAATTATATCTGGCGAAACTAATAAAGACAAACTGACAATATAAAAGTATGAGCTGAGTACTAACATGCAGTGGTGCATGACCATTCTTTTCCTCATGTAGTAGGTCCCTAACAGGGAAGTAGGCTGCTTGCTTGCAGAGTTCCAGTAGATCTGAACCAGTGTAACCCTCACATAGGCTGGCTATATGGTCATAGTGGATGTCGTCTTCCACTCCTTCACCCTTCAAAATCACCTTCAGGATTTTGGCTCTCTCATTGCGGTCAGGTAAGCCGATTTCAAAAGTCTGGGGAAGACGCCGAAGTATAGCTTCATCTAGTTCTTGCGGACGATTGGTGGCAGCCAGAACCATCACCCGTGCATTTTCTATATTAACGTCAGAAAAGGTAAGTGACATTGTCTGGAACTAGCATGCATTCTCAAGTCAGAAAACCTTTTTGTGTGTGTGTGTGTGTGTGTGTGAGAGAGAGAGAGAGAGAGAGAGAGAGAGAGGGACTCGTAATTTTAAATATAAGGAAGAAATTAATGCTGTAAATGGAAATTATAAATAGCCCTTTCGGTATCTTGTTTGTTTTACTTTACTGTAAGCAGCAACAAACAAAGAAATTATTGTAAGATATGTTCTGAATTGTCTACTCTTTCCCTACAGAAAATTCTTGGAAAACTTTGGAGACATCTATTTCAGTATCATCTCACTGACAATGGGACCTTTATTTTTTTTCAATCAATCTCACGTTAGGATTCATGATAATAAGGCTCAGATGCTGTTTGGAAAGTTCACTTTTTTGTATCTATTTGGCTTAATTGATTCAAATACATGTTTGTGAGTGCATTACACTCTTTGATAAAGTTTTTGTGAATGTCCTATTTAATCAGCTAAAAAGACCTTCAGACTCTCTTGAAAAAGTAACAAAAAGGTATCCTTTTCAGATATAAATATTGGCAAGGCTCTCATAAGCACAAGCTTAGGATAAGGTAAGCTCAAGTATGTAGTGGGGCCCATTTGGGGACCCACATGGGGAAGGGGAGACTCCTTGGGACCCTCTTCTCTGCAAAAAAATTATCCCCAACCGTGATTTCTATCATCTCCATTTGGGCCCCGAAAGTTTAACAGTCAACAGTCCATTCAGATCGATACACAATCGATCCAACAGTCCAATAAATTGAATCAGACCAAAAGTTGGTGGACATGTGCACTTCAAGGGGGTTGTGTGTTAAAGTTGGTGGACATGTGCACTTCAGGGGCGTTGTGTGTTAAAGTTGGTGGACATGTGCACTTCAGGGGTGTTGTGTGTTTGGTCCATTTGAAAGGACCAAGAGTAGGCCCCACAAGCGTAAGCTTACAGAATTTTATCCTAGGCTCAAGCTTAGGATAAGGTAAGTTCAAGTATGTAGTGGGGCCCATCTAGGGACCCACATGGGCATGGGGATGGGGGGATTTCAAGGACTCCCTTGGACCCTCCTCTCTGCAAAAAATCAGCCCCAGCCGTGATTTCTACAATCTCCATCTGAGGCCCAAAAGTTTAATGGTCAACGGTCCATTCGGATCGGTACACAGTCGATCCAACGGTCAAATAAATTCGGATTTGACCGAAAGTTGGTGGACATATGCACTTCAGGGGGGTTGTGTGTTTGGTCCATTTGGATGGACCAAGGGTAGGCCCCACAAGCGTCAGCTTACGAAATTTTATCTTAAGCTTGAGCTTTGAAAAGCCTTAAATAGAGCAGGGCTCTCTTAGGCTGAAGCTTAGCTTATCCTAAGCTGAAATAGTGTTGGTCCCACAAATTAATATCAACTATCGTTGTTTTTTGCATAATGATCGTCTCCAAAATCAAGATATATCCAATCAAAACTGGATTTTCTAGTTCCATCATGCAAAAAACAGATATAATCAACTTAGGAGAGCTCTTAAATGTGAAGGCCCCCACCTTTATCTCTCATAGTAAGGTGAGAGTTGCTCTCATAGGAGCATCTCCCAGATATATATATATATATATATTATGAATGTCTAAAGCAATCATACACTTCTATTTTCTTTTCCTTTTTGCCTTCTTTTATGACAAGTTTGCTCTTGTAACTTTTACAATATAACAAGTTTGCCTTTACTACTTTATGACAAATTTATCTGCACTGCTTTTACTATATGACAAAAAGCCCATATAACTTTTACAAAATGACAAGTTTGCGTTTTCTAATTGAATCATACATACTAAATAGTATATTTGTAAAAGGGTTGAAACAGCTCTACTTAAAGAGATCTTTTGAATCAGCTCCATTTCCAACATATAAGACTTGCCAACAGGCCCAAAATAATATTTGCCAATATGACAGGATACCAGATGAACTACCCAAATGGATATGTGCATGACTTCCACACATAGTGTGTACACTATTAAGTTATAAAAGTAAAAAGAAAACCACAATGGATGCAGGATGCCAATAACATATCACATTTTTTTTATAGTAATGAAACAGCATATCCTCGCTTCTCTTTTGATAGTAAACGAAATATATGGACACCAAATGTCCAGTAACTAGGGACTTTCAGAACTTTCTTGCAGTACTGCAATCAAGAAACTATTTCATTTTTTTTAACAGTAAAATTTTATATTTTCTTACAGTATGAAGTTCCTGCCCAGAGTTACTGATGTCTAGAGCAACCTGAATAGCATAGATTAGAGTCAAATAGGAATAAGACCTCCGGGAAAGATTTCAGAATGGTAGTAGTTGTGAAATTAAAAGCATGCAAAGTAAATACATTGTTTTAGGAGTTCAAATACTTACGGTCAGTGGTAAAACCATCCCATAATGCCATGAACTCAGTTTTCATGTTAGTCATGGCTTCATGGTCTGTAGTACGGCGCTGTCCCAAAAAGCTATCAACTTCATCAATAAATATAATAGAAGGCTGGAGTTTATGCGCCAAACTGAATACAGCAGCCACTGCAAAATTCAGTACTAGATTAACAATCTAGTAAAGATAAATTACTACCTGAGGTCAGGCAACCAAAAAATAAAAATAAAAATAAAAAAAGGTAAGAGCAGGCGAGCAGCAATAATGCCATCAATTTGAGAAAATGATTATTACATCATGGAATTTTGAGGCCGTTATTATAGATATCATTATGGGAGAAGTTGATCGTTGAAATGATAATTGATACAACAGAAGTACAAGCTATCAATTCTATTTCCAGATCGGAATCCTGGTAATACATCCTAACATTAAATAGCATCAAAGATACAATAGCAACCAAAACAAATTGCAAAAATTAGAAGGAAAATGGAATTAAAATGCTACACTGCAGTAGTGTAGCAAACCTGGAAATCAACAAAGAACTTGAAAATAAAACTATCTTACCAAACAAATACACCGGTTAAAAATGGGAAAAAAAGGAACTAAGTGCAGCAACACCAAGAATCTGATCTGATGGATGGTGTGAGTCGCTGATTTAGGTATATAGGACTAGCTGCAACACATGAAATGCAACATTACTTTATTTATAGGTACGAAATGAAAAATTGAAAAGAGCAAGTTCACAATACAAAGATTCATATGGACAGGCAACAAAGGCAACAGCAGAGTCGTGCAATGTCAGCTCGTATTGGTGGTGAATTGCCCCTTACATTTTGCCTGAAAACCTCCTGGTAGGCAGTACGTGAGCCACTCTGTTGACCTCGAGACATGGGATAATGATTAAAAAAAAAAAACCAAGATCCACTAATCATATGCATGTTAAAATCTCACAACTGTGCCAATAAGCATTCTTGTTTGACCCAAAAAGAATAAGAATAAGCAAGCCAGCTAGTTAATAAAGGATTTGAACAATTGCCACCAAGAAACTAAGGAATGAACTATACTTACCAAGTTTCTGTGCGTCACCAAACCATTTGCTCATCAGAGTAGAGACCCTCACATTTATAAAGACTGCTCCAGATTCCTTTGCAATGGCCTTGGCAAGCATGGTTTTTCCAGTTCCAGGTGGCCCATACAGCAAGACTCCTTTCTGCGGACTAAGAAGCTTCCCACTTGCAAACAATTCAGGTCTCCGTAATGGAAGGATCACTAGTTCAAATAATGCTTGCTTAACATGTTCCAAACCACCAATGGACTCAAATTCGACGTCGATATGGTCAGGATTTATAACATCACAAGCTATCACATCCTTATATATCATTTAAAGAGAAAAGGAAATGTTAGAATTTAATAAATAAATAAATAAAGAGAATGAAATCCCTAAAATGCATTACCAAGACCTTAGAACTAGAAAATATATAACTGAGCATTAGATGTCACAATAATCACAAGCTGATCAAATAATCTCACAGAACATATTGGCTAAAAGCTTTACTATCCATTCTCCAAACAGCACAGAAATTAGAAACCATATCCAGGGGGCTTCAAAGTTTGAGTTAGAGCCTTAAAGGCTAGGAGATACCACATCTCCAATTCACAGATGACACCCTGCTACTTTATGATTTGAAGAGAGTTCTCAGATGCTTCAAAGCAGTTTTAGGATTAAAAATAAATAAGTATGGAAAAAACATGATTGTAGGGATGGTGTTATCTGATGAACACAACACATGGGTGTGCTGGTAGAGATGCAGAGTTGGATTTCTACCAAAACAGTATCTGGGTTTTCCTTTTAAGACCAAACCCAATAACAAAAACAAAAGGGAGTTGTGTATGATGCTTGGAGAGAAGGAAAAACCTAGAAATGAAGATACTTGTAGTTGGGGAGAAAAATCACAGTGATTAAGCTACCCTTGCGAGTTTTATAGTATATTATTGCCACAATTGTAGATTTCCCTGGCTGCTGTGGAGAGATTCGAGGAAATTCAGTAGCTAGACTTCCTGGAGGAAGGTAATGAGAAGAAAAGGAAAAAGTAAAATTTATCCAATTCAACCGACTGGGATGGGTTTGAAGCCTAAAAGGTGGAGCCTTTTAGGGTTAGGAATCATAACATACAGAATTCACACAATTTTAGAGAGAGAGAGAGAGAGAGAGAGAGAGAGAGATAAAATACTAAGTAAGTAAGTATGTACCTCGTAGGGGTTTGTATCGATCAAAGGGCGACCCAATCGCTTGGAGATCTCCTTCTTATGCTCAAGAGCTTTCTTGCTGGCGGCACGATTTGGATCAAGATGTCGAAGCCCAGCAAACAGAACGAGACAGCTCAACGCAGCGCTCGCTGCATACAGAACCAGTTCCTGCAAGAACCGAGTTTCAGAAGTTCCCATGCCTCCTCCTCCTCCTCCTCCTCCTCCTCCTTCTCCTTCAATTTCCTCTCCTCTCCTTCAATTTCAGATAAACCCTAATAAAAAACACAACAACAGTGTGCAATTCCTTTCGTTGCGTTTCGATTCTCAGCAGCTGCAAGCTTGCAACGCAAGCAAGCAAGACTTTCTCCGCACGTTTTGTAAAGTTAAAAGCCGTATGTATGTATGTAATGATTTTGCATCCGTTAAAACTCTCCTCTATCAGAAGTTTCGGCACTATCTTCGTATTTTTAGATATCCACCTCTGTATAAGTATATTTAAAAAAGAAAATCAAATAGGATATATATATCACACATGACACGTGTTACATTTTTATTATCTAAAAAATGAGCCTTAAAAAAAAAAAAAAAGTTTTATAGCTTAACTAGTTAAACAAATACTAACTATACAGATTGATGAGGTCCCAGAATCACGGTATAAACAAGAGGAGTCCTCTTGGTGTATTTTTGTAATTATTTTTTTGTCATTATTTTTTGTCATTTAGCGATATTGTCGATATCGACCATTTGTAGTGATTGCTTTTGATTTACAGAAGCCAAATAGAAATTAAGTTTTACTCTCTTGGTTGCTGGTGCTACTCCAGAGTGGTGAATGTGGTGGATGGGGCTAGGATTGTGAGAGAGAGCAAGAGATGGAAGGAGTGAGGTGCGTAGGCAAGGACATTGAAAAAGTGAGTGAGGCTGCAAAGGACAATGAAGGCACCGAATTGGAGGAAGATCCATCGAAAGGGGAAGATGGAGGAGCAGGAGACGAAGTAGAAGAGCTCGAGAGGGATGGAGAAGTAGGTGAGGGAGATGAGGAAGTCACTTAATTTCTGGCATTGAAGGATGTTGTTGAAGGTCCAGAGGGTGCAGACGCAGTGAAGGAGGGAGAAGGTTGAAGACAACATGTTCGATGAAATGCCATTGAGAGAAAGAGAGGGAGGGGAGAAGAAAAGGAGAGACAGGGGGAAAGATTCATGAATCCAAAAAGGTAAAGAGAGAAAGAAAATAGAAAACTAAGAATTCGATTTGTCTAACATGACCAAAGGGAAGTGATAGGAGGTGATGGTAGAAAATCTATAGGTTGACCTGCAGATTCGTTGTTTTTTTTTTTTTTTTTGCGATATGATCGATATTAACCATTCTGTTGTGTTCAACAAATAAGACAGTTATATGCTAAAGAAAACCTCACCACGGTCGATATCAACCATATCAGAAAAAAAAACCCAAAACGCAACAAGAGGGCTCCTTCCATCTGTATGGTGATTCTAGGACCTCATCAGTAGTATGAGATCCTATGGGGATATCCTCTAGATAGATTGAGTTCATCAGAATTCAGACAAGTGACAACCACGTGTGGAGATCAGGAGATGGCTCGTTTCGGCCCGTGGATATGGCTCCGTCTAGCTGGCGCTTCCAATTTCTTTCTTCTTATTAAAACTAGTTGCAGGCAGCGTTCCAATGGCAATGGGGCGGATTGGATTAATTTGTAACTGAAAATCATGGGCCCAATCCGGAATTTCTTTCGAGCCCAATAGTCGCTAGCCCGGGCCCCGGGTTTATAAAGTCATGTTTTTGGCTTTTGATTAGACTTGGTCTGAACTCTGGATACTAGAGAAGAAGCTCTGACCCGATGGAGCCTAAAATAAATCAGATCCGTTTAATGTAAACCCAACGCCTAAAATTATTTGGTGCAGGTCCGATGGAGTCACTCTCAACACAAGTAATAGTTTCTTCCCCTTATCATAGTTTTTTAACCTTTTGATTTCAGATCCCAACACTAACCAGATGATTGGCACCGCACCGGAGACGGCTTCCTAAATCAGCCCATTCTTGATAGCTCCCACTGGATGAATGGTCAAGATCATCAACACCCTTTTCATTTCATGTTTTTCCCTCAAGCAAACAAAACACAGATTTAATTGGACGACAGGTAGATAGATGATGCTTTGACAATTTCCAGTTTTGAACGCGCATATATGGAAATGACACTTCTCAAGCTTAATATCGACGTTTAGCGCCCAATAAAAATAAATAAGTTCTTGCTCTCCTGGAAAATGGCCAATCACATATCTAATCTTTTCTCTCGTAGTCATTCTCCTGGTCATCAGTCTGGCGGGGATCATCATCTAGTGGCTTTCTAGGAACTCCCAATCCTCTGATCTTGTTTCTGGATTCATCTTGAGCAGAATGCAGCTTCTTCTTTTCTTTCTTCTCCTCATCCTCCTAATATCAATAAAGTATTCAAGAAGAGCCAGTTAAACACCATGTGACATAATAAATTAGAATTAATACTGAAGAAATTTGTTGCTATAGACGAAACTACCTTCTCAAATCCTTGATGACTCTGCATATGTGCATCCTTCTCTCTTTTAACCGGAGAAAGAAACTTTAGTGCCTCCCCAAAGAGTTCATTGGTCCTTATATCTCCACTCCTTGTGCTTGCTTCCAGCTGCAAATGGATAGGTATAAGACTCAAGTTATGTTGATGGAAAAGGCTGACTATGCAAAAATTTAATGATCCCCAAATGCCATACGGGTTTTTATCGGTACGGCAAGATATGGGTGCAGAGAAATGATATATTTTCCAAAATCCAGGATGAACATACAATGAAATACGGCCATCCTATCCATGAAAATGTTCTCCTACGAGCATACTTTCTATTGTTGAAATGCAGTCCAGCTTGTGGGGCCCACTTAGAAGCATGCCTATCCATGGGATAAAGGCAGATAGGAAGGTCTCATTATCAATAAGGGTCATCTAAAACATCAGCCTCATCAGATTACCCAGCCCTAGAGGCTTAATTTCAATGGCTTTTTTACATTTTTTTTAATTCAATCCAATGGTGAGCGATGGTTTAATGAGTGTAAAATTGAGCCTCATGTCATATCATAGAATAAAAAGAGTATGAGAAGGGCTGGACTGACCAAATGTGGGCCCAAGTAGAGGCCCCACAGAGCTGGACTGTACATGCAGTTTGCTCCTAGGAGAACATTCTCCTTCTATCCATTACATGAAATTTTATATTTCATATTAAGATTTTTATAGAAACTATTACTCCTTACCTAAGCACATTTCAAATTTAATGAAATTGTCACTACTTACAGTTTCTTTTTACATGTTTTTTCCATTTTGAGAAGAAAAAAGAAACACACAAAGCAATGGACTTCAGTAGGTCAGATTGAAATTACGAGTATCGGTGCAGTATAAGTACAGTACCGGTATTGTACCCTTTAGATATGGGTATTCTAGGCATCTACATAGTATGGGTATGGAAGATGCAAACTTGTACCTGAATGTGAGCAATACAAAAGATAATGCTAGAAAGTGGAAGCCAGCTCTCTTCTGGCGACAATGATAAATTTGTCCTGTAAAATGGCGATGGATTGAACAAAACCAAATCATTGAATATCATAGCAATACATAACAGGTACGATGATATATTCAATATAATGTTACAAAAGGCTTACAAGAGAATTGGAAACATACGATTCCAATGTTCAAAACCTTTCGCATCACCGTGATTTGCCTGATCTGACAACTTGAAAGGTAACTAAATCGAGAAAGTTGAGTGAATCTGACCAGAAAAATCAGTCACTCTCCCGAACTACTCAGCTCAGTGAACAAGGTCACACAGGAGAGTTGAGATTTTGAGCACTGGATGAATCCAAATCCCCAAAGGGTTAGAGGCAACCCAAACATTTCAAAGATAAGCATGAAAAACCTACTCCCTCACAGAACAAATCCATATGTCAAAAGCTAATACAAATTGAGATTAAATAGAAACTGAGTAGAAGAAAATGCCAAAGAGAAACAGGAAATAAGACACCTGGGTTTCCATTTCTTCTACATAGGCAAGAGGAAATGGCAACATGAATGTCGGTGGGAACCCAAACAAAGTAGGAGGTGATGACACAGAGATATAGGAAATAATGACACCTGTGTTATCATTTCTTTCAACACGTTCAACACAGGAAATAGCAACATGAGTGTCAGCGGCCAACCCACTGTTAGATCAGTGGTAAGGTACATGCACTGTCAAGTGTAGACCAGGGTCCGATCCCTGGCAATGTTAGAAAAACCTTGGCAGTGTGGAAACTGGCAAGTGGCATGCAAAGCCAACCTTCAGCCACTGCATCAACAAATCTTCATGAAAATTCAACTGATACAACAGCAAACTAAGTTAATATAGCTTAGGATCCAAACAGTCTATGTTTAACTTTCTAAACTACAACATTGGTATATTTAATTAACAGTAACTGGATGGAAGGTCAACCTTCTGAAATTATCTAACAGACAGTTGACCAGCAATTTGGGCTGTATAGTGTTGCAGAGGTAAACTTCAGAAAACCTGCATTTGGCTACAATTTCCAAGGTTTCTTGCACCTGTAACCAGTCCAATACAGAATTCAGTATTGTAAAGGCAGTGGGGAGGTAACAAAGATGGAGGTCCAGGTTGGGATGTTCCTGCTCTACAGGAATTTAAAACCTTCATACGTGACCATTTGACTGAATGCATCCCTTAATGTGCGAGCTTCTGACTGAATCCAACACTCAATCATCTGCACAAGTATCACAGAGGCAAATTGGCCACTCAACCCCTAAACAGAGCAACATGCATTCACCTGCTAGATAGGTGATACCCTCACCCTCCACCCTAGGCCCGTGCCAGTTGTCTAATGTTCTGCTTTGGCTGGTCCTAGGCCCTTGCCAACTGAAAACTGCTTGGTGTCAGCCCCTTTACTGACTGGATGACAAAAGGAAATCAGATAAAGGAAGAACATAGGAAATGGAAAGGAAGAATGAAAAGAAAGATAGGAGGGAAGATGATGAGGGAGAATAAGACGTCACATTAAGACTCCTTGATCTGATACCACAAAGTGCAAGTACATATTAGGTTTAAGAATAGTCACAATAGCCTCCATTGAAGAGGCTAAACTGATTATATTAAGTCATGACTCATAAGTACTATTTTCAGACATTACAAGAAACCCCTTAAACTTTAGTAAAAACTAATTATAAGCCAGGGAGAAAATGAAATATATGTAAAACAAAACATAACATAGAAATTGATCCAAAAATAACAATAATAATAATATTTTAAAAAAAAGTACATACAAAAATTCTCTAATCTATATATGATATAGGAAAAGGATTGAAGTTTACATTTTCAATCACAATATGAATAAATATAAGGGATTCTACATGAATGTAGTAGAGATGAGAATTTTGAGATGGATGTATGCTAAAACTAGGAAAGACAAAATAAAAAATGAGCATTTTTAGGAACATTTACCAGTAGCATCAATAAGTGATAAAATAAGAGAAACTCGTTTGAGATGGTTTATACATGTTCAATGCAAGCCCAACAACAGCGTTGATGAGGAAAATATTTTCTATACAAGTTGATGGTCCACCAAGGGCCGTAGCGACCCAGGATTTTCATGAGAGGGGCAAATGAAGGCCATAACTTCTTATTTCTAAAGGGTCATGGGCCGTCTAGCCTATAGGTCCTTTTGGGTTTTTTGGAGGTCCACGTTGGGCTAGTGCCCTCAACACCCAATACCAGGGTCCGGCCAAAGAGGACAAGGATGGAAGTAGTAAGGGTGGAACTTAAGAAGTGCAACCTATCCGAGAACTTGGCTCAGGATAGATTGGAATGGAGAAGCAAGATTCACATAGATGACCCAATATAGTTGTGACAAGGTTTTGATGATGAAGTTATGTTCAAAAAGGAAAAAGAAAAGACAAAAGAAAACCTTATTTGTCATCTTTTCTTTTATTAGGAATTCACAATGGGTTATGTGGAGGAGGACAAATGGTGGAAGGGGGGCGGGATTAATGCAAAAGCAATGTTATTTATGCATTCTTTCAATTGAAATTACACCATTGCATAACTTGTTTGACTGCCCAGAGGCAGAGCTAAACAAATCAAGTCAGTCCATTGACCATGAACTCAACAATGACTTGCCGGACTTACAAACTATTGCCTGCTATAACCATCTTCTCTCTCCTCACACATGCATTGAAGTCTTCTCAAATGGTTAAGTTTTTTTTCTAACTCGTTTGTTAAGCACCAAACTTTCTCTCTAAAGGAAGGTGTTCATTGTTGCAACCACAAAATCTGTGGGTTCAAGTTATATTACCTATCCAAAAGAAGAAGAAAAATCTCTCAATCCTTTGGAGGCAAATGGCACATATCCATCAACTATTTCCGTAACTCACAGAGTCTTAACCACTATAACCCTATCATTATGCCTCTTTGACGCATACAATCTTCTCTTCAGATTCTTAAATAAACTGCCACACCTACTCCATTTCCTGATTTATTCTTTCCCAAAGAGAAAAGCTTAAACCCATGCACAAGACTCTTATAGCCTTCTTAATCATTCACTCTAGCAAACAAGTTAAAACTCATTCTCCTCTTCATAGTGCTCTCTCAGTCAAATCTCCCTCTTTAGTGCCCACAATCTGTAGGAAAATAAGTTTAAGTTGGTAGGACTGATTTGAAGTTCCAGAAATGAGCAGGGTCTCATGTGTAAATACCCAAAAGTCTTTATAAAATAAATGAGATGTACTGTCGTCTAGCCCTAACACAACGACAGTATCTCTTCTTTCTCTCATTCTTCTTCTTCTATTTATCTTTTTCCTTCTCTTTTCTTTACCATTAAATCTATCTAATAAAATCTAGAAAGACATCTTGGTATCAGAGCATTGGTTCAAGAACACGATCAAAGGAGACGCAAGACTAGCAGGTCAGATCTAGTAAAAAAAAAAAAAAAAAGCCAGAGTTGTGAGGGTTTCAATTCCTAGTCGAACCAGTACCTAGGTTCGACTGGGTTGAACGACCTGTTGGGTGTGGACGCCTGCTGAAGACAAATGCTGTGACGCTCCTTGAGCGATTGCTGGTTGCTGTTGGAGCAAGGTTTCTGTATGGAGACTCTGGTCGATTGGATTTATGTGTCATGAGGTGATTGGTAGTGGGGGTGACTTCATGTGATCCACAACCACAGTGTCAAGTTACGTATTGTGGTAATATTGATTTCTTCACTCTTACATTTCTGATTTTTGGTTCTAAGGTGCTGGTGTGTTAGATTAATCATCAATCTGAGGTATTATGGCGGGTAAAGATGATTCCAACTCTAAAGGGGACGGTTCCGATGGAACCCAAACTGTGCTCAACCCGGTTGGAAACATTAACCCAAATGCTCGGATTACAGTAGAGTTGTTTAATGGAAAAAATTACAAGGAATGGTCATATTCAGCAAAGATGGCTATCGGTGGGGCGAAACGCCTAGGTTATATCAATGGTCGGATCAAGGAGCCATCTAAGGAGGACACAAAATATGAAGACTGGGAGTCCGAGAATATGCTTGTGATGAATTGGATTCTAAACTCTATGGAACCTTTGATCTCAAAGAGCTTTCATTATTGCAAAACTGCATTTGAGTTATGGAATGCAATCGAGACTGCTTACTCTCAGAAAAGGAATCATGCAAGAATCTATCAATTAACTAGAGAGTTAGCTCAATTTAAACAAGGAGATAAATCTTTGGGTGACTACTATGCTGTATTAAGAGGGATGTGGCATGAGCTTAGTATATATCAACCTCTTAACCCCTGTTGTGCGAAAGAACAGGAAAAATATTTAGAAGTTTAGCATATTTATGATCTCCTTGGGGGGTTGAATCCAGAGTATGAGACTGTACGGGCGTAGATTTTAAGTCAAGATCCTCTTCCATCAATTGGAACAGTGTTTGCACTCGTACAGTGTGAGGAAGGTAGACACGTTGCAATGTCAAACTCTATTCCTTCGATCATTAATTTAGAAAGATCTTCACTTGCTATGACGAATCCTACCGGTAGAGGTGATGGTGGTCGTGGTAGAGGCCGTGGTGGTGGCATTAGGGGTGGAGGCCGCGGTGGTCGTGGTCATGGTGGTCCACCTGGTGTCGACCATGATAAACTACATTGTACTCATTGCGGGAGAACTCGTCATACTAAAGATACATGTTGGAATCTACATGGTCGACCCCCTTGGGTCAACACAGCATTTGCAGCTGAGACGTCAGGTGGCAACACCGGTTCTACAAACACTACAGGACGTAAGGGGGAGTTAAATGTCAATGATGAAATCCAAGCTTTGAGGCAGGAGTTTCAAGCATCATGCCAACGCCTGCAAGCACTAGAAAGCAAAGGCACATCACACTCTACAGATGTAGCATCTTATTCAGCTGTGGGTACATCACATATGGCGGCTGCAACAACATCGTCTACTCCATCAGGGGTTATTGACTCCGGTGCTACTAATCATGTGACAGGTATACGTTCTGAGTTCACCTCATACACATCACTACCATCTCTTGGGACAGTTAAAGTTGCTAATGGTAACCATACTAGAGTCCTAGGAGAGGGGACAGTTGATGTGAACCATAATCTATCCCTCAAGTCTGTTTTACATGTTCCCTAGTTTTCGCATAATCTACTCTCTGTGAGTTTGATTGCTAAATCACATCAATGCAGTGTTACCTTTTATCCTTCATATTGTGTTTTTCAGGATCTGGAGACAGGGAGGACGATTGGTGGTGGCCGTGAGCATGGTGGCTTATATTTCCTTGACGTCCCTTTCAGAAATTTGGTTGCATTAGAGTCTATTAGCACTGCTAAGGCCACTTTAAAGTGGCATCGTCGTCTTGGTCATGCTCTAGTTAGAAGTATTAAGAATGTTTTTCCTCATTTAAATGTCAATAATGGTGTCGTAGAAATACATTGCGACACATGTCGCTTTGCCAAAAGTTGTAGAAACTCTTATCCAGTTAGTAATAAAAACAAAAGCAGTGCTCCTTTTTCGTTGGTCCATAGCGATGTGTGGTGTGCTCCTCTTGTTTCTATTAATGGCTATCGATATTTCATTTCTTTTATTGATGATGCCACTAGGTGCACTTGGGTGTTTTTGTTGAAATCTCGTGATGAAGTATTCTGCGTATTTGAAACCTTTCATAAAATGGTAGCAACCAAATTCAATGCCAAAATTCAAACTCTTAGGTCTGACAATGGGGGTGAATATATGTCACACAAACTACAATCATATTTAATCCAAAATGGAATTGAATCTCAAACATCCTGTCCTTATACTCCAGCACAGAATGGTGTTGCAGAACGTAAAAACAGACATCTATTAGAAGTAACCCGTGCGTTACTGTTAGAAATGAGTGTTCCAAAAACGTATTGGTCTGATGGTGTTCTCACTGCATGTTTTCTAATAAATCGTATGCCTTCACGTGTGTTAGATGGTAAATGTCCCTTGCAAGTTCTTTGTCCAGATGATCCATTATTTCATCTCCCTCCAAAAGTCTTTGGTTGTGTATGTTTTGTTCATGTTCCAAAACACCAGAGGGACAAGTTAGATCCCAGAGCTCTTAAGGGTATCTTTTTGGGGTATTCTAGTACTCAAAAGGGATATCGGTGTTATGTTCCGCAACAAGGTGGAAAGTACTTTATTACCATGGATGTTACTTTCTTTGAAGATGTACCCTATTACTCATCAAATGGGAAAAGAATATTGGAACCAAATAAACAGGGGGAGCCACCCACACTAGTTCAGGATGTTTCCCCACCGTCATATTCAAGTTCTTCCCTTCCAACTCCGAAAGTTTACTCCAGGAAGAGAACCAGAATTGAGCAGCCACCTACTCTCGGTATACTACCAGATTTGAAACTTAGTCTCCTGGAAGAGTAAAAAACAGAGTGTCGTGGCTTTATCAAGTCCTGAAGCGGAATATCATGCTATGGCTCGTGGCACATGCGAACTCTTATGGCTTAAAACATTGATGCAAGAGTTGGGATTCGTATGCAAGAAGCCAATGCGACAATAATTCTGCTTGCCATATTGCCACAAATCCTGTCTATCATGAGAGGACAAAGCATATCGAGGTTGACAGTCATTTTATTCGAGAGAAATTGACAAGACAAGAAGTAGTATTGATGCCCACACACACTGCCGATCAATTGGCAGATTTTCTCACAAAATCAGTCACAAAGAAACAACTGCCAAGAGTTTTTTCCAAGCTTGGGATCGTAGATATCTACTCACCAGCTTGAGGGGGAGTGTAGGAAAATAAGTTTAAGTTTGTAGGACTGATTTGAAGTTCCAGAAATGAGCAGGGTCTCATGTGTAAATACCCAAAAGTCTTTATAAAATAAATGGGATGTACTGTCGTTTAGCCCTAACACAATGACAGTATCTCACAATGACAGTATCTCTTCTTTCTCTCATTCTTCTTCTTCTATTTATCTTTTTCCTTCTCTTTTCTTTACCATTAAATCTATCTAATAAGATCTAGAAAGACATCTCAATCCAACACCTATCTTCCACAACCCTAAACCCTAACCTTAACAATCCATTACAATTCCTACCATATTACCTTTCTATCTTCTCCTTCTAATGGATTGTCCCAAAAGCATGTAAGATTCACATTACAAAAGACAGTAAAACCTCTCCTTGTAATGGATTGTAGCATTCAAAAAAAAAAATGTAAAACCTCTCAGCAGCACACACAAACCTCAAGTAAGGAGCCAAGTAGACAATCGAATAAACCAGATACCGTTGTCTCCCCGTATCCAGCCATGCGAAAATCCAACTCTGCCAAAGTGGAGCAAAACCAACTCTTCAAATAACAAAACAAAATGAAGACGCTAAGAAGAGGGGATTTCAAAGAAAAAAAAACAAAAACAAAAACCCAAATTGACCGAAAAGCAACTCACCAGCCAGTTGAAGTAAGGAATGAAGCTGATGATCCCCATGACCGCAAACCTCGTATCGGTCGAATTGATCCCGGACCCGCCATCTGCATCGCCATCATCTCCATCACTGGTGACAGGGAAGATGAGGGAATTGAGGACGCAAGAGCCGATCGCGAGAGCGAAAGGCGCGTCTTGAGAGAGATCCGCTCTACATCTTAAGCTTCTTTTCTTCCTCTGCAGGAAAAAAAAAAAAAAAAAAACAAGAACAACTAGGGTTTAAGGTTTTGACACGAGAAAAGGAGAGAAGAGAAAGGACGAGACGAAGGTTATTTGGGGTTACCTGGTTCAGGTTTTTGGTAGGATGGAGGAGAGATCTGCGATGATGATAAGAGAGTCGAGAGGCAAGAGGGGGTTGATGGAGGATGGTGATGGATGAAAGAGATGCAGATAGAGAAGAAGAAGAGTTCATGTTGTTGCAGAGAGAAAGAGAAACAAGGCTGAGGAGGAAGAGGAGCTGTTTGTCTGTGTGTCATGGTTGGATTTGGATTGAATATAGAGAGGGAGAGATGGAGGAGGTGGTGTTGTTAAGTGGATGCATTTTGCTGCCACCCTTCGGCCTTGGGAGTGATGGATGCACTCTGGCTTAAAAGAAGAAGTTTTTGACTATTAAATTCATTCCAGGGACCATGGTACTAAATAAGAAGACATGGTTGATGATGAAATTGCCAACTGATCATTGCTATTACTACAGTACAGACATGTACTGGTGGATACGGTGGGACCAGTAGCTAGTTTGGACATTTGCACTTTCTTTTCGCTTCGCGTGTTGGGTAGTTGCCAGTTTGACGGGCTTGGTTTAAGGACTCAGGGATAACCGCATGGGCAGTTCATTTAGTTAGTACCATGCTTTGTATTCGGAGAATGTAGTTTCAAAATTGTATTTTTTCAGAAGAGTTTATCATGCTTCTTTTTAGGTCCAGAGATATTAGTCCAATTCTTTGGGTTGGGAACCTTCGATAGAATAAAAAAAAAAAAAAAAACATTAAGGCTTGTTGGAAAAATTGATATAAATAATATAGTGCAAAAGGATTAAGTAGTCAGACTGATAAGGCACCATTTAACAAAAATATTATACTCCAAAAAATAAAATAGAATCAAAATTTTAAATTGCTTAAAATAAATATATTCATTACTTCGATACAGTTTTTGGGACGATGGTTCTTACTGGAATTGTTTTGCACTACTTTTTATATATTGATACTAAAGTTGTAATTCATATATTGTACTTTTTATATGACTTATGTGAAAGTGCTTGGATTTTAAAGTCTTCTGCTATCTACCTCTTGATACAAAACTATAGTTGCTAAAAACTCACTTGTGTCTCTATTGATAGATATTACACTTGTTACTACTTCCTCATAGGTTTTTTAATAATGTAGACATAACCTCTTATGACACACTATTAATTTTAAAATTGACCAAATCAAATATCTGAACACAATGTCATAAGCTTTCTCTAGATCAACGAAAACTAAATAAAGGACTTTTCCTTCTCTTAGATACTTTTTGCATAAGTCGTTTAAGTGGGAAGATGGTTATCCTATCTGTTCTTCATGGTATAAAACCAAACTGATTTTCAAATATTTTAATCTCCTGCTTAAGTATTTGCTCCATGATTTCCCCCTACACTTTCATAGTGTAACTTATAAATAAATTTTTTTTCTCGATGATTTGTAGTACTTCATATATTTCATTTGTTCTTATATACAATTACTACAACATTTCTTCTATGTTTATTTTACATTTTTCTTAGCATCCACCACAAATCCAAACCACTCATGACACCACTAATCTTATATATTACTTGAATTAGGGAAAACTTACTTTAATTGAACAGGACCCACCCTAGATAATTTTGCCACATGTAGAACTAGAACTCACACATCCCATATCCGTAACTAGGATGGCTACACGTAGGATCCATCCCTATAATTATTTCTCATTTTTCACACATAATTCATTTCCATTATCTTTGTAATTCAATTTGAAAATAGAGAGACCTATTGAAAGAATATGTAAACAGATTTTAATAATAATTGAAGATTATATAAAGTTGGGTGTTATCCAAACCAAGCAAATCACTCTGTTTGGACAGACAAAATCATTATTACTAGCCAATTATTTTTCCTTCTGTCCAAATAATTGCCCCATCAGAATGATATCACTTTTGCCTTGGTTAGAATATCTTTTCTGGATTGTTCAATCTCCACTAAGAAATGAAAATGAAAACTAAGTAGCTTCTGTAAATTTGTTTTTGACCTCTGCATGTTTATTTGACAAATTTTAGGAAGGAGAAGAGACAATATTTGGAAGTTTTCAGATTTTCGGGAGACATTCTCAGAATTCCATAAATCAAGCATACGTTTCTTTGGAATTCCAGTTCAGAGTTCTTACTAGAATACCTTTCCCAGAAACCTTGTTGAGTAGATTACCACGTATCTGAAATACCCGAATGTGCAATGACCACATGGCACACCAAATCAATACTTGGATGGCCTTGTTTTGGTTGTCATTTGAAATTCCATACGGACAAGATGAGGTACTCGTCGACTTTTTAATCAATCCATCATTACCGACTTCAATTGGAACCATGCTATCAAACTGGCTCGATTTCCTCATTCAGACATGGAAAACGCTGCTTAGGAAAGTCAAGTAAAATATGTAAGCATGATCATCAAAATTATCATGCAACAACTTCTCTGCATTTAAAACTCATATCGATTAACTCGACTTTATTGATTCATTAATGTCACAAACAGGCCAAATGGCCTAACCTTGGATTTGAATAACTTGATTGTGTGGCACTTCTGATGGCCTTTAACATCAATGTAACATGGAAAAGGCACTAGGCCTAAAGCACAGATAACAGAAACACCTACTACCAACATCCCAATGTCATATAAACACTAGTATACAACAAGACCACCGTCCCCAAAACTACGCCAACATAAACGGACAACTGTTCCAAAGAAAGGGCAAAAAATAATTGCCAATTTGGCCTCCCATAACATACATACAGCACAGGGATGGGTTGGTAGCTTACCTTTGAATGAATGTAGAGTGATTGCTAGCCTTGGACAGAAATATATACCTTGGTGGGCTATCTCTTTTTATTTGTTGTCTGCGAAGGCTGTGATCTCTCACAGGAATTCCTTCAATAAATAGTTGAAAAGCATAGACGGAGGAATTGAAATACCTCTACCTCTTCATTCTACAGGCTCTGATTGTGAATAAATAGCAACGAGTTAGCCAAAAGAAGATGGGGGAAAAGAAAAAGGAAAAATAAATGTTATTACAGGTTACCAGAATTTACACAGGCTCTTTTCTACAATTCATGATTTTTATCCTTTTTCATGAATCTTTCTCTCCTCTTCTGCTACCATCTTCTTCTTGGCCATATGCAGCACATAACTGTTGTTGTAGCTGAAATTGAAAGAAAACCAATCCAGGCAGGATTTGATAAATCAAACTTCATGAATTGTAATTCAAGTTTCTGTCACCACTTCATTAAAGAGGATTGATGCTTAATATTATATGCAGCCACATAAGCCTTTGATTCTGCTTTCAGTATTACAAATTTAGAATAGTACCAAAGATGAGCATCATATATTATAAAAAAAAATTAGTAGAATAGGGTGTATGAATATAAACTAATTAAAAAATGAAAAAGGAACTTCAACTTAGAAAAAAGAAATTGGAAGAACAAAAACACTAGAAAATAAACAAATTAACTACATGCAGACTTATGATGAAACTCGACCCAAACTGACACTCAACCAGCAGTCAATGATGGATTCAAGAATCCCACTTTTTTTTTTTTTTTTTTTTTTTCATATGCTCTCACCACTGGTTTTTGAGGTCTTAAAATCTCCTATCGAGATGCTGATTTTGATTATATATATATATTTGGACCTCCCCATCTGCGCACTTCCCTTGATAATGGTCAAATGGGTTCCACAGATTGTCCTTCATATAGCTATATGAGGACTATCCCTTAGGTGAAAAATCCCTATGCCCCAATTTATGATATTTTAATCATGAATGTCATGAGTTAGGAGAAGAGTTTCCTACCATCACCACATGCTAGAGTTGAAATTTAGGGCTACTTCTTGACAGGATAAATTGAACACAATTCTCTGAGGTTAATTAACAATAGCCAATGCCTATTAACAAGACTACAACTTAAGATATCTACTCAAACTAGGAAAATTAATCATCGAACCTAATCCTTATCCCATCACAACTCTATCCTAAAGTAACTCCCAAAAATTACAGATAAACATAATGATCCAAATTATAAATAAAACCAAATATTTCTCAATATTCTCGACACTCCCCTTCAAGCTGAAACATAGATAACATGTAATGGCTTGGACTAAACACTATCTACTGCTTCCGTTTGCAACTGGTTTGATGAGGAACTCAGTCAGCTTGATCTTCAACACTAATGGTTTGATCTGTCTTGCAACTTGACCAATGAAGGAGATGATTAAAAAAACAAAACCCTTAATGTGCCCCCACAAACTACACATTCAGCAACATTGCTGATTAAATCCAATGAAATTATAAATAAACCCAAATATTTCTCAATATTCTCAACAGTTAGCACACATGCACGCACCACACACATGGCCGTATGCACATGCACTGAAAGATGCACACATATACACATAGGTTTAAAGTTAGTCCAATGACCAGGCATACTTAGCATGTTAGAAGTTAGCATTTTTAAATAAAACCAACATGTCATTTGTTATTGATATTCCACTAACGAAAACGTTTCATTGGATATTCTCTCATTCAGGAATAACTAAAAGGATTTGTCATTCTAAGACTGTATATATTGTTTAAAAAAAAAAGAAAAGAAACTAAAAGCAAAGTTCACCTGTATGTGTTTCAGCTTTGCTGCTGTCAGTTCATCAGTTAGGTTAATCATCCTGCAAGGTGAAGGAATTATAATGACAATGCCTTTATCATCAGAAATTCATGATTCTTTCACTTTATAGCCTGAGAAAACTGCTATAGAAATGCAATACCATAAAGAGTAAAAAAAAAAAAAATATACAAAACAACTAAAGAATCAGTCACATCCAATTACAGTATTCATGTAATTGTAACTACCTGGCTTGAAGCTCCGTAATTTTGGTAAGCAACAGCCGCTCCCTTTCAGATGCTGCTGCTTCAGTCTGTAAAAATTAAGAGTTTTCCATTGATAATCCAATGGAATCATCATTTTCCCACGATATGATAGACTAGAATATATGACTGCCTTAAAGTATGCATGATTAATGCTAAACAGCTAGTTTGAAAATTAACTTGTAAGCAGCACATTCACAAATGCTGGTGAATTAGATCCTTCAACCAGGCATGCACTGAGCGCACATCAAGGTTGAGTCCACTTCTGTACAAAATTCATTTTAGATTTTTCTTCTTTTGATTAATCCACTAATGAAATAGATCGGTAACATAAAAAGCAGTATTGGTTTATCATTTATGTTGAAGACAGTTTATAACTCCAACAAAACAGAAGAAAAGGTGAGGATGTACACACCGAAAAGCAAATGAGGTTTAGTACCATCAACCATGAACGGCAATGTTATGTCATGATTCCAACTTCATCTCTCTATATGCCGCAAAGCAGAGATACATACACAAGGCAATGTTATGTCATGATTCCAAGATCATCTCTCTATATGCCTCAAATCAGAGATACATACACAAACATAGCCTATTATTTATAAAACGCTTTAGCCATTTGCAGTGGAAACCAAGAGTAGAAGGCAATCAGTGAAACTAGCCTTGACAATAGAAGAAAGTTGAATCCGACTTATTTTAATAGGAGAAATATGGTTCTGACTAATTAGGTTCCCAATAATTGAAGGGAGATCAGTTTTGGAAGAATAAAGGATATTACTCGTTCCAAAAAAAATTAGCGTGCATTCAAGGATACATCTTTGAGCATTTCTAGTTTGTTTAGGATAGAATTGTTCTTTTATTTATATTTTTAAGGATTCTGGTGGCGGTTATGAGATAATTGAACTTGGAATTGACTATTGAGGAATCATGTGTGTCAATGTGATACTACAAGGCTGAATTTAAAACATTGGATATGGTAGAAAACAGAGTGTATGCGCTTGTGGAAAGTCTAACTAAATGATTATGATCCTATTTACAAGATTATATAATTTGCAATACTCTGATTACAGTTGTAGCCACCAAACTGGAAGGAGAATCGAACGAACTAACCAGGACAGTTTGGGAATTATGCTCTTTATATGAAAAGATTTTTATGTTCATTCTCCTGCTCGGAGTTCTGAGAGAGTATTGGCAATCCAGGGCTGAATTTTCCAATATCAGCGTCACATTGCTCATACTTTGGAGATGATTCATTGGGTGCCTCAATCTTCCCTGTGATATACTTCCAAATTTTCAATCCTTCCAAGTATTTCTGAATGAGATGGGACCATAAGAATAATCAGTACCATCCAATTTAACAACAAAACTTTGTGGCCATCAGACATGAAATGGCAAACAAGTGGACTGAATGGAATGGGCTGGGTGACCCCCTTTGCTAGAGCTAAATTTCAAAAATCTAGAGAATGGCTTTATTTAAACTCAGATTAGATCCAAAAAGTAACAATATGAATCAAGGACATACCAAAGGAAAAGGCATCAGGAAAAAATCCAACAGATGCGCACAAAAAATGAATGGAGTAGATGAAAACTGTGACTGAAAGTTGACTGAACTGTAGATTGCCAAATATTTCTTAATATAAGTGCAAAAGTTCCAGAAAAAATATGGAATTATTCCACTATGATGCACGATCAGCTCTGTGTGGTTTAATTTCAGTAATCACCAATAGCAGTGGCAACCACTGGTTGATCCCGAATATTTTTTGTATCAAGAATCTACACTGAATGACACTCGAATACTCCAAGTTTTCCGATCAAGGATCACAGATCTGATGAAATCAGAGAAGAAAGGCTGCAGCACACTGTCACAAGGAGATCGGAACCAATTTGGAAAGGAGTTAGCCAAAAACAGAGGTTTGCGTAGATCTTTCCTACGCAACAAGATGACCAGGAACAGGTTCCTGCGCACCAAGAGAGATTCAAAATTTTCCCTTAATCTCTGTGGACCTCACTGTATTCAACTAGTGTAGAAAGGATAACAAAAGGATGCAATCATCAGAAGTTGCCAAAACCACAGGTTTGCAAATTCGCAAGGCAAGAAGAGGCTTGAGTTCTCCATCGTGAGACCTCAGAATTCAAGAAATCTATAGGACCAACATTGTCTCCATGAAAGAATATCCGTTCATGAGTAGGATTTTTCAACTGTGAAGCCAATTCTACTTACAACATTATTCAGTAAAAAAGCACCAAAGAAAATTAACCAATGACATTCAGCGAAGCTTATAACCTTTTTTATTAGAATTTTCTTTAGAATCACTAATCATTTCTCATATGGCTTTTTTATTGGTAAAGGAAAGTCACTCGGCATACAAGTCATTTCTTTTTCTTTTTCTTTTTATTTTTTAAAATGGTGACTTAATTCATTGCTCGAAAAAGCTGTACAGACAAGTCATTTCTTTCATATCACTTGTTCTTCAACAGAATAGAAGACATGACTATCCACACAGAACAAGAGATGTGAACCGCTTCAGAATGCTGGCCAAATTTTCATCCAATGGTCCGTACAAAATAAAATGCAAGATAGATGATCTACTTACTGACATATCATTCTCTAAATTGCGAGCTTGCAGAGTCCCAGTTTGAAATGCTGAAACATAATTTATACACTTGCGTAAGAATTTCTGTAAGAACTTTTTTGGTCCAATGAACTGATTATCCACTTACCATCAACTGCCTCAGCCTGTTGGAAGTTATTCAATAATGTCATTATGAGATCCTGTATGTTAAACAAAATATGAGTGCAATTTGTTGCAAGCTATTCAGCAATGTCACGAGATCATGTATGCTAACAAAAGAAAGTATGAAAGAGATTTAGAAGTACTGTTCTTCAAGAAAGGTTGAATGTTGTTCTAATGTAAAACAAATATGGAATTTACTAAGATAAAAAAAATATATATAGTTCTACTTGTTGTAATGCAGTCTGCTGGAGGAGATTCTGAAGATGAGGGATGAGAACTGATGCAGGAATTGCACTGTTGCTGACTTCCTTTGGTGGCTTACTGTTGGGCTGAGCAAACAGCAAAGCAATGCAAAGTCAATTAGATTAGTAACTTAAGAAAGGTTAAAATATCGGTCAACCAAATATCCATGCATTCAGTTGATATTTATGACAAAAGTCTCTATGATGCCACTAATACTACAAAAAGTAAAATCTTTCACGTGTCCCCTAATTTCATCTCGGTTCTCACCAAAGTACTTCTTAATCTGGAACAATAAGATCACTTTTAGTGCTACAGTTTTGGTACTAAATTTAGAAATGGCAATCAAGCCTAGTTAATAAAATCCTCAATATCAACTTTTCGACCTTGGATGTCATATCAGCAAATTCAGACTGCTCTTGGCCATGTTCCGATGCAGCCACAACACATGGGCTCCTCTTGTTGAGCGAGTTAAGAGGAGAATTCATGATGTGTAGCACAAGAAAACATACCCCAATTAAAAATCTGGGTTTCCCTGATCCTCGCAAGAAGTACGCAGGGAAAAAATCATAAAACTTATTATTTTTATGCTTCGAGAATGCTAGCACTTTTAAGTACATTTAGGGCATGTTTGTGTCACACTTTTCCACAGAAAAGTGGATGGTTTTTCACTGAAAACCCATTTTTCAGGCATTTGGTGCGGAACAATTCCACGGAAACGCTTTCCTGCCTCATCAGCATTTTTCTTGATAATGGTGAAAATGGATTTCCTATTTGGGGGAGAGGTATGGGAAATGAATTTCCTCATAAAACTTCTCCCACTTTTCCTCACTCTTGTCCATTTCAACCCAAAACCCTACAGGCACGTTTGTATACACACCCTTTCCGTGGAAAAGGGAAATTGCTACATCAGCAAATTCCATAGAAATGGAAACCTTGGAAAAGGATTTCCGCAGAATTTAGAAATTCATGTTTGGTGCGAATTTTTTTTCCTTGCTGAATTGGTGCTACGTTGTTTGGTGCGGTCGTGGATTCCTAATAGAAAATGAAATTTTCTTGTTTGGCGAAACAATTTTTTGAAGAAAAATAACATAACATGTATATTATTTATTCAAAACATCAAATAATAATTTATTTTAAAGAAATAAAAAATGAAAGAGTGTAGGGTTTGGGGTTGAAATGGAAAAGAGTGAGGAAAAGAGGGAGAGGTTTTCCGAGGAAATCCATTTTCCATACCCCCCTAGGAAACTCATTTCCGGCATTAACAAGGAAAATGCTGAGGCAGGAGAACGTTTCCGTGGAATTGTTCCACACCAAACGCATGAAAAATAGGTTTTCCGAGGAAAACCGTCTACTTTTCTGCGAGAAAGTGTTGCACAAACATTGGGTTGAAATGGAAATGAGTGAGGAAAAGAGAGAGAAGTTTTCCAAGGAAATCCATTTCCCATACCCCCTTAGAAAACTCATTTCCAGCATTAGCAAGGAAAATGCTAAGGCAGGAAAACGTTTCCGTGGAATTGTTCCGCACCAAACGCATGAAAAATAGGTTTTCCGAGGAAAACCGTTCACTTTTCTGTGGAAAAGTGTTACACAAACATGCCATACAACTCTTTCATTTTTTTATTTCTCTAAATAAATTATTATTTGATGTTGAATAAATAATATACATGTCATGTTATTTTTCTTCAAAAAATTGTTTCACCAAACAAGAAATTTTCATTTTCTATAAGGAATCCACGGCCACACCAAACAACGTAGCGCCAATTCAGCGAGGAAAAAAATTCGCACAAAACATGAATTTCTAAATTCTGCGGAAATTCTTTTCCGAGGTTTCCATTTCTATGGAATTTGCTGACGTGGCAATTTCCCCTTTCCGCGGAAAGGGTGTGTACACAAACGTGCCCTCAGGATTTTGCAATTTCTATTGTCTACATACAAAAAAGATTTTTGTATACCTGCCGACCGGCAGAGTGTAAATTAATCGTTCATATCTGTACTAGACTACTAGTAACTTTACATCTACCAATATGCTGTCTTATTTATCATGTAGTACATGCTTAAAGAGCATTATTGCATTTTCACACTGAAGTGAGAATCTATTTAAGGTCATTTATTCTATCACAGAACCCGGATGATTCCACCATATTCCTGCTATTAAGTTGACCTTTAAACCCTTTTGCAATTGCTCTGCAAATTTAAGGTCTTGCCAAAATCTAATATGATACCAGAGCCTGGTTGTGAAACTTAAGAGGAGAAACAAAATTTGTACATTTTTAAAGGCACTCAATATCTCATGTGGAAGATATTAAACAAAGGATAAAACTAATGAGGTGACTCTACATACCAGTTGTCGAGAATCAGGTTGCCAATCACCAACACTCGCAGATTTTCTTAATGGAGAAACCTGAAAATTATAGTAATAAAATATGAAAAGAGAACTGGACAAGTACGTTAAAAAAATCTTTGGAGTGCCCAGATGTCATATGTATCATTGGCTTCTGACTGACCTGAGAAGATCTTCTTGAAACTGAGGATAATGGAATATCCTACAAATCATATTTTCCTTTAGTAAATATAAAAACATTCAGAACAAACATATAGACTATTAGACATCTACCTTTACAAGGTCAACATTTTCTGATGTTACTGAAAAGCGTCCTTTTATTTGTACCACGTTAGCCTTTGACTTCTCCTCCAAAGAATCTCTATAGCCTATGGAAGAGAGAAATAAAAATAATACAAAGTTTCTTTAGCACTTCAACTTGTGTTTGCTGTCAGACCAGATATTGTGTGATGATGCACTCATGTCACGGTTGCTAAGCTTCTAACAGCAATAAAGTGATAATTAATATTTACTACACATAAAAAATCAATCTGTTACCTCCTGAAGATCTTATTGGAGCAGATAAACTGTTTAAAGAAGCCCGGTTTGAAAGCATCAGTGGACCGCTAAAGCTTGGTGCTTTCCGTACATCACGCCTAAATTTCTCAGTAGCTGGTTGACTGTCTCCCTCCCTCCTAATAACAATATCAAGCACCACAAATGTGAAGCATCTCAGTTTTAGCTCATATGAAAGTGCTTTAGCTCCAAAATGTTAACACCTATGAAGTCATCCAGTTCAATGTGAGCAAAATCAAAACAGCTAAGCCGATAGCGTGTTTTATCTTTACATTTGACTGGAACATCAAAAGGAATAAAAGTAAGGTGTATGGTGTCCAAGAATAGATGATAAACTGCAAGGTGATTCCCTCTGTTAAGGAGAGGAAACACCTATGTTTACATTTGGTGTACCCCAAGACTATAGCATTCATTTTCTTTGTGTTCTTTCTGATCGGCAGGGGTCAGGCCAAGTTCAGTCAGGGCCGAGCCCCCCTCTCTCATTAAAAGTTAAAACACTTGTTCAGGCAATCCTTCTCTCTAAAGACTATCCACCCTATTCTTTCCAACTCTCCTCTTCCTCTTCCCACTCCACCATCTCATCAACAAGGATTATTAATATTAACCGTAATCTCTCTAAGATTCCTTCCCCTCCTACAAATATCTAGATGCATAGGGTTTTCTGCCTTTCTGGAGGAGAGATTAGGGTCTGGACTCTAGTTTTGGAGGGGGTTGTGATTGGAAGAAAAGGATTTTCAAGATTGGGAAGAGGATTGACCGAACAGGATATTGGGGAGAGGAATGGGAGTCAGGAGAGTTTTTCAAAAGTAATCGATTCCATAAAAAGGAAAAGAAGGGCTGTGGGGAGTATCCTAGGGTTTCTCAAGCTAGGAGAAAAGGGAACAATGGAAGAAAATTAAGAAATTAGGGGTTGAAAGTGGGAAAGAGAGGCTTTTTCCACTGTGTCTCCCCAAAAACAAGTTCTTGATCTAAAAGGAAAAAATGGAACGGGGGCTGTGGGGAGGTTTCTCACGCAAGAAGATGAAACAGGTGAGTCCCATATGAACCAGCCGAGTCAGACATGACTTATGTAGTTCAGGACTGAGTCCGAGACTCAGAGTCCAGCCAAATCAAATCGGAATCGGGCAAGTTTTAAAATACTGGCATTCACTGTTCACGAGATCAGTTTCTTGTGCTCCAAATTTTCCCTGTTACGACCACCCACTGGCACTGAGTTAGATCAAGCACCTAGGTCTAGAAGGTAAGGTCAAATGACAATATGCTTCAGATAATAAGATTTGTAATTTAGATTAATGTAATGTTGAAACTACAATGCCTTTTTAGTAGCTAGTAAGAAACCATATACCAACCCAAAAGCTTAAGCTCATAGGTGGAAGGCCCATACAGGTAATATTAAGACATAACAAGCCTATTACTTAGGCGATGTGGGACTTCCCAACACTCCCCCTCACGTGCAGGCCCAACAGATTTCATGGACGGGTCTGTCACGTGGGCTACACAAGAACGAAACCCGCTCTGATACCATGTAACGATAGTGAATGGACATTAATATTTGTATAATACTTGGATCTCTCTCATGGATGATCCTCCCTCCCTTTTATAATCTCATTTAGCCTTAATCAAGGCAATTCAAATCTTGATACAATCTATTGTTATGGAATGAAAGCTGTTACAGTGATTTGAGTATATCCTAAACGTATCCCATATGATGGGTTAATTTGTTACAATGAATGGGCCTGGGCCTGGTGGGTTTTGTATCCAAAATTTTGGCCTGAAGCTCTATCAACGGCAGTTCATATTATTAATAGACTACCATCACCTCGTATAGCGGATGAGACACCTTATTTTCGCTTATTTCAGAAGCATCCTACTTATTCTCATCTCCATACTTTTGGGTGTGTATGTTTTGTTCTTCTTCCCCACGTTGAACGAACAAAACTATCTGCTCAATCATCTAAGTGTGTATTTCTAGGCTATGCGACTGACCACAAAGGATTTTTCTGTTATGATCCTAAGGTGCGACGTATCAGAACCTCTCGTAATGTTGTGTTTTTTTTGAAAATCAATATTTTTTTCAACATAATTTAGATCATGATAATCCTATTGTGTTTTCCCGTGTTCCTGACTTTTGTGATAATCATGTTCTTTCTTCGGACTCTATCAAGCCTTTACTTGTGTATGAAAGGCGTTGGCGGGGAAATACGATTGCACCTGAGCCTCCTGATTTGTCAGCTTCCTCGGCACTTGACCCAGCTCCTGCTCCAGACATTCCCCAGTCAGTTCCTCTTCGTCGATCCTCTAGGATTTCTCGCCCCCCTGATCGGTTTGGTTTCACCCATACATCCTTACTTGCTACTTTGTCTTCTGTTCACATTCCTAATCATTTTTCTCAAGCAGTGCAACATGAGTGTTGGCGGCAGGCCATGCAGGAAGAACTTGACGCACTCAAAATGAATCACACCTGGGATGTGGTTCCCTGTCCTCCGTCCATCAAACCCATTGGTTGTAAATGGGTTTACTCTATCAAGCTCCATTCTGATGGTACTTTGGCGCGTTATAAGGCTCGATTAGTGGCACTTGGCAACCGTCAGGAGTATGGTATTGACTATGATGAGACCTTTGCTCCGGTGGCCAAGATGACAACGGTGCGTATTATTCTTGCTATTGCCGCATCACGTTCATGGCCTCTTTATCAGATGGATGTTAAGAATGCCTTCCTCCATGGAGATCTTAAAGAGGAAGTCTACATGCGTCTTCCTCAAGGATATGATACTACTTCTAAAACCGAGGTGGCACGGCTCCGTCGCTCACTGTATGGACTCAAACAAGCACCCAGAGCTTGGTTTGAAAAATTTCGGTCTACTCTGCTTCATTTTGGATTTGCTCAAAGTCCTTATGATCCTTCACTGTTCCTGAATAACACTGCTCAAGCTACCACCATCCTTCTAGTATATGTGGATGATATCATCATCACCGGCACTCACAGTAACATGATCCATCGACTTCAATCCTCACTTCAATCTGCATTCCATATGAAAGACCTTGGTCCTTTAACATATTTCTTGGGTCTTGAGGTCCAACAGTCTAGGAAGGGACTGCTTTTACATCAGCATAAGTATGCTACTGATCTTATTGATCTTGCTGGTCAAAAGGATGCTACCCCTGTGGACACTCCATTAGAAGTCAATGTGAAACTCCGGTCCGATGATGGGGCTCTCCTCTCTGACCCCACCTCCTACAGACGATTAGTCGGGAGTCTAGTCTACTTGACCATCACTCGGCCCGACATCTCATATGCTGTGAATGTTGTTAGTCAATTCATGCAAGCACCACGGCATCACCATCTAGTTGCTGTCAAACGGATTATTCGGTACCTTCTTGGTTCTCCGACACGAGGCTTGGTTTTTCCAGTTGGCACACCTCTCACCCTCAATGCTTATTCTGATGCCGACTGGGCTGGATGCCCAGATACTCGTCGATCCACTACAGGCTGGTGTATGTATTTGGGTGAATCGCTCATCTCTTGGAAATGCAAAAAGCAGGAAAGGGTCTCCAGATCGTCCACTGAATCCGAATATCGTGCCATGTCCTCTGCTTGTTCTGAGATCCTTTGGCTTCGTGGCTTACTAGCAAATCTGGGGTTTCCTCAGACCTCTGCTACCCCACTGCATGCGGACAATACTAGTTTCATCCGTATCACTGAGAATCCAGTCTTTCATGAAAGGACCAAGCATATTGAAGTGGATTGTCATTTTATTCGAGATGAATATGATCGCAAGGTCATTAGTCTTCCACATGTTTCCAGTGAACTCCAACTTGCGGATATCTTCACCAAAGGACTGCCTCGGCCACGCCATGAGTTCTTGATTCGCAAATTGATGTTGGTTGACCATCATCAATTTGAGGGGGGGTGTTAACACTAGTGATACAAAGCCCACCAGGCCCAGGCCCATTCATTGTAACAAATTAACCCATCATATGGGATACGTTTAGGATATACTCAAATCACTGTAACAGCTTTCATTCCATAACAATAGATTGTATCAAGATTTGAATTGCCTTGATTAAGGCTAAATGAGATTATAAAAGGGAGGGAGGATCATCCATGAGAGAGATCCAAGTATTATACAAATATTAATGTCCATTCACTATCGTGACAACTATTATATTTGTATCCAAGGCATTAAAGAACGTCCTTCATTGTTAAGCTAGAAAGTAGAACCGTTGATATTGTTCTTTTTCTCTCTACATGGAGGAACCTCATGTTATTGTTGTTGTTCTTGCTGTAATATTGAAAGGTAAGATAGAACCTATTATGCAGAATATAACATGACAACATGCACAAAGAGGATAGATGTAGTAAAATTGCACCTTGTTTTGCGGGGAAATCCACCTCTGTATTATCTCCTCAATAAGAAAGAGGAAAAAGAAAATATATACAAGCGGTGTATATGAATTCACATCCCTTAATTGCACTAATCCATCATGCTATTCTCTAAGGATACCTGGTTTCAAGTATTTGACCCAGAAGGTCCATTTGCTTGTATTGAATTGAATACATAGGAATTCATGGTAAAAAAAAAAAAAAAAGGCTCAATGAAGGATGATTAAAAAGGTGGGGATGAAGGATATAAGGTGGAGACGTAGATGGGGCCTTGATTTTCCTAGGATTTGAGTAACTGCCGTGATAGCTACTAGCTAGGTATTATTTCCCATCTTCCCTTGAATTCTCCATTAAAGCAAAGCTTATTTGATCGTCGTTTTCCGAAATTTGCCTTTGTTTCTTTAGTTTTAACCACTTTTAGAAATACAAGTAGTAGAATTCCTCGGAATTCAATTACATGAAACAAACCAGCCCAAAATGTTATTTAAAGTACAGATCAAATCTTCTACTGACAATATAAAAAAGAATGCATGACAAAGGTTGCAGTATGGATCTATATAGTTAAGCTGCCGTATTTGTAATCAAAGTACAAATCAATAGAAAATGTTGAAACTTTAAACATTATTGCTCTGGGTGTATATAGATTTTAGTAAGTAATTAAACCACCCAATTTCATGGGGAAAAAAAAAACACATAGCTAATTGTTGATTTTCTACAATAAAATTCTCCATCTTCCACAAACTGCTTATCCTTTTGAGGCACCCTAAGACATTATAGATCTCCAATCACACCATCTATTTCTGTACATTTAAAATCCCAAATTGCCATCGAACTTGTCCACTTTCCTTCCCTACAGAGAGAGAATATCTACTCCTCACTGATTTCCAGATCAGAAGTCTTTTTGCCCTTTCTCCCAAACCTCCTAAATTTCAGCTGACTATCTTCATAATTACAAGCTCTGTTTTCACCTTAATGCTCTTGCTTATTATATTTATTTATTTTCACAACTTCTTTCAGCATCCTCTCTCTTAATATATTCTGTACTTGAATATTTCATTCTCCACACCTTTGTTGGCCAGAAATAAGAAGAGAGTTTTTTAGACAAGTCTTTTATGACCAATTGATCAGTAGGAAGAAGACTTATAATGGTTTTCTGTACTTAGGGGGAATTATGGCCAGGTCTTAGCTTCTTGTTGGACCCAGGTTTTGTACAAGATTTAAACTATCAACATTCAAGTTGTTCATGGTCAATGCTTGCATCTTACACTTACGGGATGTAGGATGCGGAGGATATTCCACTCGCTCATAGAATATCCATTGCGATTAGAATCGGGGTAATTCTCTTAGTGCAGCCCTTAAATCAATCAGCAGGCCCACCCATAAACCCAAAGAGTAAAAGCACAGTACTTCCCTGGTCCATGACCGGGCCTAATTTCATGCCAATAGGAAAATTTCCACCATCAGATTGACGTCATGAGAAACATATGATTAAAAAAGAAAAACGCCAACACAATCATGGTTGAGTGGTGTTGGCACATCAGTTTCACGCATGCCCAGGGATCGATCCCTAGGTCTTCAAGTTACCCAAGCCCACTATCAACATGATATTATTTGCTTTGACCAAAGTCTCATGGCTTTAAAACGCGTCACATGAGGTTAAGGCCAGGTCACACACATATACCCCGGGTCACGACTTTGATGTTTCCAAAAGTATCACTCGTCACCAGTAGCCAAACATAGCAAAAATGAAAATGAAAATGAAAAAAAGAGAGTAAATCACACATTTTATGCATGATTAATCTACTAGTGAGCCCTACACAGGTACACCACCAGATTGAAATTTGGCCCAATGATAGGACAGGTGGAGTTCTTTAAGGTGGACCCTACAAATGGATTTATTGGGTTGCAGATGGAGAATTCTTAAAAGTACTGCAATCAGAGAATCCAGGTTCTATTCAAATATGTAATGATTAAAAAAAAAGCTTAAAGAAAAAAATCAAATTGTACAAGAACTAAAGGAGGGTAAACGTTATAACAAGTGCACTACAACATAATGAAGCACATCTTTCCACTTGCATATATTCTGATGAATTTCTTTCGAGTATCAGACTTTGATCCCCTTTCGTTCTTTTACCACTACGATGTAATTTTAGTAAACCCGCGTAAGGGATAAAAAAAATGACAAGATGAACCTTTCAGCATTACGCTCCCTTTCTGATGAGTGATTAAGCACGCTAGCAGGCACAAGAGGTCCACTCTGAGTTTGGCGAGTTTTTCCTACTTGATTTGTACAGCAGTTGTGCCCCATGTCCTTATCTGATGATGAAGCTGTTGGATTATTGACTGATCCATCTTTCTCATGTTTATCAGAATTTTCCCGCTTGCTGGAATTAAGCAAATCGGTTTCCAAAATTTCCCCCACTGCAATCTTGCATCTGTCATCCAACCATTCAGAACAATTCCTATTTCCCCTGCAAGAGAAGTATGTGGGATAGGGGAAAAGACTTATCAACAAGACAACACATGCAAGATATCCATAATCAGGCAAATCCAGTTGAATCTATATAACATGATTATGCAACAGAATTTTGTAGTGAACTCATAGAATCCTAGTTATAACAAAATTTTAGTAAATGCAACAATGGTAGTTAAGCTAATTCAGGAAAAGCCAAAATTGATAAAAAAAACTTCAACATCCCACATATTTTATTCTTTTTTCTTTTCCTGAAATGTAAAGTAACGTCCCACTTCCATGAGTTGCTTATTCAAATAGGAACATGTAAATCACATCAACATGACTACTCAGCATATATCACATTTTCCTTCCAACTCATAAGGACGTTCAACTTGTAGAATGGAAAACATGTGTTCACTGAAACTGACGGAAACCGCAGGTTGAAAGCACAAACCAAAAAGGTTGAGATATAATCTCAGGGTTTTTTGATATTTTAATTCATAATTCAAAGAGTTGACAAAAGCTAAATATATAGCCTTAATCTTAACAGACTCCTAAACAAAAGCCTTGAATTAAGCTAATTAACACCTAATGATAGAAAAAACACAATAACTGCTGATTGTCTCCTTATTTAAGATAATTAATTAGAAATCCCTAAATAAGTGGTGATAGATTCCTATCCCACCATCTTCTCCTTATCTTCTGCATGTAACCCATCTGCATGGTAGTCATCTTCAGCATGTAACCCATCTGCATGGTTGTCATCATCACACATCATCTCTGCATGGTTTAAGCCGCCACGTGAACCACCCGCCCCACTGGAGCCAGGTTGCATGCTAGCTCTATCCATCTTGAGCCGTTGCCTCCTAGCTCGGTTGTAAGCATTCTTCAGGACTCTTCCTTCATTCGCATCATTCCCTTCCCCTTGAAGACTAGCCTTGTCCTCAAGGTAGAACTCTGGAAATTGTCCTCTGATCACGTCCAAGTCTTCCCACGTTGAATCATCTAGAGGTAAAGCATCCCATTGAATCAACACCTCCTAGCGAAAACGTCCACCTCTCTTGATCTGACGGTATTCTAGCGCCTGGACTGGTTTGAGGAGAACTTACCCATCATCATCTAAAGCTGGTAATTGTGGCATGACCACTGTTTGATCACCAACCCTTCGTTTTAGCTGAGAAACATGTACCACTGGATGGATTTGAGCATCATCTGGAAGTCCTAACTTATAAGCCACCTGACCCACTCATTGAATGACTTGGTAGGGACCGTAAAACCGACTTTCAAGCTTGTAGAGAGCCTTCTGAGTGACAGTTTTCTAACGGTGAGGACGTATTTTTAGATAGACACAATCACCTTAATCAAATTGTTCTTCACGTCGTCCGTTGTCATAATAAGATTTCATCATGTTGTTGGCTTGATCCAGATTGTCCTTCAATTCCTTAATGAGCTCATCTCGCTCCTAGAGTTCATGATCAACCTCATCATTAGGAGAGGTGCCGACTGGATAACTCACCAAGACTGGAGCTTTACGACCATAAAGATATTCAAAGGGACTGCGTTTAGTTGAGGCATGGTAGGAGGTGTCATACCAGTACTCAGCCCATGCTAAATAATCCTCCCACTTCTTATGATTTTGATAAACAAAAGATCTCAAATATTGCTCTAAGGTTCGATTTGTCACCTCGGATTGACCATCCGTTTGAGGGGGGTAAGCCAAGCTCATTGCCAAAATGGATCCTTGCATCTGAAAGAATTCCTTCCAAAAATTACTGATGAAGATGCGATCCCTATATGTGACAATAGATCTTGGGATCCCATGTAACTTAACAATGGAAGTAATGAACAGCTTGGCCACTGACTTAGCCGTATAAGGATGCACCAAGGCAATAAAGTGAGCAAACTTGGTTAGGCGATCCACCACTACCAGTATCCCATTGAAACCATTGGACATTGGTAAGCCTTCGATGAAATCCATAGTAACATCCTCCCAAATTCGTTCAGGTATAGGCAGGGGCTGGAGTAGCCCACTAGGCTTACGAGAGTCACTCTTGATGCGTTGACAAGTATCACAAGCACCCACATAGTCACGCACATCCCGTTTAAGACCTGCCCAATAAAAAATATTAGCAATGCGAACCCAAGTTCGGTATATACCTGAATGACCACCAATGTTGGAGTTGTGAAAATGAGCCAATATTTTCCCTCGAAGCTCATCATTCTTAGGCATCACCACCTTGTCACAAAACAAAAGAAACCCTTCACGAAATTCATAATCCTCCACCGAATCATCTTGTGCCTCCAGCTTAGTCATTACTGTCACACATTCATTACAAACTTGAATGGCCGCCCGTATCTCATCCCAAATTGCCCAGCTAGGACCGGTGATGGCATGCAATACCGGACTGTCTTCTCGCCTAGGTAAGGCATCTGCAACAGTGTTTTGTCTCCCTGGCCGATAGTGAATCTCATATTCGAAGCCCAGTAATTTGGCGACAAACTTTTGTTGCCCCGGGGTAATGACCCACTGCTCAAGGAGGTGCTTTAGGGGTTGTTGATCTGTAACAATCTTATATTTCTTGCCCAATAAGTAAGGGCGCCATAACCGCACTGCCTCTACAACGGCTAACATTTCTCCGGCGTAGACAGACCACCCCTTCTTGGCGGGACCGGGAGCTTTACTCAAGTAAGCCAATGGTCTCCCATCTTGAGTTAATACTGCCCCAATTCCAACATCACTAGCATCTGTATGTACTTCAAACAACTTCTCAAAGTCGGGTATAGCAAGCACAGGGGTGTTGCTCATTGCTTCCTTTAGTCTTTCAAAAGCCACAACGCCTGTGTCGGTCCATTGAAAATTCCCTTTCTTAAGCATATCAGTGAGAGGCTTGGCAATGGAACCATAGTCTTGAACGAACTTTCGATAGTATCCTGTCAACCCTAGAAATCCACGCAATTCTATGATGTTCTTGGGTTTCGGCCATAGCTTCATGGCTGTGATTTTTCGTTGATCCACTTTGACCCAGTACTGGAAATTATATGCCCCAAATATTCAAGTTCTTCTTGTGCGAAAGCACACTTGGAAAGCTTGATGTAGAATCGGTGAGCCACCAGAATTTCCAAAAACAGTACGCAAATGTGATACATGATCGGTCCAAGTTCTAGAATAAATGAGAATGTCATAAAAAAAAAACCAACACATACCTCCACAAATATCCCTTGAAAATATCGTTCATGGCAAACTGAAAGGTCGATGGTGCATTACAAAGTCCAAAAGGCATCACAAGATACTCGTAGTGCTCATTGTGTCCGAAATGCTGTTTTATGTATATCGGCGTCATTCACCCTGATTTGATGGTACCCTGCCCGAAGATCAAGCTTCGAAAAATACTTTGCTCCTCCCAACTCATCTAACATGTCATCAATAGTCGGAATAGGAAAACGGTCCTTCACTATCACCTCATTCAGTGCTCGATAGTCAGTACAGAAATGCCACGATCCATCTTTCTTTTTCACCAATAAGACCGGTGAAGAAAATGGGCTGGTACTTGGGCGAATCAATCCACTACACACCATCTCATGGACATGCCGTTCAATCTCAGCCTTCTGGTAGTGAGCATAGCGGTAAGGTGCCACGTTCACCAGAGCAATCCCAGCCTTTAATGGGATATGATGATCGTAAGCTTGGGATGGAGGCAGATTTTTTGGTTCGGACATCACCTCAGCAAACTCTTCCAACATATTCTGTATAGCCGGCGGCCATGTCACTGTCTGGCTCGCCGGGTTAGACCCCGGTGACTGGTCATGGTGATCTACTTGAATGGCATAGCATTGTCCCCCATGAAGCCATAATTTTTCAATAGCATTCACTCCCACCAACTTGGTCTCTAAAGCTGGTTGTGAACTCAACTTGACCCATCCATCCCCCCACTCGAACTCCATTGTCATTTTGCCATAATCCGAGATGATCTTACCCAATCCGGCTAACCATTGGATTCCAAGAACAATATCAAGTCCGACCAACGGAATTGCAAAAAGGTTGACCTCAATATGAATTTCTTGGATTTTGATAGGAACGTTGCGATATACTTCACTGCAAGACAAGGTCTCTCCACTAGCAACCTTTACATCGAAAGCTTCAATGGAGGAGCATGGCCCAACCTCTCAGCTATAATACTATTAATGAAGTTATGGGACGAGCCATTGTCAATTAGGATGGTGACTTCCCGATTGTAAACCCATGCCTTTAAACGCATAGTCCTCGGGCCCTTGGTTCCTGCCATGGCATGAACTGAAATCAATGGATCATCATTTGTTGTAGTCGGCCCCTCCTCAGGCTCTTCGTCAACACCATCTTCCTCAACAGGTTCGATCAAATACACCTGCGAGATCTTGCACCGATGTCCTTGTGTGAATTTCTCGTCGCAGTTAAAACAGAGTCCCTTCTCCCTCTTCTTCTGCATCTCTTCCTATGAAAGTTTCTTCACCCCTATTGGTAAAGGCTTACCCAGGTTCTTGCTTGGGATATTCTCACCTCTTGGTATACTAGGCCGATAATCAGACTGTAGGACGGGTGGTCTCTTTGGATCCGCACGCCATCCCTTCTTCACATCATTCAAATGCTCATCCCTCAGACCAGCGTATTCGATGGCCGATGGCTGCTAACAATGTTTTTGGTTTGTAGACCTTGACCTCTCGGGCTAGGTCATTTTTAAGGCCCCCAATGAATGTACCCACCAATGCTTTCTCAGGCCACCGCACCCTCGTTGCTATCCTCTCAAACTCCTTCTGATACTCCCTCAAACTATCAGTTTGTTTCACCCTAGAAAGAGCTTCGTCGTAGTCCATGTACCCCGTCGGTCTGAATCGAATGCATATAGCTTTCACAAAATCTTTCCACTTCATCACCCTCCTCTGTTTCCGATAGACTCGAGATATCTATTGCCACCACTGGTTAGCCGCCTCCTCAAGGAAAAAGGCTGCGTACTTCACCCGTTTGGATGACTCCATTTCATGGAACCCAAAAAATTGATTGGCACGGCTAATCCAAGTTAATGGATCCTTGCCATTGAACATAGGGAAGTTCATCTTGGGTTTTTGAGTCTCATGTTTCTTCTCCTCCTTCACGGCTTCTTCTTCCTCAGATGATGAGTCCGATCCAGAACTGGACTTTGCATCAGTATCCGAGGTCCCGGATTCCCTGAGGGATTGGCTTTGACTCCTTCCTCATCTCTTCCTTGGCTTCATATTCTGCAGGTTCTGCAAGATAGCCTCCTCCAGTTTGGCTAGACGATCTTGAGTAGTTTGATTGCCCGATTGAACTTCTTCATTAATGGCTTGCAAGCCCGCCTCTAGAGACTCGATTCTCTCCTTGTGAGATGCTGCCATTGTAGGTGTTGTTGATAATAAGTCAAATCACGGCTTCCCAAGAGGTTGAGTGGACCTCTCTCAATGAAAGCACCAATGATGGAAACCGTATTATCAAGAACAAGCTTATGCTTGGAACACAGGTTGAAAGCACAAACCAAAAAGGTTGAGATAAAATCTCAGGGTTTTTTGATATTTTAATTCATAATTCAAAACGTTGACAAAAGCTAAATATATAGCCTTAATCTTAACAGACTCCTAAACAAAAGCCTTGAATTAAGCTAATTAACTCCTAATGATAGAAAAAACACAATAACTATTGATTGTCTCCTTATTTAAGATAATTAATCAGAAATCCCTAAATAAGTGGTGATAGATTCCTATCCCACCATCTTCTCCTTATCTTCTGCATGTAACCCATCTGCATGGCAGTCATCTTCTGCATGTAACCCATCTGCATGGTTGTCATCATCACACGTCATCTCTGCATGGTTTAAGCCGCAACGTGAACCACCCGCCCCATTGGAGCCAGGTTGCATGCTAGCTCTATCCATCTTGAGCCGTTGCCTCCTAGCTCGGTTGTAAGCATTCTTCAGGACTCTTCCTTCATTCGCATCAGAAACACTAAGCACTTTTTTTTTCAAATATAGAAATTTCTTGTTTCTCATTGAACATTTGAAACTTCTCCACATAATTAATGAAACTATGATCCCCTGTAAACTCGTGGATGCCAGTGGAATTGCCAAGTCAAGCAGAAAACTAGGTTTGATCATCTCTACCAGACTCAGTTATGTGATATTTTTAATTCAGTCTTAGAATTTCTTTTTGCATCTTATGATTCAAAAATATCTTAAAGGCAAAAAATGAAAAAAAAATCCTTTATTAATTATAATGATAAAGATATTCAAGTTTTTTGAAAAAATCCCTCCCCCTCTCCTGTGGCTGACTCTTGATCAAGTAAAAAACTCAAGACTTGGTGAGAGTAAATTTACAACATAATCATAAGAAAAATGGGAAATATGTGATATATATATATATATTAAATATAAAAGATATGTGAAGAAAATTTTAAAAATGGAGAGAAACAGTGGCAGTCAAATAAACTTAACTTAGATAAGTGTACATCCATGGAGTGCATTACCTGAAGCTAACATCACTGGTAGACATGGATTTCCCCAAATTAGCTGGTGAAACAAATGAATCCTGACAATGATCATCAAACTTATCAATCCATCTTCCATAATTAAAAAAGCTTTAAAAAAAAAAAAAAAGTCTTCAATTGAGAAATGATAAGATCCTGACCACCTCCAGGACAGGTGTAGGGCCCACCATCCAACCATTCACATCACCCTGCATGGTCGGTGAAGCAAAATTCACTCCAATGAGATCAATTTGCAGTTTCACACCATTAAATTGATCATGTTTTAAGTATATTGCTATTTTTAACACATGATTAAAACAAGTATATTGCTATTTTTAACACATGATTAAAACAACAATGTAAATCACTCAAGGTTGGAGTGAAATTTGAGCTAGAGTCAATGAAGAGTGGTGCATATGACGTGAATTGATTGGATCAAAACCAAAAAAATGCAAGCATTAACCCAACTCACGCTCAACACCTGTCAAATCAGAGATAAGGAATGGTCAGGACGATATCACCATCAGGACCTAATCATTTCTCTTTTCAGTTAGAAGAATGCGAACTTAGCAGCATGAATAACTTGAAAGAAGTGCACAAATTAATTTGGAGATGCTAGCCAACCTCATCACTAACTAATAACCTCAAGTTTTCATCATCATCCTTCATTTCAATCAGATCATCACCATCTTGAACCTATCAATGCACTAGTACAATCAGTAAAGAAATAACCAGGTGTATATGGTTTGCATTTGAAAAGTAAATCATTTAAATAGGAAGATTACTCTTCATTGCAGGGATGTTAATGTGCATCCAATTATCTGACTATCAGAAGTGTCCAATGCCGAAAAAAAAAGAAGTGGAACCTGTTTTTGCAGCTGGGAGAAATTTGGATCCAGATCTGGGTCCATGTGCATAGGATCAGAACTTCCTGATCCTGTGCAATCCTTGTATGATCCAACTGAAGGATCCAGAACCAAGACAAATGCAGCCACAAAATAAAATTAAATATACATTTACGGGGTCTACAGACCTTCAGTCTAGAGCTTGAATTGTTATTACAATTTTACCCACTTAGATAATTAAAAGCACTATTTTGAGGCCCTTTCATACAGGTATACAGAAAAGTTCCACATCTTGTTTTGGATCCAAACCTAGATCTAAAACCGAATCTTTATTCTTTCAGTTGATGCCAGATCCGGATCCCAACACACAGGATCCATCTCGATCCAGATACAGATACAACCTATAGAAAACAAATCCTGATCCAGATGCACCATGTTTTGCCCCAGACCCAACCCATTTACATCCATACCTTAATGAGAGAAGCTTCCTAAACATAAAACTTTTTGACATGAAGAGCAATAAAGCATACCAGGGAGGCTTGTGCTTTCAAATCCTCAATGTCAAAGTTCCATGCACTAACACCTCGCTTATATTCACTCTGGTAGAGGTAGCAAAGAAACAGCACAAAAACACAATAGTGAGACCAAGTATTTCCAAAAATAAAAAATAAAACAGATCCCACTTCAGTGTCTTCAAGATTTAGAGAAACATGATCTGACAATAAACAGGCAACAATTACAAATATGTATTTGGTCAATCTCAAACAGAAATTCAACAAGTAGAGACCTAGAATGTTATTGATACAAGAAAAACTTGCCTGAAATCTTTCAATCTAAATCATTAAGAAAATTCTCTATATAGTAGGTTTCCATACATATCGCCATCAGAATATGTATATTGCATGTACATAACTGAAAGCTTCATCAATCAAATATTCTGTTGATCATATATCAATGTAGTTCAGGGATTTACAATATAGATAATATTAGATATTCAAGCTACTTGATTCAACAAGAACCAGGTCTTTGGATTTTTTTTATCTTCCTTGAAATCAAGAATGTCAGATTAATCAGCTGATAATGTTAAGGGTCCACCAAATCACCCCAATAGATAGACAGTGTCTTCTTTTCAAGCATGATGTTCAACTTCAGGAGAATCCACATTCTCCTATTCTAAGAATGGGCTTGATTTCCAAGGACTTTCAGGCCTTTTCTCCATTTTGCAAGGGGTTTATTCCAAAAACTTCAAATGGCTTTTTGCAGTGGCCCTTGTATAAAAGAAGTTGAAACATTTAAAAACTCATTGCAGCATGTTCAGAAGTGGTCTTGACATACTTAAATAAAAATAGAGAACTCAATCCTTGTTGGGGTGCATACTGCATACGCACTACAAGATTTAGGATTTATTTTAATCTAGTACAATCTTAAGCACTACATTACTACCTCATTATTCTTTTTGTTAACCTCTACAAACTTCTCCTTTATATATCCATCAACTACAATGCCCACTCTACTTTCTATTATTCTTTTCCTAAATTACATTTTTCTAAATAAAAAATCTCAAACCCTTTCCCAAGGTATATACATACATACACACATGCATTCATACATATACACAGATATACCTATAACAGAATCGTTCTCCTGCATGATTGGACAACAACCTTTGGGACCCACCGAGGTGATAAGTGAGAGGGAGGGCTGTTCAATGGGTTACAGGGTAGCCCACAAATCAGCATGCTCAGAGTTTTACCCAAAAAAAAAAAAATCAGCATGCTCAGAGAATATTTGATGTGGTTTTTAAGGCCCCAAAATCCAGTGGTAAATGAAGTCCGGATACATGCGTATTCAATCTTACAGTGAACATATTTCGGATGAGCATTGAATTAAGGCTGACGCCATTTCACCAAGACGCTTCACTCAAGTAATATATTCACAAGTGTATTATATATTAAAATGTTGTATGTATGTATGAATGTTTTATGCATGTTTGAATGCATGTATTTATGTATGATTACACAGAAAGGAGAGCATCTCATGGGGGCCACTAATGCCAACCCCACAGGCCTTCTTCCCCTTTTCTCTGCTTTCTTCCACCCTTCTCCTCCTTCTTTCCCTCTTTCCCCGCTTTCCTCTTTTTTCCTACCGCCCCATCCATGCAACACCTTCCATGTGTGCACCTGACTTAGATACTTATTGCAGCTGTACCCACTGTCAGTTAGAACCCCCATTTTTCGGAGTTAAAACTTTTTGAATTGTCAGATTTATAGGTATCCTAATCTATATATGAGCCATCTCTCATCCACCGTAATACCTTCCCATCACCCCAAGCATCCGAAGTGAGACCCCAAAGACCGGAACTACTCACAGTGTAAAACCAATGCAATATAGCAGCTCTCATCTACTTTTTTCCCTGCTCAGTATTTGTCACCCGTCTGGGGCCATCTACAATCAAAACCCCAGACTACTCAACTTTCCCCCCTCATGCACAACTCACCCCAATTGGACACTCACTGACTGACATCCACAGTCAAATCACACAAAAAACATAAATATATATATAATGGTTTCAAACTATAGTTGTCAATTTCATTTCGGTCGCCGTTCTGCTTTGACCCTGTAGTGGAACATTCTGGCATTCCAAACAATTCTGGTATTCTGTTCCGGAAAAGAAGCGATTGAAAAATGAAAAAAATATATAAAAGAATACCCAAATTGAAAAAACATAGTCGCATGCTAAATAATACTTTTTTTTTTAACGGTGACTATATTCATTTCACTGAAGTTACAGTTTAGGAGAAGTATAATGAAAATAAAAAAAAAAAAAAAAACACACACACTATGGTTAGACCATTTATCCCAAAAAGAAAGGGTTGACAACCCCCATAAATTCGGGCATCAACCCGAAGAGACAAGAACATATTAACAATTGGTAACAATCAACAAAGCAGGTTTGGATACTTGCTCTTTCGCTAGACAATTTGCTTCCGAGTTTGCACAACGCTTGATCAGATGGAAAGAAATGTTTACTTTCTTCGAGTTACTACCACCTCTTCCATGATGTCTGCTAGGTACCAGGGAGCGGAAGATGGTTGAGATGCCCACTTTATCGCACATGAAAAGTCCCCTTCAATCACCAATAACTGAGGTTGAATCTCAAAGCTTCTCTCAATCCGATGTTCAGGGATGATACTTCAGCTTTGTTGATTGAGCATAAGCCAACCGGTCCTGAATATGATAACAAGGTAGTTCCTCCATCATTACGGATAACACCCCCTACGCCTGCTATTCCCGGATTACCAAGAGCACTTCCATCAAAATTCAGCTTCAATGCACCACTAGGTATGTGTGGGTGTGTGTGGGTGGGTGGGGGGGCACCTATAGACTATAGAGGATTTATGTGGATGTGAAGATGCCACTTCCTTCCAATGTTGTATGATGGTATTTGTTGAAATGCCCTTGAAGAGTGGCAATGAGGACGCCCAAATGGCCACCATCTATTTAACTTTCTCCCCTATTTGATAATTATCGGAGGATAATCCTTCAAAGCATCTCCTATTTCCTTCTTTCCAGATAGACCACAAAATTGTCATGAAGGAAAGGTTCCACATAACCCTATATCTCTTTGAACCCACTCCCATTCTCCAATACTCAAAAAGAGCTGTTATGGAATTCGGAAGAGGTCCATAACACTAAAACCAACCCAAGGTTGCCTTCCAGAGGTACTGTGCCATTCTATAGTTGAGTAGTAGGTGATCTATGGATTCCTCATCCGATAGACACATAAGGCATGCATTAACTACCACCACCACCCCTCTTCGCCTCAGGTTGTCCATTGTTAGAATTCAACCAAGTAGGGCTGACCACCCAAATGCAATGACCCTAGGTGGGGCTTTAATTCTCCATACAGTGGCCAAATGTGGATGTGACGCCAGCCATTGCCTCTCTAGTCATGGATAAAAATAGAGAAGCAACTGAGAACATTCCATCTGTGGAGGTTGACCATACTCATCTATCTTTCCCATTGTTAGGAATGAAAATGTTGCCAATCAACGTCATCATCTCTCTAAATTGCGCCACCTCCACCTCATTCAGATTTCTTCTAAAAATGGGCCCCTATTCTACCAGATCGTCTATCCTTTCTAAGTAATCTATAACTTTGTCCCTTTGGTTAGTAGCACAGTTAAAAAAGTTTGGAAAAATAATACTAAAAATGGATGCTAAAATAATACTAAAAATGCATACTTACATCACTTAAATTAAACTACACTCTACACTTGACCATTTTCTAGTTTTAACTACATATGAACGGAAGTATGAAACCTTAGCTAAAATGGGGCAGAATTGGTCCGGAATTGGGACCAGAATGACCGGAATGGACCGGAATCAGGACTGCAAACTTTTAGGGGGCCATTCCGTTCCGCCCAATTCCGGCTGGAACAGAACGGAATTGACAACTATGTTTCAAACTGTCAATTTTAAGGACTATAAGTGAAGAGTGAGGATGAGTACATGGGGACAACATTTAGCCGACCCCTAGTTTGGCATGCATTTGGGTGGCCTCCACAAGAATGGTCATGATTGGACCTTGGTTGCCTTCACAATTAGCTACACATGATTACATGATTTAAGCATTTCCAATTACAAAAGTAACATTTATTTTAACAAAAAAGGCGATTGATAAAGAAGAACTATCATATGGACCTCTTCAAATACGCAAAGATAGAAGAAGGGTAATAAAACCGCCTAGTCATTAGCTTAAAACGAATGTAAGGCCATGATGCTACTTCGTGAAAAATAATATTTATATTCCTTCTCCAGAGACTAATGTCAAACATTCACAATCTAACATTGTGAGTTTCATTATATAGAAAAACAGAATAAGGATAAAGAAGGATGCAGTTCATATAAGAAATCAGTTAAAGATGAGTGCAAACAACCACAATTATAAACAGGAAGCATTATACGATTTGATCGCAGAGAACAGTCGCTATTTAAGACCTGGGAGGAAAAAAATCAATTCGAAAGGAAACTACCTCTAGAACCAAGCAACCATTATTGCAGATTGATCATGTCAATAAATTTGAGAAATAGTTTTACCAATGATAATGCTTCTTGTTCTGCTGATGGCATTTTCTTTAGAGCTAATTGCGCAGCATCCTTAAGCTGCGTGAAGTTGACAAGTTCATAAAATACTAGCAAAATAACTGGAGATATAGCAAGAACTGTATCTCATGTTGATATTAAGGTAGCTAACCTGAAGAGCTTTTACACGGTCCCAAAGTGGTGGCAAGTCAGTCAAAAGATTTTTCACAGAAAGCTCTGGAGGCTTTGCATTTTTGAAAAAGGAGTGTTTCAGTAACTTTTCTGCCGTTGGCCTCTTTGTTTGATCTTTCACCAAGCACATGGCAACCATTTCTTTAAAGGACTGGTCACAACTGAAAATCTTTTATGAGAAAATGATTCATAATAATCCCACATAGCGAAGCAATGTCTATGCAAAATCTCACAAGTCACACCTTCTTGTAGAAAAGACAAGGGTATTATTTATTTATTAAACTGTCTATTTCGTAAAATTCTCCAATAATGCATACAAAAGAAGTGGAGGTAATTGATAAAACTGTTTAGGGCCATTTGCATGCATGGAATTGAATACAAACGAATCCATGGTCAAATGAGCTCCAACTAATGATCATTAAAGAGGTGAGGGAAGAAGGATATAAAGTGATGTAGATGAGTCCTAGAATTTCCTAGGATCTGAATTACTAGGGTGATGCCCGGGGTATTCATTTCCCATCTCCCCCCATCTCCCCTTGATTCATTTTCCACTAAAGGGAAGATTATTTGGTGGTCATTTTTTGGACATTTGCCTTTGTTCCTTCAACTTCAACCACTTTTAGAAATACAAGTCTTAGAATTCCTAGGAATTCAATTACATGAGACAAATGGGCCCTTATTCACAAATATAATTAATGATCCCAAATTCCCAATCATCATTAGTGCAATAAAAATTATATATATATATATATATAACTTATACCTTCGAGAACCTTTTATCCCGGTCATAATCAAGTCCAGGTGGAGCATTTTGAATCGTCATCAGAAGAACCTGAAACAGGAAAAAGACCCACATGTCAGAACCGCTAATATAGTGGCCAGTCAAATAAATAAAAATATACATGATCTAGCATCAAAATATTAATCACTCAAATTTGAGATTTGGATTCTCAAAGCTCATTGTTAATTATCACCAAGTTGGCAAAAAATAAGCAGAAATTCTGTATTTTATTATATATCTCCTCCAGGTCTCATACTCAGCGCTACATTTCAGCAGTCTGAAGCAAATATATAATGCAAAGCATTTTAAAATGGACAAGTTACAATTATATCCTCTTATGATGATCAAAAGATCGATAATGTCTTAAAATTGGAGAAGTGCATGGATTGACTAGATCAGAACAAGAAAGGAAAGGTCAGATCAGGTGACCCACACCTTGATTTTGCCAATGCTCTCCACAAGACAACCTCATTCTTTGGATTTGTTTGCATATGTGATGCAGATGGCCCGGTTGGATCGAAAATCACATAATTGAGCAATCTTTGGCATTCATGGAGGCATATGATCGAACTCATAGGATTCAAACCCATGTGCGAAGGTCCCACTTGAGTTAGAATTAGAAAATCCCAAAACAGCCCATTTTTATTGAGAATGTCCTTATCAGGGACTGTTTTGGCATAACAGAGAGTGCAAGGGGCTTCTGTGCAATGTTCAGAACAAGGATATGCAGGACATAGAGTTAAAAAAGGGCTGAATGAGTAGTTTTTGGAGAATGGGTTTGTGGACAAAACCAAGCCCAATCCATTTGAAACTTACCGCAATAGGTCGCCTGGGAGTCTTCTTGCAGGTAGTATGACTGTAAGATTGCTTTCAATATTAGATGGGTCATGTGGGGCCCACAACCAGATTTGCAAAACTGTGCAAGATCATCCCAGCCAGTGGAGTTTTATGGTTTCCCTCCAAAAAAAATTTTGTGTAGTGGATTCTATTAGCATCTTTAGATAGGAAAAAAAGATTCTGTGATGAGTGGGATTGGTTGTCATAGATTTCATCTAAGTGTTTTGCTTTTTTTAAGCAATTGCGTGACGAGTGTCGACACTCGACAGTCATAACAGTCAAGAATGAATAGTTGCAGTTTCCCTTTTTCTGCTTGTTTATTTCAGCAAGTTAGTGAATGATAGGTGTCATGCACTCATACTAGCATTATCAGGAAGGAACAGGTGTCAAGATCTTCTTGAGAACTTGTGGTTTTATGCATTATACAGAACTTGTAAGGTTGACAATAGAGAACAGTCAACACTTTCAATAGTTGAATAACAGCAAGTTTATTTGCAGTTTCATCACTGTGTTTGGTTTCTTTTACATATATTCCCTTTCTCTATTGAGTGTGTTGGTGTTTGTAGTCTTCTTGAGGGTGAAGACTTCCCATTTTCTTGCATTGTTGGGTTTAAAGAAGCTCAGCATTGATAGTGTACTGATGTAACAGCAGTAGTAAATTTCCACACAGTCATTGGGTTCATTAAATAACCATGACTGCATCAATATGGTCATTTATTGCTTTGCTTTTATTCACGTAAGTTGTAAAGATATGTTAGTCGTCGAGTAATATTCGTCTGCAAATTATCGATAACTCCTAAGAGTTGTGACCTTGGATGTTGGGCCCCCTGAATCATGCAAATCATCAAGATATGGGCAGATTGGATGGTCTAGTCACGGATTATGTGGATGGGCCCCATATTGGAACAATTTGATGATCATAACCATCTGATTAAGGGCGTCGATGCTTAGCCGCTATATACACACTCGGACCATTGAACTTTCTGGCCCTTGATCAGATGGTTGCAATCATTAGACTGTGTCATGAGGGGCCCACATCCAATCCATGACAAGACCTACTGATCCCCCTGTGTCGGAGTTGCAAAACCCAACAGGACCCATGAAAACATCCCACAGCTTATATTGGTTAAATGCAGGTTAGGCAATCTTGACCACGCTAAAGCGGGTCAACTAGCGTTTGACCCGTCTAATAAACAGGCAGTGTCTCAGCCTGCAAAACTCCGCTCTCAACCCGGCCCATTTACCACTAAAAATGATTAAACCTTAGTTGACCAAAAACGACCAGCATACCCCGATTCCCAACCCGCAGCCTATATGGATCAGATGCTGACCTACACTTTTGCAGGTAGGGTCAGGTTTGACAAGTCTAATAAATGGGTTGGGTAAGGGTCTCAGAGTCAGCTTACAGACCCTACCTTCCAACTCGACATGTTTGCCAACCTAACCCCACCCCAATTTGCTTGCATCCATGTGGACCCAACATCCAAGTTCTCTAACTCAAAAGTTCTGAGTGGTTTGCAGTCAAATATTACTACTTAGTCGCTTTGTTGTTATTTAAGTTATGAGGGATGGGATTTAAACATCACACGTCTAATCCTATGGCCGAAACTGACTTGAGGCATCTTACATGCTTTTCGGATGTATGTCTCCTCATCTTTTCAATCAAGGTTAGTGGTGGAAAGTGATTCTCCTATGCCATTTCGTGGGCGAAATCCTCAGTGGTGCCTCCTAGGAGATTTCAGTTTTATTTGAATGAGATTAGAGCTTTATCGTCTTCATTGCAAGTGTCTTCTCATCATGTCAGGAGAGAGGCCAACAGTTTCGTAGATTCGCTAGCTAAGCAAGGGGTGGATAGGTCTTGTAATTTGGTAGCTCTTACCATGTAGTTTGTTGTTGTTCTCCTTGGTGTTGGCTGTTTCTTCTGTGTTTCTCCTTGGTATATTACTCTTATACCTTCTTCCCTTTCCCTCTACTGGGGCCTTCTGTATCGTTCTGGTTTCCCATAATATAATGTGTCGTTGCCAATAAAAAAAAAATCATTACGTTAGAGACTCCTCAAACACTCATAATAAGCGCTGGTTGACTATTCCGTTCTCAGACTTTTTTGATTTATGTCAACTCCTATATAGGGTTTGACATGTTCCCTATAGGATTTGACGGTGGGAATGTGAACTGTGAATCAACACTATCAGTGGCTATGTGCGCATATCTCCTTTTTTTTTTCTTTTTTTTTTCTTTTTTAACTTCTTTTTATGGGTAAAGAGTAACTATTGATTTTACTTTATTGGTGTCCTCAGGAAATGGAAAGCCAGGCTAGTCGACTTTGATAGTCCTGAATTACTTTGAAATAACAAAACAGGATAAAAAAACCAAAACACTAAGTCCTTCCACCATGTAACGAAAAAGAGGCATTTGAATGAAAAGAACAGTGTCCTGATTAGAAGATTCCAAATGACACAAATATGAAGAAAACTCAAAATTCAAGTTGCATGCCATTTCAAAAAAAAAAAAAAAGATAACCAAACCAAGCCTTTTCCCACTAGGTGGGGTCGGCTATATGGATTTGACGACGCCAATCAAATCTGTTTAGAGCCAGGTATATGGATTTGACGACGCCAATCAAATCTGTTTAGGGTCATGTCCTCCGTTAAATCCATGTAGGCAAAATCATGTTTAATAGTTTATTTCCAAATTCTCTTGAGTCTCTCTCTCCCTCTCCTACTCCTGGCAATCTCCATGCTTTCACACCTTTTAACAGGTGCCTCCGTTGGACGCCTTCTAACATGACCGAACCATCTCAGTCAATTTTCTCTCATTTTATCTTCAATCGGTGCTATTCCTACTTTGCCCCAAATCTCCTCGTTACTAATCCTATCTCTCATTGTGATCCAGCACATCCATCTTAGCATTCTCATCTCCGCAACTTCCATTTTCTTAACATGATTATGCTTTACTATCCAACACTCTGATCTATATAACGCTGGACATACCGCCACCTTATAATACTTTCCTTTAACCTTGAGGGAGACTTTCCAATCACACAAGACGCCCGAAGCACTCCTCCATTTGGTCCACCTGGCCTGAATCATGTGACTTACATCAGTATCAATCCCTCCATCCTGTTGCACCATAGATCCAAGGTATCTAAAGTTTTCTTTTTCTACCATCTTTTGTGTGCCTAAACTTACTTCTATGTTACCAGGTGTCCTACTTTGACTAAACTTGCAGTCCATATATTCCGTCTTGCATCGACTTAGCCTAAACCCTTTAGTCTATAACGTTTTCCGCCACAATTCTAGCTTAGCATTCACTCCTTCTCTCGTCTCATTCACTAAAACAATGTCATCTGCAAATAGCATACGCCACGGCACCTCATCCTAGATATGTCTTGTAATCTCATCCATAACTAGGGCAAACAAGTACAGGCTTAACGCTAAGCCTTAGTGTAGACCAATCGTGATAGAAAACTCTTTAGTCCCTCCGCCAGTCGTTCTTATAAATGTCACGACTCTATCATACATATCATTTATCGCCTCAATATATGCGACACACACTCTTTTTCTAATTTTGAGAAGTCTTATTTAGTATTTACATCAAAACTACTAAAAATAACTTAGTAAGACCAGAACTCTGAAGACCAAACCGTTCATTAAAGCCTAAAAATCATAGAATCAATCCTAACCACTCATCTAATCCCTAAGATAACTTGATTTTCTAATTTCAAGAAGTCTTATTTAGTATTTACATCAAAACTACTAAATTAACTTAGTAAGACCAGAACTCTGAAGATCAGTCTTGATGTATCATCAAAACCTTCCCTCGCATTTCTGCATATGGGGCCTAGATGGCCCACCATTTGGGAAAGTGGACCCCACCATCTTAAAGAAATCTTGGAGACAACCAACTTGGTGAGGTATCCTTTGGGTTTGTGTGTGGTTATCCTTTGGGTTTCGGCCCATTTTGACCCATTAGAGTAAGGTCCGAAAAATACCCACTGGTTTGTTTTGCAGGATTTTTCTGCAATTTGCATAAAAGCCCCAGCTGTCTTGCAACATCTAACAACAGTCCCTGGCAGTCAATTTTTATCAATTATTCTAATTTATCTGGGGCCCCTTCGATCATAAGTCCTCTTACAAAGGTGCCCAGGTCCCAAAGGCCCCGTCATAAGTGTGTAAAAAATTGAATGTTTGATCCAATTTTCTTGATCTTAAATCAATGGATGCAAGCTGATCTGCATCAAAATGGCAGATTAATACTATTGTTGAAACTGTAGTTACACCAAAATAATGGTAATGCCTAGAAATGGCTGACAACCACGTTGAGACAGTCCTCTGTTAGACATTGCTAATTAATTACAAGAAATAGAAGTAAATATGAGGTGTATGACACACACATGTTGATGGAAGTCAACATCTGCATCTGAAGTTGCTGAATATTAATTTGCAATAGTAGTAAAGTCAAATTCACAATTACTTTGGGCCTATGGTAGCTGCCACATCACACGAAGCCAAAGTTATTGGTTTGCTCATGTGCTTTAGAGTGTTAAAGGAGTTTGTTTTTTCTATTGGTGCTTTTTTTTTTATTGGTGCTTTGGTGTATGTGTGGGAGGAGTGGTTTTACCTGCAGTGAACGGCAGATCATGTTGAAGAAATTCAATCTATAACAATAAATGGCAATTTCCATTTTTTCCATATGTCCTGTAAGGCTAATCAAGGGGCTCATTGGTTAGCCAAGGATAGGGGTAATCAAGATGGTTTGTTTGTTTTGTTTCTCTTTTAATTAGTAAAGCAATTGAAGCAATTGTTATCTTTCAAAACTAACACAAAAATGTCAGTGCACCAAGATGAAAGATGGTCGATCAATGGTAGACATTGTGGTTACATTTTTTATTTATTTTTTTACTTGCAAGCATCATCATCATTACAGTTTAGGAAATCCAACTAACAGAAGTGACTTTGATTTGAATCATATCTCCTTAGAAAAACAGGAAAAATAAAACCGCCCAAAAGAGTCCATAAATCATACAATCCCAGAAAATTGACATCTCCAGAAATTATCCAAGCAGCAGTAAAAAAAAATGAATCTAGCTTTGTACCAATCTTCAGGTAACCAGACTCAAAAGTCAAAAGTCAGTTGAGGGCAGGGTGTCAAAATAAATCCATTTTTGGACTACAACGAAAAGTTACAGAAAACGTTTCTGCTCATAAAATGAATTTTATCTTCCATGGGTAGCCTTTTGTTTTAATTTTACTTTTAGAAAAGCAATTGAATTGAGTCTGGTTAAAGATTGTATCTAGACCAGATCTTTTGTATGATGTTTGATCTTTCTCTTGTATTCTTTGTTGGTGTTGATCAATAAATTTATGTTCATGAACAGTTATAGCTAAAATGATTTTCTGAATCTTTAGAAGAAAAGGTACATACCTTCATTGGAGGGTACTTCGAAAAAGGTGCATGGCCATGTGCCAGCTCAAGGGCAGTAATTCCAAATGACCAGATGTCAGCCCTGTAAAACAGCAAAGCACTTGTTAGGAAGGTCATAAGTAATATAAAAAAATTTCAGATAAATGCCAGTTACTTGTGATATGAAAAAACAGATACGTACAGGAACACAAAAAAAAAAAAAAAAAAAAGGAAAACAAGGACACTTCTCTCCATTTCACAAAATCCAGGAAGCAAAAACAGAGATGGTATCCCACTTATTATATACTATCTGGATGTAGTCCTGCGTCTTCTAATTGAAGCTTTTTTACCTAAGCTAATAAATTTCTTCTTTATTAAATGAAGTAGTCTTCTATCTCAAAACATTAGGTGAAGCAGTATTCAAGAATTTTTACCATTCAAAAAAAAAAAGTATTCAAGAATTTTAAATGTTATATAACTAAAAAATTTATAAATCTACAAAGCGTTACTTTTTTATATTCCATATGACCATAGTATGGTCAAACCATTTTTTTCTTCTTTCTTCTTTTGAATAAAATTTACAGAATAAGAGCACCCTCCCTCCCACCCGGCCGCCATGATATTTTGAAGATTAAGAATGCTTGATTCGAGAAGACCAATCCCTGTTCCGTTGACTGTCTAGACACCTGCTGGGCCACAGAAGCACCAGCTGATCCGACCAGAGTTGTCCCAGGTGAACCTAATGCGAGACTTTGCTAAAGCGTATTCTACAACTACCCTGGTGTGGACAAATAGTGTGTGGACTGTGGAGAACCATATTGACTACAAAATCTTGTTACTCCTATGATCGTTATTGTTCTTTTATAGTTATAAAGAACCTTATTCTACATTACCCCTTGAAACCATTTTTTTTATTGGTAATATGACTCAAACCCACAACCTCATGGTTGTGATGATGAACACCTTTCAACTAAGCCATTGGCTCCTGTCCTGTAATTATCCATTATAGTCTTAGCTTATTCTTTTCCCTCAAGCAAGGGATTTGATTAAAATACTAGTAAGATTACCTAGTATTGCCATACAGATATCGACCTATTGGTGTATCACAATGAGGACAAATGAGTAAATCTCACGTTCTTTGGTTGGAATAGGAGGTGAATGTGTATAGTACGCCATCGTATCAGATCATGGTCTTTGACAAAGTGGAGTGACTTTTTACATCAGATTAGATGGAGCCTCTGTTGTGAATATCTTCTCCATAAAACAGCACTGTGCATGTAAATGCATCTTAGAGATGAGGCCCATCTAGCAATCATTTTTGGCCTTTGGAGGGAATATCTCAAGACCTAGAGTGACTATTTAAGAGAAGATTCTAAAAGAATCTTTTAAGGTTTTTCACATCAAAGGTCAGGTACTGGATCCATTTTTTTTGTCAGCCTCTCACAAAGTTTCATTTTATATAGGTCAGCTACTGGATCTACTTTTTTTGTCAGCCTCTCACAAAGTTTTATTTTATATACATACATATGGGGAATTCTCTAAAATGCCCCTCTTTTTTTGTCATGGGGGGGCCCACCTTGAGTTAATATAGTCCTTTCATACCCCCACCCCCGCGCAATGAATAGTCGGAAATCCAAATTCGACATTCATCCAACTTTTTTCCTCACCATTGGATTTAAATCATAAGAAAATGATGCATCTAAAACCATTAAATTTTAGGGCCATGGATCAAAGGGTTAGGATGATCTTATGGAGTCAAAATGTTGCACATAGGCAGGTCTCATATGGATCCTTCCATCCAATGGACTTCCATGGCCATCATGCATCCCAGTGGGCCAAACTAGAAGGCGTTGTCTAGCACTACCATATATATAAATATGCATGTATGTGAGCTCGTGCATAAATAGCTTAGCTGCACACAGTCCTTGTGAGCCAACCTCCAACGATCAACCTGAATGGCACATGCACAACCACTCCCCCAATTGTCACTGATCCCATGTTTTTTACACCAATCCGAATGGAACTGACCATTGGGTAGAATTTAAAAAAAAAAAATAAAAAATTCTAAAACAGTAAACTTGAGAAACAGAAATCAAGGGGTTAGGATGATTTGATGGACTTGAGATTTTGCAATAGGTGGGTCATATCCATATCTTTCCATTCCCAACTTCCCATGAATTGGCGTGGGCCCCACAAGCGTGTGCACACGTGAACCTAAAAAACCCTATATATCTTTATAAATATAGGACAATATTCTTGTGCATCCGATGTGCACAATTTTACAGTGTACACCACCTAGTGGGTCCCACCACATCACCGATTCGAGTGGACAACACACAACCCCTCCCACCCCACCCCCCCTGAAAGGCCGAAACCCCCATCCCTCGATCCCATGGGTTTGCACTGATTTAAATGGATTGGATTGTTGGATCGAGGTTCTTGTTTTTTCTTTTTTAATATAGAGGCATTAATACTATGGGCCATAGATGAAGAGGTTAAAAAAAATTGGATTGACTTGAAACTTCACATTTGGGATTGTCCAGCCCAGATCTTTTCATCTATCCCACACCCACAACCCCCAGATCTTCCCCCCACCCCCAACCCCACAAACCAAAAAAAAAAATGAAGACGGTATGCATGATGTGAATTTTAACCATATTATATATATCATCATCAAAGCCTCGTCCCAACTATATTGTAGTTAGCTACATGAATTTTGTTTCACCATTCCAGTCTATTCTAGGCCAAATCCTCAAATAGGTTGTGCTTCTTCGGATCTATCACTGCTACTACTATTGGTGTCCTCTTCAACCTACCCCTTCTTGGGGGGCCATCAACCTGCATAGAGAAACTTCTCACTAGCATCATTGTTGGTCTGTGTAGGACATGTCCAAACCATCTTAAACAAGTCTCCCATAATTTATCATCTATTGATGCTACCCCTAAATGCTAGCATCATTATTGGTCTATGTGGGACACATCCAATCCGTCTCAAACAAGTCACCCGTAATTTATCATCTATTGATGCTGCCCCTAAATGCTCCCAAATGTGCTCATTTCTAATTCAATCTTTTTAGGTTTACCACACACAACATTCCAATCTATGTTACACTCATTTTTTGCATCTGGTGTTTCCTAATTGGCTAACATTTTGCTCAACGGGTCATACTTGGTCTAATCCCTAACTTGTAAAATTTTTCCTTCAAACTTGTTGGTGTGCAATGATCACAAAGCACCCCGAAAGCAAGTCTCCATCCTTATCCTATGTTTGACGTCCTCCTCAATATCCCCATCCTTACTAATTATAAAGCCAAGCTATTGGAAGGACTCACTTTATGGTATCTCTTAATCTCCAATCCTCACAAGAGTTACATTTCACTGTACATCCCTACTAAAGTTGCAATTCATATATTCTATCTTTATACGACTTATCTTAAAGCCTTTGGATTTTAAAGCTTCCCACCATCTCTCAAGTTTAGCATCCAAGCCATCTCTTGATTCGTCCAACAACACTAGCAACTTGCCACTCTATTACTTCTCCATCTTTAGATGCCCGATCTCAATTATAAAGAGGCTCGAAAGATTGCGGAGAGAGTTCTTATGGCATGGCACAAGCTCTCAGAAGAAGATTCACTTGGTAAATTGGGAATCCATATGTAAGCCTAAGGAAGAAGGAGGCCTGGGAATTAGACCCCTAAAGAAGATGAATCAAGCCCTTCTGGGCAAATGGCTGTGGAGGATTGGAGACGGTTCACAAGGTCTTTGACAACATGTGTTGGAAAGGAAATACAACCTTCCAAGACATGGATGCGATGTTCAGGATCCCCCTTGGAATTCATCTGCTATATGAAAAGGAATCCTCTCGGTTAAAGGACTTTTCATGGAGAACATCAGGTACCAAATTGGATCGGGGGAGAGGATCCCTTTTTGGAAAGATAGGTGGGTAGGTGAGAGGGCGTTCTGTGCTCAATTCCTAGACCTATTTAGGTGTGCACAAGACAAGGAAGCAACGATCAGCTCTTATATGAGTACTACTGGAGGCCAGAGGGTTTGGTGTCCCACTTTTAGAAGGAACTTGAAGGACAACGAAGAATCCCAGTTCATTGATCTCCTTAATTCCCTGAACAGTTTTACCATGCAAAACAACAGAGCAAATGATAGGGTGTGGAATCTAAGAATGGATCATTTTCAGTTTCTTCTTTCTTTAAGACAATCCTAAACAATCCCAGGGATAGGAGCGGTGTGTATGACATATGGAAGATAAAAGCTCCTCCTAGGGTGCTTGTATTTGGGTGGCTTGCTCTTAGTAAAACGATCCCTACAATGGACCTTTTGAGGAGGAGAAGGATGACAATAGTGAATGGATGCCCGGTGTGCTTGAAGGACGAAGAATCCGTAGACCATCTCTTGCTAAATTGTAAATCAGCTCAGATTATATGGATGGCTATAATATGAGGGTCTGGTTGCTATTGGGCTCTTCCTCATTCTCTCCCCGAGCTTTTTCCAAGCTTGGAATGTTCCAATTGGGGACCCTAGAGGCAAAGTGATGTGGTGGTTGTCTTGCTTAGTGGTGATCTGGATGATTTGGAAAGAAAGAAACTCAAGATATTTTGAAGGAATTGCAATTAGTGAAAGCAGACTGGTGGAGAAATCGAAGTTTTTGGTAGCTTTTTGGGTGTCTATTCTCCTTTCTTTTAAGGGATACTCATTAGATCAAATTGTGTATCATCGGAAAGAGATGACCTTTTCTATGACAGGGCCTTAGTTTGTCTTGTTTTGTTTTCTTCTGCATTCAATACTTCTTTCTTGTACTGTTTGCTCCTTTTAATGAAAGTAAACATTCAAAAAAAAAAAAAAAAAAACCTATATCATCTGCAAACAACACACACTAAAGTACCTTTGTTAAATATGAGAGGTTACCTTGTCCATAAGTAGTGAAAAGTGATAAAAGACCTAAAGCTATCCTTGATGCAAACGTATGGTCACGGGAAACTGGCTTGTCTCAACATAGGTAGTTCTCATACCAATTACTGCTCCCTCATACATATCCTCAATGATGTCAATATAAACTCTTAACACACTCCTTTTATGTAACACCCACCAAATCAAATCTCTATGTACCCTGTCATAGGTTTTTTCTGAATCAATGAAGACCATATAAAGATTTTTTTCGTTTCTCTTAGTATTTTTCCATTTAATTGTCTAAATGAGAAAATAGCTTCCATAGTAAACCTCCTTGTCGTGAAATTAAACTGATTTTCAAAAATTAGGGTTTTCGTCTAAGTCTTTACTCCATTACTTTCCCCCATAATTTCATAGTAGGACTCAAAAGTTTAATCTCACGAGAATCCTTATACATACAAGGATTCTGATATGGAGTCTTGATCGAAGAAAAGCAGACATTTTAGAGATTGTTCTCAGTTTCCAGTCTAGAAACTAAGGGACGGGTGAACAATTTATTCTGTGGTATTCTAATCCTAAATATATTGGATTTGTCCTATTGATATTTTTCTTGGGTTGTTTTCTGAACAATCTGAATTGAGATCTGAAAGTTTTTTTTTTTTTTTTTTTTTAATAAAATCTGATCTCAGTTTTTATTTTGCTCACCTATTTGAGTGTCCATAGCCTCCTAGATGGATATCATTGATAAAAGTGAAGTTGAGCATATCCGTTTTGTGGGGAAAAACTGTTTTCTTTGGGAATTTCATACATGGATGTTCATATAAAGAATAATATACAATAAGGTACATCATAGAGACAAGATTCTATACTCCTGAGTCAGGTGGAGCACCAATTAACCAAAGCTGATTTGCCTTACCACTAGACTTCCCTTATGCAACTTCATTTCTACAGGATCAACAGGATATACTACAACCATATCAAGGTTTATGGTAAATTTTCAAGCATAAAGGATTTTCATAGCAAGGAGTCACTTTCTGAACAAGTAAAAGACCTCAGGAGTCAATAAAGATTCACCAGATATAACACTACTCACTTGAAATCATATCCACTCCCAGGCTGCAACACCTCTGGAGCCATCCTATAAAAGGAAATTGAGATTCCAGGGTATGTAAATTATTTAAGAGAACACTAAACATTTTATATGACAAGCTTCGATTATAAAGAAAAATATAAAAAGTTATTAAGAAGAAAAGTTGAACCTCACCAGCATGGAGTTCCTACAAAAGTAGTTCTGGAACGCTGCCTATCACCTCTGTCGAACATACAAGCAGAAACGCCAAAGTCACCAAGTTTCACCACCCCACCACTATCGAGAAGGATATTTCCAGCCTGCAAAGACAAGAACCATTAAATCATCTAGTTTTGTGATCTACCTAAATTTATCTCCCAAGTCTAAAGGGGGGAAATCAGCTATAAGAAATGCATCAGTTGCTTTGAACCTAAACTTACCTTGACATCACGGTGGATATGCCCATGTCGATGGAGGTACTCCAGAGCTTTAAGAGTCTCTTTAAGAATAGAACCAATTACAGACTCTTCAAATCCATCTGGATAAGCTATCTTCATAAGGTGCAAACAAGAACCCTCTGCCATGAATGGCATCACCACCCAAAGGCACCTTTCAACAACAAATGAGCAAAATGCTCTGATTACGTTTGGATGATCTATTAAACTCATTGTCTGAGCCTCCCTTTGTATGTCATCCTACAAAACAGATTGGGCTCACATTATCGTCCATTCCAAGCCTTGCCCTAACTATGTTGGGGACAGCTACATGAATTATGCTTCGCCATTCCAGTTATCAAAGAGCTTACATAAGAATAAAGTAATAATAATAAAGTTGACCATTAAATGATTGAAACATCTATTGACCATGTGAACTTTATAAGGAATCAACATGAGATCAACTGATTGCACACGAGGAAACAGGGATTCCAATCATCTCAAGATGCAAGAAAGCAAAACATATAATAAGAGGAATGAGAAGGAAAGAGGAAAAATGAAAGAAGTAAATGAAGGGACGATAACAATGATGCCACAAGAATATGTATACAACAATAATTCATAAGCAATAAATTATTGAAAACTCTCCAATACACGAGCTAGATTACAGGACAATTTCACTGCCAAAATGAGCATATCTTGTTTATGACTCAAAACAGCAGAAAGCGAATGCAATGTGATGCGAGGAGCTAGATGTAAGTGCAGAACATAAGATGTGTGTGTGAAAACTGAAGTTGTATAAATTCTGGATGTTTTCTAGTTACCTGAGTATTGAATATTCTGGCCAGAATTAAATTGCTATGTTCCGTTTGAAAGTAAAATATTAAATTATGTTCATGAAAATGAGGCAAGTATAGTGACTAGTTCTGCAAAGAGTGACTCATAAAGCATACAATCTTTAGAAAGTAAATCAAGTTCAAAGTTCACCTCCCTGGTTAATATACAAGCCTGTTTCCAAATACTGGAAAAACTTACTAATTTCATTATAATTGAGAAATAGGAGCAAGAGAAATAGAAGCGAGGGCTTGCCTCTCCCTCTAACAAAAATCACACATTAGAGGTCTCTCAAGATGCTTGCATCTACTTCAATTGCCTTGAAATTTCATTTCAGCCAAGAAACACTTTGTTCCAGCCACCAAAATAAAACCATAAAACCATTCATTTCCTCTGGAATGAAGATTTATGTTTTAAAATTCAACCATTTGGGCTGGTTATTCTTAATCCTTCTTTGCTAGCCAAAAAAAATAATAGAGGCTGTAAAACTTATGACATGGAAACCTTTATTTTTTTGTAGAAGTACGGGTACCCTTTCGTTTATTGGAACAATTTATCTTGTGTCTTCTCTAAAATAAAATGCTGAAATGGAAGAAATCCAAAAGGTTCCTTTTCAGTAGGGAAAAGAAAACAGAGGCGCTGATAATTTAAGGTTGGAACAGATAATTGCCCTATTTGATGGCGACAAACTGAAAAGGGGAAACTGAAGTAGGTCACTACTGAAACTCATGGGACATTAAAAAGCCCCCATCTCAATACAATGAAAAACACACACTTCCCTTAGTGGGGCAAACTGCATTTGGAAAGGGAATCTCACAATAAGTTTGGATTTCAATCTTCTTAAGCCCTAAAGCCAATTATGGACCGCTATTAGCTAGTTCTATTATATCATATTTTTGCATTTTCCCCCTAGTTGTAACCCCAAAGTCCAAACCAATAACCTATGTTCATACTCTATAATACTTTCCATCACCCCCCTGAAAAAACAAAGATTCTATAGCACTGGCAGCTTCTCAGCCCAACAAAGAAATCCTCCGATCCACTTCAAGAGGAAAAACCCTAAAAACCAAAAAAAAAAAAACAGTCAACCAAAAAAAAGCAATCCAAACAACACTACTCCTTAAACCGAATCAGAACCGTTCATCTGCTTCCACAAACAGAATCTCACGGAAAACCAAACATCGATTCATCGGCTCGTAAACCCCTAATCTACAAACCCTAACCTAAAAGCAGGTCGATTGCTGCCATCAAACTCTAAAACCAATCGAATCGAATCGAATCTCAACTCGAGCCAACCTAGAAATCAAACAATAGAATACTAAATTCCGCCAAAAAAAAGAAAAAGATTAGCTGAGAGTGGTGAAATTGAAAAGCAGAAGAGGGGAGAAAAACAGAAGAAGAAGAAGAAGACGAACGAGATTGCTGCTGCAGCGATCGAGATCCAAGCACTTGACGGCTATGATTTCGTTGGTGGGGAGATAGATCGCGCGATAAACGGTGGCGCTGGCGCCATATCCGACCTCTTCTAGAAGCTTGTAGTCGGCGGCGGAAGCGGAGTAGCTTCTGCGAGCGGTTCCCATCCTTCCCATAGACAGAGACACCACACTCCTGACCGGGCGCGAGAGAAGACGAGAAGCTAAAACGAACAGCACGGTTTTTTCACCTTTTTAACTTCATCCCTCTCTGTGTATATATATATATATATATATATATATATATATATATCTCTCTGGCCTTGGCCTGTGCTTCCTTTTTCTTGCTTTCTTTCAGGGCCTTTTGGCACCGTTGACTGCCCTTCACAGGGGGTGTGAACTGTGAAGGGAAAGGAAAGGCCGGGACCCATGTGGAGTGAAGATGCCCGTTTGCTGACGTGGAGAGAGGTGGTTGGTGGATGACACGTGTGGAGCTCACAAGATCTGAGGGACGAGTGGGCGGGCACGGGAGAGATAGCGAGTTTATGTCGAGTGAGATAATGGGTGAATTTTATCGCGGGAATTTGGAGGGAAAGATAAGAGGTTGGAGGGATGTCTCGGACGGATGCGAAGCAGATGGAAGGGGAAAGGGAACAAAAGTGCTGGATTTTCGGGCAACAAAAGAGATCGATCACAGGGAAGAAAGAAGAGTACGGATCCAGTCAAGCTCGCGTCCGGATCCGGACAGGGGACGTGGTGGAAAATCATGATGCTGCTCGTTGGATCCGGTTATGAAAATTCTGAGGGTCTTTTTTATGAGCATTTTAATGGGAGATGTACCCATAAAAGATATGTTTGTGTCCATGTGGTGAACTAATTTTAGTTGTCGTCTTTTTTATTTTTTATCACAGCCATTTTGGGTTTGCCAAAAGAGTAAAAAAGGATAATTCTTTGGCCACCATTTCTTTACCTCAAAGTACTCGATAAACAAATGTGAAGAAGATTTCGATCTTTATTATAACTCAGCTCCTTAGTGGCATGTTGTGTGAGCATATGACTCTGTATCCTTCATATAGCTAAAGGGGAAAATATGAAAAATCTATAAATGAACATCAAACGATATCCCCCTTATTTCAAAAAATGAATTTCAATAACCACTTTTATGGTACATTTGTTAACGTCCATGGAAGAGAAGACGGTGTATTTTCTCTTTCGCAAAACTCGCGTTCCTACCGCTCTAGGATTCCATCTATGGAGGAAATCACGCATTAAAAGTCCCTTTTCTACGTTGTTTCCGCACTGCACCAAATAGTGTCGAGGAAGGTGTCGTATTTTGTCTCTGTCCAATTTCGTGGAACATGTTGTTGCGCAAACTATTTATAGTCCGAGCTAAGGAATGTCAGGAACGGCCCAACTTCTAAATTATTAACCTCTGCCCAACCCACCTTGAAATGTTGAAGCCTGAGCCCAGCTTTAGTTAGAGTTTAACAATAAAAATACCATTTCCCACTGCATGTTATTGTAGCTCAACTAGTCTACTAATTTTACCTTGTATTGAGAACTCATGCATTTGAGTCTCCCTTTTATCTCTATTATATAATTATTTGTATATTTGAATTGGGCCGGGCTTCATGCTCTGCCACTAAGTCCAATTCCGATCCATCTACTAAAATCTAAGTCGCAATCCTTGCCCAAAGCGCAATAGGCCCAGGTAAGGCTAGGGACCAGCCTGGCCATGAGCACCCCCTCCTTTTAGGACTATACTTCTTAGAACTCCCAATAACTCATTTCTATGAAACTAAGCTTAATATCAATTTGGATATTAAAAAGGTTGTGTGGGTGTGGACCAAACTCATGTATGGTAATGGATGTAGTTACCATTCAGGTCTAAGGCTCATGGGCTATGGTTGTAATCTAAATTGACATTTGACGAGCCCATCTTTTAAGACACATTTGGTAATGGTACACGCATAGGAATTCTCAATGATCTTCTTCAAAATCAAAGAAAATCCAAGTTTGGAAACAAATCTTACCATGTAGAAAGAGTCTTTAAAATAGGAAAAATTCACTGTTTCAGCCGACTTCCCGGATCCGTTCTCCTCAGGTCGGATTTCATGAATAATCGAAAACCTAAAAATAGAACACAAAAGTAGATCAATAGTGAACTGTGCACTAACTTAAGAGTTACTGTTTTTTTATTGTGGAACCCTACCTTATGGGTCCCACAATCAAGATCCAAATTGCTATTCATCTTAAGAAGGTCCAACACGGCTACAGAGTAAAATCTCAATCATTGACTCCTGGTATGGTTTGGTATATTTTGTAAAAAAAAATTCCGTAGCATTGAATCTTAATTTTTGGAGTTCTATATGTCCCATTTTTAAAACACGAACTGTTCATCCTCTTCAAAAGGACTAAAAGGACTATGGGTCAAAATTCGACAGCCTGATTCATCATGGGTCATAGGAAATAGGTTAAAAATGGATGACCGTTGATCATCCACTGCACTAATATTCAGATGAACAGTAATGTGTTCGGAAGAATAGTGATCAGTGCGGTAATTAGAGGTTCTTAATTTTTATTTGGAACCCTACCTTACGAGTCCCGAAATCACAATCCAAACCTCCAATCATGTTTAAAAGGCCCAAAATGGGTGGTAAGTCAATTTTTAACCATTGATTTCTCATATATTTTGAGATATTTGCAAAAAAATTCCACATCCTTAAAAATAGTTGTTATGGGCCCCACAATAAAAATCCTAACCGTTCATCTTCGGTAGAAGGCCAAAAGGGCTGGGGGGTTCATGAGGGCTGGGGGGGTTCAAGATTTAAGCCTTATGATAATTTGATGTTCATTTTTTAAGATTCAAATATACTTCTTGGTTAGAAATACAAGTCTCATCAATCCTATATATGTATTCAATGTCAGGAAGGCCAATTTGACTTCATCCGTTCTTTGCATCACCAAAAATTCCGGTAATTCCGGGAGAATTGGGAACCATGGTAACTGGCAAATGCTAGAGTTTGACACCTGGACTTGACCCTCTCCAAATAATGGCACCTTTTTGGGTGTCTTCTAGCCCACTGATAGGGTTATTTGGTTTGAAGCTGGATCCATTTGACTGGAGTTGTCCCTTTTATATGAGGTTGGTATGATGGTATCCCTTCAATTATGTTGGCTCGCTCAGGAAAATTATACTTCTTCTCTTTCAGATGCAACCACTTAGAATAGTCAGGTCTCAGAAAAAGTCCAAAATGGGATTTTGAACCAGCCAACTCAAACAAGTCTTCTTGACAGGGTTATAAATTTAGAAAGAAAAAATAAACACTTTACTGTTTACAGGCCCATAATTCAATGACCTAGACTACCAATGAGAGCTTAAATATGGTTTGGTTGATCAAGCTTGCTAAAACCCTACTTCTACTTTTAACTTCCTCTCAAAATTCAAACTTAAAAAAAGTTCCTGTCAAAATTCATTGCTTGCCAACTTATGACTTGAGCTTGGCTCAGAAAGCAAGGATTAGAGTCAACTGAGGGCCTGGAAGTTAACTCCCACAGGGACATTAGTGTTTATTTGAGTTTTAAACTTTTAAAAATAAACTGTAAGAAAATTAAAATAATGCAAAATAGAAAAATATTGAATATCATTATTTAACTTTTGAAAAATTGGAATTCAGTGGGAAATAATAAAAAAGTAGAAATTTAAAAATCGAAGATCGCAAATTTCTTAAATCATTAAAAATACACTAAAAGCTAAGTATGCAATTTAACTTGATTAATAATTAAAATGTCCAAGTTACAATGCTACATTTAAGACCCTCCGAGTGTAAACCGTAGTCTTAGGCCAACTGAACTACCCCTTGGGATTATCAAGTAATTAAAAATTGCATGCCCGCTACAAATTATAGTACAACAATATAAGAATGAATAAAAAAAACTTATAAAAATATAAATAAATCCTTCTGTACATTTGGAGATATGTTGATTATTGAACTTGGAAAAAGATATTCAGATTTCTAATTTAAGATAGATGAAGTGATGGAACTATTCAAAATAAAATGATGTAAGAGGAATGAGAAAAAAATGACAGGTTGTGGAGAAGAAGTAGAGAGGTGTCTTTGTAAACACCTATTATAGAGGGGTCCATGCATTTGTTAAATTGAAAAACTAAAGTGGGTTTTGTAAATTTCCCTTTTTCAAATGAGTTAATTAAGGGGATATGGTGAGTCCATTGATGAGAAGGGGCTGGGGAAAGCTTGAACCCAATTCCTACAGTAATGGATATAAGCGCAATGGAAAATTCTAGGGAGTTATACATTTGTGTATTGATAAGACCATTCACTATTTTTTAAATCGCAAACTCTCCCCCAGACGAATTATATAGTCAAGAGAAACCATAAACCATAATAGAAGAGCTTGTCCCACCCATATTAAACTTAGGAGTTAGTGAGGTAAAAGATAAACTAAAAAAGAGTTCAAAAGGTGATATTTTTGTCCGCTTGGTTATCCATTTATTAGTTGAATGAACTTTAAAAAAGAGTCAGTGAAGTGAATTCCATATATAGAAAGTACGAATAAAGACAAACAGTTCATTATTTGAAGGTCAGTCGAATGCAAAAGTCAGAGGTCTTTTTGAGGTTATTTTAAAATAAAACAGCGTTTAAGTTTACTGCTTATTCCGTCGGTCATTTGTGAATGCATTACTTTTAGGAGGTAGTGAGGTAAAAGATAAACTAAAAGAATACTGTTCAACCCTTTGGATTTTACAATGATATTCTTTGAGAACTTTAGATACAGTGACATGGAAGGAGTTGGAACTACTGTATTCCTTCACCTTGAAAAAAACAAAAAGTAGTAGGAAGAAAAACAATATTAAAAGAAGAGAAGTATAGCAAAAAAGGAGGTATTGCTCCTAAGTATTGCGGCAAATCGAATTGATTAAGCACGCACTTAGTGTGCTTTATCACCTTGCATTACTCCACCGCTGATGACTGATGGGTATCAACAGGTGCTTTCTCCCAGCAACTCTAGGCTTTATCTTAAGTGGTGCTCTTTTCTTTCTAAATGAGGCTGCTGCTCTGCTTCTTGTTTCAATCGTTCCATTAAAATTAATGTCCACTGATTAAGCTGATGGAATCACTAATGCAAGTGATTTTCAGGAGTCACTTAAACTAAACACAACGAAGTGTGCAAGAAAAGTTTCAAACTTCACATCATTCATTCAAGAAGAAAAAATATTATTGTAACATATTACTTATGTTATATGCCAATCCAAGTACAACTCTTCTATCATGTTAAGGGCTTAGCCAGTCCTTTTGAAGCCCAGCAGTCTTGTTGAAAAAGTTACAGCATCATGACTCTTTTATTGTGACATGAGGTTGCTGAGTTGGTTGGCAACTCCGGATATCACATGGCTATTTAGGGATCGATGTAGGGGCGGACCCACATTGTTATGATCTGGGACGGTCCCCCTAGATCAAATATGGTAATCTACATAGAGTTGAAACAGGCCTTGACCCATGTACTACATGTATGTGACTAGTCGCCACATGTATACATGAAGATTGCCCCACATGTCCCTCCGCTGGTGTAACGGAACTTCCAAAACATTGTTGGTGTAAAGGAACTTCCCCTCCAATTCAATTTAAGGAGAAGATCCACTGCCTTGAGTTCATAGGTTTAGTGAGGGAGCGCAACATAGACTTATAGTGTTATGTGAGTGTGTGGAGAAGACAGCATCTAAGGCTGTAATGATAATACATGAGTATCTTGTGGTGTGACTTGTTTGATATGTAGTGTGACATGTGCTTTGTAATGTAATGTTTATGACAGGTGCCCTTTGTATAACTATGACTAAAGGGTGTATTTTATTAAAGTTATTTTGAGTTGTGTTGTGTAGAGTCTAACTCCGTCTTAGTTTTCCTATACTTCCCATGTATGTAGTTTGAAACGATCCTCTTTGTCGTCGAGCTTTTGCAGATTATCGCCGATTTTCATTGCAGTCCCTATCCACCCCACCCAAATGAAAATTATGGGTCCACCACTGGATTGATGCCTGGATTATCTACTTATCCAACTATATAAAAGTTTAGCAAGTCCTATCGAGGCCTAGTGGGCTTGCTTCGAAATAGAGACAGCATCATACCTCTTCTATTGCACTAGCCTGACTTTCTGGTCTTGTTTGGCAAGTCTAAAAGTGCAGGCTATTTCACTTAAAACTCATTGAACATGTATTTAACTACTTTAGACCATGGTATTAAATATTGGCCGATACCGGTTCATATCAGCCGATATGAACCGGTATCGGCCCATACCGGTCCGATATTTTGGCGAGATATCGGTCTTGGTACTGTAGACCAAAATATCGCCAAAATATCGGTCCATCTCGGCCGATATTTTGAAAATATCAGTTTTACCGATATATCGGTCCATCTCGGTCCATCTCGGTCAAAATATCGGCCAATATAAAATAATGGTAAAAAACCCCTAAAATTTTTACTTTTTATCTCATTCTTCCCCCACATTCTTCCTCTCCACTCATCTCCTTAGAGCAACCCCTTCTCCTTAGCTCATTCTCTTGCATATTTCCAACACTATTTCGTGAAGAAATCATTTTATTTTGGTAAGAAAATCAACACACTCCCTTATTTTAACTATTATGTATTATTTAACAATCCATACTGAATAAATGATGATGATGATGCTATCTAGCCTAGGCGACACTCCACTTGGAATTAGACTGTCATGCTCATCAATCTCTCTCTCTAGTCTCCCCTAATTTCATGTAAACCATAAACCTTTTAAATGTCTAAGTGCCTTTTAATTTATTTATCTCACTATCATGTTTCGGATTTTAATATTTTATCTTCATGGTCTTGGATTTCACAATTTATTTGATGATTGAGTGAGTATTAAATGATACTTAGATATCTTATTTTTATTTTCTTATATTTTACACTAATAAATTGATCATGAACACCAATAATGATTGCATTATATGAAATACTAGAGAAGACAACGAACTGCGACACAGACATGACTCATAACTTAGGGTGACCGAGATTTTGATTTATTGTTGTTACTAATGGAAAAAAATATTGCTTTCCAGCATTTTCTAATATTCTGGATTTTTTGGATATTTTTGCGAATTTTTTTGGATTAAAAAAAAAATTCACACCGCGACGACCGCGACGGACCGATATCCGCGACCGATACCGATATCATATCGGTTTTTCGGCCCGACCGATACCGCGACCGAGACCGAGATTTTAAACCATGCTTTAGACTATTTGAAATTTTTTTTTTCAATCTCTAAGTGAATCAATACTAAAGCCATTTGTCTCTTAAAAAAAATAAAAATAAAAGGTTAATCTTATGAATTAGACATCAATGTCTAAAGCACTTAGCCTTCACTTCATTCTTGTTCATGACCATCTCTTCTAAGTTTTGTTTGAAGTAAATTGGACAATTCAAATAACCAATAACCAATTGACCGACAAAGTCAGATGCTAGAGGTTTGATTGTTTCATGTAATTGAATATATATGATTGTAATACTTCTATTTCTGAAAATGATTATTTTTTTAAAAAAAATTGACCATTACGATATCCCACATCTTTCTTCCCTATGCTCATATCCTTCACCCCGCTCCTCACATTGATGTCTACATTTGATACAATGGTTAGGGCCTTGCTCCTACCCGTGGACCTAGAGACCCTGTGCCGGTTCAAATTCATTCTTTCCAAGCCCAGGGTCAGCCCATGGAGAGGGATGGCCGCAAGTTGGTTGATCCCTATGGATGACACCTATAGACCCATACTAATCCCTTGATGGGAAATTTCTTTCTATGCTTGGAAACCTCTTACATCAGAAGTGAAAAAAACTAGTATATGTTATTAAGATAATCCAACCTTGTTCGTCCTACATGTATGGTGAGGTGCACCATATCAATGGTTTCAATGAAACAAATCATGCCGCCCCAGGCAACTTTATTCATTTTAAATAAATGGTTGACCTGGGAAAAGTGGGGAATTTATATTGAGAGAAATAAAAAGAAAATTTCAAATTATTCATACATTTTCCAGATGGAAGTCTGTCTCAGATTTTCTCAAAAGAAAAAAAAAAGAGACTCCATGGTATTTTTCTTCTTCTTATTTTTACAATTAATTTGATTGGAATTAGTCTATATGAGTACTGCCATTATTTGATGTAAACTTTATTTTGAAATTTTTTTTAGGGCATATTTGTGCATTCCAGCAGAAAACTGGGTCCATGAACAACCTTTTTCGCATTCGGCACAAAATCCATTTCGACCCTCTCATTGGAAGTAATTCTCCTCACAATCATGAAGATTTTAGTTCATCTTACTGCTTTTCCGCAAGGAGAAATTAGTTGTACAAAATGTAGAACTTTTTTCTCTATAGAAAAGCGTTTTCACTTTTTACGCTTTTTTTTTTTTATACAGAAAAGTGGTTGTACAAACATGCATTTAGAGGGTATGTTTGTTTCATATAATTAAATTCTTAAAAATTTTAATATTTTGGATTTTTATAATTTTAAGATTTTGTATCTTTGCAAGTGGTTAAAAATAAACAAAACAATGTGAATATCCAAAAATAACTATCATCCCCTTCAATAATTCTCAAGTGGTGCTCATTTGACCATGAATTCCCTAATGTTCAATTCTTATGCATACTAAGCAATTAAACTGGCCCTTAGAAAAATAATCCTGAATGAGTTCATTTAAGGGAGGTATTCATACGGATTGTCCAGTTTGTTGGGTACCCCATTTCTCACATAACTGCCAATAAGTTTTTCTTCCCATGGAAGTCAGCTACTTTCCCATGGCAGCCTCTCATGTTCTGGCCCCTTTGGTGGAGTACCAAAAAATATATAATCTGTGTTATGGTCTTTTGACATATAACTTTTATTTTAGAAATTATTTCCAGTACCATTGAGTTCTCCTATATGGTTGTATTCTGTTGCTTCCTTTGTTGCACGGCGTTGTCTCTTTCTTGGTAGATTTGCTTAACGAATCCTATGTAGTAACGCACTTCTTCACGTCACTTTAAACTCAGAATTTATGAAATTTGAAAGGTTAAATTACTTCAAGCGATGTATGTATTAAATTTTTTGGGTCCAATAGAGAGCTTGTTGGTAAAGTAAAGTCTCACATCCCACATCGCCTGAGTAATGCCCTTGGCAAGGTTTCATATATATATATATATATATATATATGAGGAGTATTCAAGTGCATCTATCCCTCACCACGAATGGTGAGGGTTTTGGGGTGTTTCAAGTACAAAAGGGGTTTTGTACTTGAAGGAGAGATCCCCTTTTGTATTTGAAACACCCTAAAAAATGATGTCCCTCACCATGCACTTGAATACTCCTCACAGGTATATATATTATATATATAGGGAAATATTTAAGTGCATCTATCCCTTACCATTTGTGGTGAGGGACATCCCTTTTTGAGGTGATCCACATCGCCTAAGTAATGCCCTTGGCAATGCTTCTTACTACTCAGGTAATAAGCCCTTCTTGATGTATGTATTCACTTAGACAACAGCTAACATACAAACATGCTATCAAAAATATCTAATAGCAAAAATTCCTTATCCTCAATGGTCAATTGCTGGTGCCTTGCAGATGTTTTAGCATTGGGAATTTAGATACTGTTAACGACCTGACTTAAGGATACTATGAACTTGTCTCTGCAGATCCATTTAAAGTTCAAACATCTCAAAATAACAATTCTTCCTGTATTTCCCTTGAATTGAAGTTTAGGGCATGGTTCTTTCATGTAATTTATTTCTAAATATTCTAAAATCCTTGTGATTTTAGAAGTGGTTTAAAAAGAAGGATGAGGTGAATATTTAAAAATGAACATCAAATAATCTCTCATTTAATCTAAATTTGTTTGACTTAGGATCCAGCCAATTATTGGAGCCTAGTCCCAGTCCCAGACCATATAATATATTAAGTTGGAAGGTTTTGGATCTAATTTTGACTTTACTTTTTAATTTTTATTAGAAGTTATTTTTGATTTCAACAACGACTAGCAAATTATTTTTGATTTTTACAACTGCTAACATACTCTTCTTCCACTTTTTACTAATATATTTTCCCTATTTATAAACTCCCATCTCCCCCCTTTCTAACATATATAGAAACCTATCTCTTCATGTATATCCGTGCTTATTCTGAATTTATGTACTAGCGTATGATTAACCTGGAGCATGACAAGTGTTTAGCACTTGCCTTGAATCCCCCATCTACACCTTACACACTCAACCCCTCTTCCATTCCTAGAGTCCACATCAAGACCATGTGGCCTTCTCCCATACAGTATGCCCTTTATATTTCTTTCGTATGTAAGAGGAAGGTTGGAAAATAATATATACAGAGAGAGTTCTTGAGAAATGATGATCCAACCTTCTCTTCATCTCACGGCCCATTTGTGATAATCACCATCACATCTGTCGATCAAGTTCGTCTGCATCAATTTCATCCATTGGGATCATCGTAGCATTATTGTATAATCATGATTCTACGTCTCTTTTATATTGCATGATCCTAGCTCATTTTGATCGATTAATATTTTTATTATGGTGATCGTCCCATCCGCTAAATCGTAAGGTGTGATCATCTCATGCGATATTGTGTGATTGTATCATCGGATTATTTAAACCACTTATTGCGATTCTCAATTAATCATTTTGATAATTTCAAGGGGTAGCCCAGTAGGCCTAGGACCACAGTTTGCTCCCGGAGATTGTAGGTTCGAAACTACATTACCACACTGGGGTTATAGGGAAGTTTACCCAGCTTCCCTCTAAGCTCGGAGGGATTAGTCATGCCCTTTCCGATAAAAAAAAAGTCATTTTGATAATGCGTGGCCCACTAATTATATGAAATCAATAAGATCCTAGCCAGCTCAATAGACCCAATCCATTCTATCATAACAATCATATTCTAATATCCTAACAAAAATGGTTAAGGGGAAGATGAAAAATGAAAACCAAGTTATAACATTGGTCTTTCAAATCTAAGGTACCATCCCATCCACATCAACACCACGCCAGCTCATCTAATATTCTAAAATCCTACTAACATCCAAAGAAGTATTGATAGGCCTGTCAATGGGCCGGGCCGGGCCTGGGCTTAGGTTGTTTAATCCCGTCCCGAAAATAGGACAGGCCTGCTAGGTGTTGTCCAATCCCAGCCCTGAAATTGAACAGGCCTATATCAAATCCCGTCCCGTATGGGCCCGGGCTGGGACAAGGTCGGGCCTGGGCTTAGCCCGATCCTAGACAAAAATAAAACATTTTCTAATTATTCCTGCTGGCACCAGACACCCGGTGTGAACCAGATTTTAAACCCTCCTCCTTTTTTTTTAGGTTTGGGACCGACAATGCAAGGCAACAAGCAACATGACAGAGTTAAAAACTTTTTTTTTTTTTTTTTTTGTTTTTTTGCCGGTGACAGTAGAAATTAGAAAATCAATAGAAATGAATGAGTATCCTATAGGCTATATGGGTCAAGAAATGAATAAGTATTATGTATGAGTCAAGTTAAAGTAATGTAGGATTAGTTAAAAAATTCTTTTTTTTTTTGGACGGTGAAAGTAGAAAATCAATAAATTAATAAAGTGAATGGGAATGAGTATCCTATTTTCCTATATGGGCCAAGTAATTTAAAAAAGAAATGAACAAAAATGTATTGTCCAAACCCAGCCCATTGGGCTCAAATTTTTTTAAAAGCCCTGTATTTTAGAGTTTGGGACAGACCAGGCCTAAACGGGCTGGGCATCCTCTACCCAGTCCCAGTCCCATTTTGTCCGGGCTTTAAAATGTATTGTCCAAACCCAGTCCACTGGGCTCAAATTTCTTTTAAAAGCTCTGTATTTTAGGGCTTAGGACGGGCCGGGCCGGGCTTTTTACCCGTTTCCCATCCCATTGATAGGCCTAAATATTGAGCCGCCCTGACAAGGTGACCATTGATAGTGGAACTCTCTAATGATGATGGGAAAAGAATGGAAAAGTAAACGGCTGGAGGATGATGGAAAGCGCATAATTATTTGCGATGACGAAAAATGTGAACCAAAAAAACGGGTACTATATATCTATTATGAGCCCCCCTCTCCTCAGCTCATGTGTAGAATAATTTTCGCTCAAGTGTGTCAACCGCACGTGTGATAGATGAAAAGGGTCAATGACTTTTAAAGCTCGCCCATTTATTGAAAGAATTTTTCGAGGCCCGCCCATTTCATTTCTCCATCCCAACAATGCAAACCCCTTCTCCATTCAGCTAAGAAACGAACTGCCCATAGCACCTCCACGCTCTGTCTCATCTGCAATCGAAGACATCCTCTCAGTCCCACTCCTCAGCTCATGACAGCATTTGGACCTCACTCAGATGCATGACAAGTGATCCCTATATGAGCTTGCCAAATGGAGGGAGATATGCAACCTGTTGGATTCTCATACCTCTCTCACGGGACCCACGGAGATCTAATTTTGTTTCAGTTTTTCTTCTTTTCCGCTACCAACGACTCTAACAAAAAAGAAAACAGGAAGAAGAAAGGAAAACAATTATTCTACACATCAGCTGAGGAGAGGGGGGCTCATCTATTATTAATGACATCCACTAAAAATGTGCATAGTGGTCTGATAGCAAGGTATAATAATCAAGACCAATTATTGCTCCATTCCCTGCCAAGGTTCTAAGATTTGTTGATCCAAACAGCTCACATAATTGGCTTTGTGCCTAAAAGTTTTAGGGCATATCTGCATGCAAGTGGAGAAAACAGGGAGAGAAAGAAGGTGGAGAAGATTATCTAAATTATTAATCAAACTGTAGTGGGTTTTCTCTGCATCAAATTTAAAATAGATCTTAGAGCCCATTGGATGTGAGAGAAAAGTAGCAAGCGAGTTTTTTTTTTTTTTTTCCTCAAGTAAAATACATCTAGGAAAAATTACTCTCTTCTTAACTGGTTTTTGCCATTTAGCAAAAAGTTCCTCACAAAGCTAGTCTAGTTGTGTGTTATATATTTTCATAAATACAATTTAAAAAATTAGCATATTTAATAAATTTTTATATTCATTCAGTGTAATCATAACTTAATATGCTAATTTTAGCATTTATTTTAAATTTATTTTACCTTGATATTCATTTATTTAATATGCAAATGAATTATGAAAATATTCATTTATTTTTTAAATTTATTTTACCTTTTACATGTTAAGTTGTCAACACTAAATGAGAATTTTCCGTCTTGATATTCATTTAGTGTAAATAACTTAATATTATTTCTAACATTTTAACATAAGCATATTAAATACAATTTCTAAATATTTGTAATCATATGTATATGTGTATAACCGCAAGGAGTTGGCCGAGTGGTCAGAACCCTATTTCGTTCTTCTTTCGGAGCTAAATGTCTTGGTATCGGCCATCGATTTCTCCTTTTTCAAAAATAGAAGGTTGAGTTCATCAGCTAGTCCCCCTTTTTTTTTGGACCTAGAGGAATTAGTCCAGTCCAAAGGATTGAGAACCCTTGAATAACAAAAAAAAAACGAGAGGAAAAAAAAAATGTAAATATAATATGAATTTTGAACATTCATTGATATCCTTTCAAAGACATAAATGATGCATTACAAGAAAGATTCTTACGTGCTTATACATAACACATTACTCACTAGGAAGCCTCATGTGCACAGCTAGCGCATGGTGCACATCTGTCCATTGGGGCTCACTGTTGGTCCATTTTAATTGACCACAACCAGGGACACACTAAATTACACCAGATTCTTGGGTCAGCCCGATCCGAATGATCTGGGCCATGGCTTGGCTGCACATCCATCCGAATGAACTTTAAACCGTTGGAATTTGTGAGGCCCGGATGAAGATGAGAGGTGATCATGATGGATACCAAACTTGGTAGTTATATAGAACCCATTCAGCCCTTTAAGTACCCCCAGGTCCCAGACACAGCTGGGGCCACATGTGGCCCCCACAGAGAGGCACACACATTGATATGGTGCGCACCTCGCGTACCTGATCCTCCAAACTAGAGACTGTCAGTTCAGCCACAGACAGCAGCAGATAAGATGAAGGAAGAGGAGGAGAGAAAATCAGACAAAGATCGCGTTTTCACCCACAAGAAAAATCCTCCACTGGAAAGCACGTGGAAGGGTTTCTTAAGTTCCACCACCCACCACTATTGTATTCTACATTTCTACTTCCTAGCTAGTCTAATGTAATCTTAAAGTAGAAATTAGAAAGAAACAAGGGAGGGACGAAGAGATTCACGTTTACCAGCCATTGAAGGTTGGCACTGGAGAGGAGACGAGTGTTTGTACCACACGTGGATGGAGAGAAAAAGGCCAATTATCTACCAACTAACGAGTGTTTGTACTAGCATTAGTACACGGAGAGAGTTCATAGAACAGATAATAGAGTCGAAGAAGATACTAAAAGCGTCCAAGCATTTGCAGGTAGTCTCAAACTATATACCTGCAACCCCATCCTTTCACTAATCCATCTCATCCACCCCAAAACAAGGTCCTGAAATTTGACCAACTCCTCTCAACTATTGATTTTCTCTTCTATATATATCTCTATCCATTTCAGTGATTTTTCAGTAATATTTCCCTATTGGGTCACTGTCTCCAATTTAGTCCATGTCCATCGTCCCCATGCAAGCTTAGCAGTTTAGTGTGGTTGTTTTGATTGAATCAGTAGAAACAAAGAACACCCAGGTGAGATTTTTCAAAAGAGTTTTCTGATTCGTCTGGGTTCTTTCAGAAGAAACCAAGTATACTATTTGATCTAAGCAGTCTCGTGGTGTTAAATGGTAATTCCTGTTTGGCAGTCCTTGGTTCTGTTTTAATGGTTGTCTTTATTCTGTTTTTTGCAGTTCGTCTTGTTAAATTAGAAGGAGAAAGGATAAGCTGTGAATTCCAAGGTAAGATTTTTTTTTTTTTAATTTATTCCAGATGCTGGATTTTCTCCAAGTTTCTGCATCACTGCAATCTGAATAGAACAAGAGGCCCATATCTCCTTTGTCTTCTTTTTCTAATACACTTCTTTCAGATGGCAACTGAAATGAAAGAAGAACAAAATACGTTAAAGCAGAGGACCCAAAACCAAGTCATTGAAATTGGAGTCATGAACAAGAAAGAAGAAAAAGAGAGCAAAGAAATAGAGAAAGACGATTTGGAAGACCAACAGGCGCCCCAAGATGCCTGTGAGATAATTCCCCCATGGAGAAAACAGATCACGGTGCGAGGGCTATTTGCCAGCTTCGCAATTGGAGTCATTTACAGTATAATTGTAATGAAGATTAATCTCTCAAATGGACTCGCCCCTAATCTCAATGTCTCTGCTGCTCTTATGGCGTTTGTCTTCATCAAGTCATGGACAAAAATACTACACAAGGCTGGAATTCTCACGACCCCTTTCACTAGACAGGAAAACACAGTCATCCTGACCTGTGCAGTTGCCTGTTATAGCCTTGCACTTGGAGGTATGAGTCCTCTTATCCTGAATTTGGATTAGATGATTAACTTTCTTACGGTTTTTCTTTTGACTTTTGCTTGGATTGCAGGTGGGTTTGCGTCTTATCTTCTAGGTCTGAATAGGAAAACGTATGAACAGGCAGGGATTGACACAGTGGGGAACACACCAGGGAGCCACAAGGAGCCTGGGGTTGGTTGGATGACTGGCTACCTTTTTGTTGTTAGTTTTGTTGGGCTTTTGGCTTTGGTTCCTTTGAGAAAGGTAATTTCATTTTCTTGGTTTTTTTTTTTTCATTTTTCATTTTTTTTTATTCTTATTCTTATTTTTATTTTTGAAGCTATGCAGTTGTTATTTGTCTTTCTCTAATTCTCTTAATGGACTGAATGTGGGTGGATTTTGTGGAAATGGAATCTGGTCTGTTGTAGGTACAAAGAATTCTTCTTTCTTGGTTTTTCTTGAGTTTGTCAGTGTAGTGTTCTTCATAAATGATTGAAGCCTTATCCCATATGTCTTGGGATGGCAATGTTTCTCATAAATGTGGGTTTGGATACTATGACTGAAATTCTCAACCAACTATTGGTACATTAGAATTTTTCATCACAAGTGGAGTTTTTGATGGTTTTAGTTACCTCTGTTAGTCCAATGCATCTGAATGAAGTTTCTGGGACAAGATTTGTCTGGGCATGGATAGTAGTATCGGTCTGCATTGCCACTATTCACTTTTGGATACTGTCTGAACTCTGAATTGGTGATTATGATACTACACTTTAATCTGACTATGGATTTCTATAACAGATGTGTGTTTTGTGGATTATGCTATATTTATTTGCTTATCTGCTGCATATTCAGCGCTGGCCCTGAGACTTTTGGGGCCTAAAGTAAAGATTTCAAAGGGAGCCCTCTTATATATTGTATACAAAAATTAGTTAAAAAAAAAAAAGGTCATAAATTATTCATTACCAAAATTTAAAACATATATATAGAAAATCAATAGTCATTACATCACTTCAAATTCATTTAAACACTACTCTTTTAGCATTTTTTGGTTGCAAATGTACTAATCAAAGCTGCGTAATCAATCTTATCAATCATGGCCTTCTCAATTGATAACATAGCTAATCCATTCAATCTTTCCTGTGACATGGTTGACCGAATGTAAGACTTGATCAACTTTAACTTTGAAAAACTTCTTTCCCCAGAGGCAACTGTAACTTGAATAGTTAGCAATATTATGTATGCAATTCATGTATTGGGAAAACAGTCATCCATCACCTTCAAATAATTGAGCACATCAATTGGCTTTGTTGTTTCTTTTGGCAAAGCTTCTTTCAACACTTTCAATTTTGAAAATAAATCTCTCCCAACGATATCAGAAAGCGCGTCCTTGCTCAAAAAAGTTTCAAGATTAGTACAATAGGACATCAAAGCTTCATCATTGGTAGCATTTAAATCCTTCAAATCAAACAAAAATCCAAAAGTTTTCTCATATACTTGAAACTGTTCGAACCGGCTTTGAAGTGATAAAAGAGTTTGATATACAATATATAAGAAATACTTCACTCTAAAAGATTCTTCAGCTGATTGTGTCGCCTCTTCACTATTGTTCTCGTCAAATTGCTTATTTCTATATATGATTCGTTTTTCTTGAAATGCCGGCTCAACATTCATTCTAGTTGCAACCTCTTTAGCTTCAATCATGGCCTCTACAAATTCAGTTTCTCTATACTTTTTAATAAATACAATAAGTCATTTCAACTGATCAACGACAACATCTATGTGCAAGTCTTTGTTTTGAAAAACCTTGCTAATGGAATTAACAACAAATAATAGATTATGCCGAATAATCATGCCAACTAAAAACTCAAAACTGCTAATTTCATGTTCTGCTAAGGACTCCGCATCATTCTTTGTTTTTGGATCTTTAGTAGTGTGGGCCAATTCAACTAAAGCATCTCTTATTTGTGGGACTTGGTATCTTATAACTTTAACACTTTCTATACGACTTTCCCAATGTGTTTTCGACAATGGCTTGATTATGAGACATTCTACATTATCTTTCAACACTTTCCACCTCTTTGGCGAAGATGAAAACAACAAGTATATTAATTATACCACTCCAAAGAAAGATGTAGCCTTAAGACAAGAGTTAGCCATATCACAAAATGCAATGTTAAGACTATGACAACTATAAGGTGTATAGAATGCTCTAGGATTTATATTGAGTACCCTATGTTGTACACCCTTGTGTTTTCCTTTCATATTAGATCTATTGTCGTATCCTTGTCCTCTTATATTATCAAAATCAAGTTCAAGAGTACTCAACGCTTCTTGAAGTACATTGAAAATCCCTAACTCCGTTATATCTTCCACCTTTAAAAATTCTAAAAAGAATTCTTCCACCTTTATTGGACTTGTTGAAATATCCACACAACGAATCGCAAGAGACATTTGTTCTTTATGGCTTACATCCGGAGTACAATCAAGTATATTTTGCTTATTTGATTTTTGCAATGATTGCATTCTTAATCTCACACGCTAACAATTGTATCAATTCATTTTGAATTATGCTTAAAAAATTCTATTCCTCTCTTGATAAATCTTCTCATTGTCCTTAAGAAAAGCTAAATTATTTTTTGCAAGTGTTTTCACCACAACCATTATCTTTCACAACACCCTTTTCCAATGTTCTTTCTCTCTATTGATTTGTTCTTGCATGCTTTTATCAATGGTTTCATTCTTTTGCAATCTCATATCTAATTCAATCAATTTACTCATGCACATGAGATGCTCATTACTACCTTCATGACTTTTTAACCTTTTACCAATATTTCTCCAATCTCCAAGTCCATCATTAGCCAATAAAGTCTTGTTCCCCTCTTCCTTAAACAACTTACAACAAAAACAAAATACTTTATAAAAAACATCCGAATATACAAGCCACTTTCTATCATCATCTTTAGGATAATTGGCATCGTCAACTCTTCTTTTAGGACCCCTTTCTACTAAAAAGTCTCGTAAATTCTGATCCATCTTATCCCAATTACTTGGATCATCAACATTTGAAGGCTGAAATTCTACATTTTGGTCTTCATGTTAACTACCATCGTTCTCATTGTCATTTTCATTAATCCACTGATTAATTTTCTCATCAAGTGTCTTTTCATGCTCTTTATTTACTGTGTCTATAAATTCTTCATCCTCAAAATTTTCAACTGGAACCGAATCATCTGTTTGTTTCTTAGCAACAATAAACTTATCAAGAGTTCTTGATTGAGATTGAATAAGTGCATCAACTTTTCATTTTTTTTTCTTTTTTCAGATCTTGAGAGGCACTTTCTAGGATACATGATTGTAGGAAACAATCTAATGTAGAACTCAAGAACCAACGATCAACCCAAATTCAAAAGCTTCAAATTCAGGTAAAATTACCGAGGTTGCGAAACAATAGAGTGCTAGGCCAGCATCAATAACTTGATCAACACCATAAAAGCATCTGTAAATTATTAAATCAAATAAACAACAATCAACAAATTTTCCAAACATAACCCATCTACAAATTATTTGTATTTTCATAATGTGATGTTTCAACTGATTTCTTTTCTTCATAATAATCGAAAGATCATTTGATTCAATTGATATTGTGGTTAAACTTAGTGGTACCTTTTTTTATCCTTTTATTTTTATATTGAGTTTATGTATACAACAAATTTTTATATAACAAAAAAAAAAAAATGTTAATCAATAGTCTTGTCCCCTTAAAAGTCAAAAAGATTAAAAGAACATATAAAAAAAATATCATATTTAAAATATTCTTTGAAACTTGGAAATGAGAGAATATTCAATTACCTAATTCTCTTCTCGGCTCGTCGGCACAAAGCGGTGAAATACATACATGGAAAGTTGAAAACGGTTTTGCAGTACAAAAACCCAATTTTAATTGGGAATAAGGAGACCCAGTTGCACAAAGCGGTGAAACACATAAGCGGAAAGTCGAAAACGGTTTTGTAGTCCAAAAACCCAATTTTAATTGGGAATAAGGAGACCCAGTTTTGATTGTGAATAAGGAGAAAGAGAGAGAGAGAGAGAGAGAGAGAGAGAGAGAGAGAGGTATTTGATCTCCGAAGTCGAAAGTGAATCGGCATCCAAAACTACTCTATAATAGCCGACCTAATCTTTTCAAATTTCTAAAGTTTCATACTCTTTTTTTCATTTTTTTTACTTTTAAATAAAACACAAAATCATTAATTTAGGACCCTTTTGTAATGAGCTGATTATAAATTGGGCTCTTTCTCATGTCTTGGGCAGCATTTTTTAATTTTTACAGACCTATATATTATATGAGCTAAAGAAATTTGGAGCCCCCAAAAATGGACTAAAATTGGGGGCCTAAAGCGGCGGCTTCCTAGGCTTTAGCCCAGGGCCGGGTCTGTGCATATTTACTAAGTTCAGAATGCAATATGCTCTGCTTTGATGATCATGATAATTAATGGGACCCAAGTCTGAAAACCAAGCAAATTCTAATCAGACTGGAAAAGCTAGTTCCTTTTTATCCCGAGAGGATTTTTTATGGTGTGTCCATCACTATGCAGATCATGATAATCGACTACAAATTGACTTATCCCAGCGGCACTGCCACAGCTGTGCTCATCAATGGCTTCCATTCTCCTCAGGGAGACAAAATGGCCAAGTAGTAATCTGCTTCCTCAGTTTTCTTTTCCCTGACCAGCCCCACCAAAATATAGATTTTGTAAGAATTCCTATCCTTCTGCAGGAAGCAGGTCCGTGGTTTTGCGAAGTTCTTGACGTTCAGTTTCTTCTGGGGCTTCTTCCAATGGTTTTATTCTGGTGGAGATACGTGCGGTTTCTCACAGTTCCCTACTTTTGGTTTGCAAGCTTGGAGGCAGACGTATATCTCAGCACCTCTATTCAGCTGAAATTTATCCTTAAATGTTTGATTTTTCTGTGATTTGCTGACTAGCATCTTCAATTTCCAGCTTCTACTTTAATTTTAGCATGATGTACATCGGGGCAGGGATGATATGTTCTCATCGGGTTAATCTCTCTCTAATTCTCGGAGCAGTGATTTCATGGGGGGTCATGTGGCCTCTGATAAGAGGTTTAAAAGGAGATTGGTACTCCTCAAGTTTACCAGAAAGCAATATGAAAAGTCTCCAAGGTTACAAGGTCTGTGTAAATCAGGCTTTTCTATTGCAAGTTGGAGATATTTTATTTAATCAGGGTATCATTTGAAGCAAAATATGATCCCAACTGATATTATTTTTTACACACATTGAAATTGTTTGAACATGTTTTTCCAGGTCTTTATCGCTATTTCTCTCATCTTAGGAGATGGTCTATACAATTTTCTCAAAGTATTGATTGTCACCATCAGAAGCATGTATGCTAGCATGAAAAACAGAGGCATCACAAATGGTAAAAAGGAACCAACCTTGCAATCCACCAAAACCCCCACCACTGGAAATTTTCAACTAACTTATCTCTGACAGTTGCAGATCCACAGAGCCAGTCCCTTGATCATCTTCGCCGAAATGAAGTGTTCATGAAAGACAATATTCCAGTGTGGATAGCATGTTTGGGATACTCCCTATTCGCATGCATCTCCATTATTGTCATCCCCCGCATGTTTCCTGAGATGAGATGGTATTATATTGTCATAGCCTACATCTTTGCTCCAGCTTTTGGCTTTTGCAATGCTTATGGTGCTGGTTTGACAGACATGAACATGGCCTATAACTATGGGACAGTAGCACTCTTTGTGCTTGCCGCTTGGGGAGGGAAAGATTCAGGAGTGGTCGCTGGGCTAGTTGGCTGTGGCGTGATAAAATCTATTGTTTCCGTGTGCAATGATCTCATGCAAGATCTCAAGGCTGCTCATCTCACTCTTACTTCTCCTCGCTCGATGCTTCTTAGCCAGGCCATTGGGACTGCCATGGCCTGTGTGGTAGCCCCTCTTTCCTTCTTTCTTTTCTACAAGGCCTTTGATGTCGGCAATCCAGATGGTGAATTCAAAGCACCTTATGCTCTAATCTATCGTAACATGGCCATTTTGGGTGTTGAAGGATTCTCTGCATTGCCCCGCCATTGCTTGCAGCTATGTTCTGCTGCCTTCATATTTGCAGCAGGGGTGAACTTGGCGAGAGACTTGTCCCCACCAAAGTTCGGAAGGTGGGCCCCACTCCCCATGGCCATGGCAGTGCCCTTTCTAGTTGGCGCCTACTTTGCTATTGATATGTGTGTGGGCACCTCGATAGTGTTTGCCTGGCACAAGATCAACAAAAAGAAGGCTAGTCTAATGGTTCCTGCAGTTGCTTCTGGTATGATCTGTGGTGATGGACTTTGGATCCTCCCTTCAGCTATTCTTGCTCTTGCAAAGGTGAAGCCTCCAATATGCATGAAGTTCTTGTCAGCTTAGCATCAGACCAACAACAAAGAAACAGTAGCCTCTAAACACTTTTGAGATTCCTAGTGTATGAAAGTTCCCTCACTCAAAAGGTGAGAGAGAAACCACCCCATGTGTATTCTTTATAGGTGGGATTACATTCACTTATGATTACAATGATATCAGTGAATAAATAAGGAAAGAGAATAATTCATTGGATATTTTAGGATAAATGACTAAATCTCCATAAGATTCTAGTTGTCATGTTTGACCCCACATGGTTGAGGCTTGGTCAACCTTTCCTATCCATATCATTATATAATATTAATAAGTTTAAATATTGTAAGATTTCATTATCATACAACAAATTAGTTTTATATTATTATCATGTGTCACTTACGGTGTTTGGCGATTTTCACAAATTTTGTATGTACCTTCGAAGCATTTGTCAATTTATAAATGACTCACACGGAACGAAAGTAATCAATTGACCCAATCCAGGCCCACTAATTAGTAATTGCATGTGCTAATTATCATGGTAGGACCCATCTATTTTTAAAAAATCACAGGGTTAAATGTTAAGACCTTGAGATCCAAGGAATGTTGTTTAATTAAAGTAGGTCCACTAAATATTGATAGTTATAGTGTGATACATCTAATGGTGATCATCACAAATGGGTGTATCTAAGTTTTTTATTTTTGTTTTATTCTTTTGTAAAACCTTATATAATGTCGGACATCATCGATGAATTCATCCGTGAGAAATTATTATGGGGCCCATTTGATGTTGAGGGGAGCTGTCAAATAATGGCACCCATTTAATGATAAGAAACTGATGATTGCAATCGCATAATTCAATCTTGGTAATTAATAAGGAACCTAGATAATTTTTGTAGTATGGGACCCACCTAATGTTGGTAATCATGATGAAGATCCTCTATTGTGACATTAGTAAGACTCACTTAATATTGATAATTAACAAGTGCTGCATAATTGTGATATGGTTATAGGACCCACATTAAATTTGTAGGTATTGTGGAACCAATTTAATATGGGTGACCATAGTTTTACTCCTATAAGAATGATGTTAAAAAGTTATAGTGGGCCACTACAAGTAATGGTTGCCCATGAACTATTTGGTATTTAGGAGAAATTATGTAACAAAAAATTATTTTTGTACAACATGTCATTGAATAACGTACTATAAAGGTTTTGGGAAGAAAGTGAGACATTGTAAGATACTTTCTTAAGTTATCAAAAGACGTCCTTTTTTTATTGAGTAAATTAAATTCTAAACCAATAGATTATATAACAAAATCTCTTGAAATATCCTTTACCTCATTAGGCTTAACTGCAAGCCCTCGTAATTCTATGAGAGGATGGACTGCATGAAGAGAGAATGGGTGAATTAATTTGCTACATTAGAGGAGGGAACTATTGTGGAATAGCCGAAAGAAGTGCTTTCAGTTTTTCACATGAGCATTCAGTTTTTCATATGAGCCCAGGTTAGAATCAATATATACTAGAAAGTAGTAACTCGATCTTGTCGGCGATTCAGCGACATTAGATTGGACGAAGAAGTTCTCATAAAGGCGTCTATGAAATTAAGAACACATAAATAAAATAATTTGATGTTATTAAGTAGAGATTCTGAAAGGAGATTCAACATCAGCAACAGGTTGAAAAAAGGTGTTTACATGAGTGAGTGAAACATCACTTCTAAAGAATGAGCTTTAGTTTGGATGCAAAAGTTGTTCATGACATTGCAACATTTAATGCCTAATTTTGTATAGTTTGGGCAACATACCACAATTCAATATAGAATTTACAGAGGCCTGATTGTAAGTTTAGATCTGAAGTCTCTGCTATCATGAATGGGAATCTCTTTAACTATAGTGCAACTGCAGGGCTCTTAGCACCACTACTCTAGGTGGACCATTGAAGCACAATCTGATTTGTGAATCATGACAATCCTTGGAATCACAGATTGGAGTGGACTACACTGTCTTATTGAATTTTTCGTTGATCTCATATCTTGGTTAGAACATCACTTAAGCAATGGTAAATATCCTTCTGATCTGATCCTTTTTTTTCTTTTTTTTAAAGTTGGTCCAAGCATGAATGGGACATAGGCCAACATATGCAATTCGGACAATCTGGTGACCCACAAAAGGACATGGTGAAAACAGTCAAGTTGGGGGCGCTCACCTGAGCAAATCAAACCCCTTCCTTGTGGGCTGAAAGATAGTCATGGGCCAAGAGGCCACCACTGAAATAGTAGTCTGTTTGGTCATTGGTGGCTGTCTTTTATGTAGGTTGCGGGCTATATGGGCCATTAATTATTGTTTAATGTTGAATGTTGAAGATCCTAGATCCAGATTTCAGGTGCTCATTTGTCTAGGCTTGTGAGTTGGACCTGGGTCTTTCAGGATTCATAGTTAAACATGTTGAGCTTTGGTCTATGTTTTCTTGAAGCCCAGCTTGCCCTGACATATTTAGAACAAAGAGGTGTGTATATTCTGCAAATATGCTGGGCCTGGGTCTGATTTGCACGCCCTTGGCCAAATCGAGGCCTTAATATCTATTTGAAACGGGCTGGACTTGGACAGGGTTCAGTCTAGCCTGACATGGCCATGAACCCCCCTACTCCAAGGACCAAGTTCGGAACCAGAACATGAGGGGGTACCAACAAATGGCAGATTTGGCCTTAGTAGCAGGTATTATGTGTATTACATAGACCAATAAACTGTAGTTGGAGCCCATTGGATGAAGAGAGAAGTAAAGAAGAGATTCTTCCTCAAACTGAAGCACATCTTCCTTTGCTTGGATCTAAGAAAGTAAATCTCTATTTAACTAATTTTTGCATAAGAGCAGAAGAAAGATTTTCTCACCCTTTTTCCTCTGGTGAAACTGATGTTTTATTAAAATAAAAAAAAGAGAAATTAATCGCCAAGATATGTCTATAGGGCTGTGCTCACTTGCAAACCTTCTGTTTGGACTCCCTTGTGGGGGCAGTACACTAAACCATGCCAATGTTAGGGGAGCTGGGGGATCGTAAGATTTGGAAAGAACTTACATGTTTGTAGAATTCTAACTTCTTCGATCATCCTAAACTTTTGATTCATGGCCTTCAAGTTAAATGGTTTTTGAAGACACTATTTTTTTAGCATTTCAATCCAATGGTGAGTAACAGTCGGACGATGTTTGTGTTAGTGCGAATTCATGGAGGAGTGGCAAGTGTAAAGAAATTTGATTCATCACAGGGGGTTCCACTTGCTGAAAGAAGGGTGTCCCTACAACGCCTCTCATTTAGATGTCCTTAAGTGAGTTTGGCCCATTTTTGTAAGTATTGTTTGTGTGTAAGTTGATAACATACAGGCCCAATCATACACTGGGCCCCATCTTAATTGACCGGTTCTATTGTTCTGTTGTAACCTCTTTTGGTTCACAGGACTCTGTTGCTGTAACATCTCACTTATCATAACTATACCATAGTATATTTGAATATACTACACTCATCCAAATAACAAAAACAGAAGAAGATTTGGTTTTTCAAACAACTGTTGCTCATATCATGGTATCAGAGCAAACGATTCCATATGGGTTAGTTTTCTTTTGAATTCTCATTTGTAGTTTCTGTGCAACCACAACCATATCTTTGCAAATTCGAACTTGCTCCTATGGCTTCTTCAGCATCTTCTTCTACTAAATCTTCCTCCTCCATCTCATCTTCACCCAATCTTGTCATATCCAATATTGCCAATCTTATTCCCATCATCTCATCTTCACCCAATCTTGTCATATCCAATATTGCCAATCTCATTCCCATTAAATTGGATAGTACCAATTTTCTTCTCTGAAAATCCCTGTTTAAACCCATATTGCGCAGTCGTCATTTGGAGCATCTTATTGATAACTCAAAACCTTCTCCACCAAGAGAAATATCTACTGCTGATGGAAAACTGCTCCAAATCCAGAGTTCATTACTTGGTCTGACCAAGATCAGACCTTTCTATCTTGGATTAATGCCACACTCTCCGACTCGGCACTTCCTTACATCGTTGGCAAGGAAAGGGCACGAGATGCGTGAGAATCTTTACTGTTCACATGCCCATAATAAAATGACCTAGATTGTTCGTCTTGCATAAATGACAAAGAATGGCGGTCTCATTAGAAAGAAACATCATCCTCCATCATGTTCGTGAACTTTATGCTGCTGGCCCAATTTTACTATCGGGCCTTGATTTCTTAAAACAGTACATAGACCAAAGAGAGCTTAAATATAGTTAAAGGGGTTTGGTTGATCAAGCTTGCTAAAACCCTACTTCTGCTTTTAACTTCCTCTCAAAATTCAAACTTAAAAAAAGTTCCTGTCAAAATTCATTGCTTGCCAACTTATAACTTGAGCTTGCCTCATAAAGTAAGGAGTAGAGTCAACTGAGGGCCTGGCAGTTAACTCCCACAGATACATTAGTGTTTATTTAAGTTTTAAACTTTTAAAAATAAATTGGAAGAAAATTAAAATAATGCAAAATAGAAAAATATAGAAAAATATTGAATATCATTATTTAACTTTTGAAAAATTGGAATTCAGTGGGAAATAATAAAAAAGTAGAAATTTAAAAATCGAAGATCGCAAATTTCTTAAATCATTAAAAATACACTAAAAGCTAAGTATGCAAGTTAACTTGATTAATAATTAAAATGTCCAAGTTACAATGCTACATTTAAGACCCTCCCAACGTAAACCGCGGTTTTAGGCCAACTGAGCTACCCCTTGGGGTTATCAAGTAATTAAAAAATACATGCTCACTACAAATTATAGTACAACAATATAAGGATGAATAAAAAAAACTTATAAAAATATAAATAAATCCTTCTATACATTTGGAGATATTTTGATTATTAATTGAACTTGGAAAAAGATATTCAGATTTCTAATTTAAGATAGATGAAGTGATGGGACTATTCAAAATAAAATGATGTAAGAGGAATGAGAAAAAAATGACAGGTTGTGGAGAAGAAGTAGAGAGGTGTCGTTGTAAACACCTATTATAGAGGGGTGCATGCATTTGTTATATTGAAAAACTAAAGTGGGTTTTGTAAATTTCCCTTTTTCAAATGAGTTAATTAAGGGGATATGGCGAGTCCATTTATGAGAAGGGGCTGGGGAAAGCTTGAACCCAATTCCTACAATAATAGATATAAGCGCAATGAAAATTTCTAGGGAGTTATACATTTGTGTATTGATAAGACCATTCACTATTTTTTAAATCGCAATCTCTCCCCTGGACGAACCATATAGCCAAGAGAAACCATAAACCAGAATAGAAAAGCTTGCCCCACCCATGTTAAGCCTAAGAGTTAGTGAGGTAAATTAAAGATAAACTAAAAAAAAAGTTCAAAAGTTGGGATTTTACATCTGTAATATTTTTGTCCACTTGGTTATCCATTTATTAGTTGAATGAACTTTAAAATAGAGTCAGTGAAGTGAATTCCATATATAGAAAGTATGAATAAAGACAAACAGTTCATTATTTGAAGGCCAGTCGAATGCAAAAAGTCAGAGGTCTTTTTGAGGTTATTTTAAAATAAAACAGCGTTTAAGTTTACTGCAATTCTGTCGGTCATTTGTGAATGCATTACTTTTAGGAGTTAGTGAGGTAAAAGATAAACTAAAAAAATAAATAATGTTCAACCCTTTGGATTTTACAATGATATTCTCTGAGAACTTTAGGTACAGTGGCGTGGAAGAAGTTGGAACTACCGTATTCCTTCACCTTGAAAAAACAACAAAAAGTAGTAGGAAGAAAACAATATTAAAAGAAGAGAAGTATAGCAAAAAGTGAGGTATTGCTCCTAAGTATTGCGGCAAATCGAATTGATTAAGCACGCACTTATTGTGCTCTATCACCTTGCATTACTCCACCGCTGATGATTGATGGGTGTCAACGGGTGCTTTCTCCCAGCAACTCTAGGCTTTATCTGAAGTGGTGCTCTTTTCTTTCTAATTAAATGAGGCTGCTGCTCTGCTTCTTGTTTCAATCGTTCCATTAAGATTAAAGTCCACTGATTAAGCTGATGGAATCACTAATGCAAGTGATTTTCAGGAGTCACTTAAACACAATGAAGTGTGCAAGAAAAGTTTCAAACTTCACATCATTCATTCAAGAAAAAAATATATTATTGTAACATATTACTTATGTTATATGCCAATCCAATTACAACTCTTCTATCATGTTAAGGGCTTAGCCAGTCCTTTCGAAGCCCAGCGGTCTTGTTGAAAAAGTTAAAGCATCATGACTCTTTTATTGTGACATGGGGTTGCTGAGTTGGTGGGCAACTGTGTATATCACATGGCTACTTACTACTTAGGTATTGATGTCGGGGTGGACCCATATTATTATGATCTGGGGCGGTCACCAGAGATCAAATCTGTAATCTGCATAGAGTTGAAACAGGCCCTGACCCATGTACTACATGTATGTGACTAGTCGCCCCATGTACACAAGGAGATTGCCCCACGTGTCCCTCCGCTGGTGTAAGGGAACTTCCAAAACACTGCTGGTGTAAAGGAACTTCCTCTCCAATTCAATTAAAGGAGAAGATCCACTGCCTTGAGTTCATGGGTTTGGTGAGGGAGTGCAACATAGACTTATAGTGTTATGTGAGTGTGTGGAGTAGAGAGCATCTAAGGGTATAATGATAATACATGAGTATCTTGTGGTGTGACTTGTTTCATATGTAGTGTGACACGTGCTTTGTAATGCAATGTTTATGGCAGGTGCCCTTTGTATAAATATGACTAAATGGTATATTTTATAAAAATTATTGTGAGTTGTGTTGTGTAGAGTCCGACTCCATCTTAGTTTTCCTATACTTCCCATGTATGTAGTCCGAAAAAATCGTCTTTGCCGTCGATAGGGTTGTAAACAGGTCGGTTCCTATCCAGGTCCATGGTAGACCCAAACCCAGACTCGGAACCATTAAGAAGAAGGTGGAACCGGATCCGAACCCGAAACGGTTTCGGTACCGATTTCTTGGCTCCGGAAGCGGAACCAGAACCATATATGGGACGGGTCTGGATCCGGGTCCGGGTTTATGTAGATAATGATATTAAAAGAACATAATTTTTAGGAGAAAATTTTTGAAAATAGAGGTAATATGTCGGGTCTACGGGTCCGAACCAAAGTGGAACCGAATCCTGACCCATTTACTTATTGAGGCCTAAATAACGACTCAAACCCGGTTTTTAACGAGTCGGAATCTTCGGGTAATTGGAGAATCGGGTACCCATTTACATCCCTAGTCGTCGAGCTTCTGTAGACTATCGCCGATTTTCATCGCAGTCCCTATTCGCCACACCCAAATGAAAATTATGGGTCTGCCACTGGATCGATGCCTGGATTATCTACTTATCTAGTTATATACGAGTTTAGCAAGTCCTTTCGAGGCCTAGTGGGCTTGCTTCGAAATAGAGACAACATCATACCTCTTCTATTGCACTGGCCTAACTTTCTTGTCTCGTTTGGCAAGTCTAAAAGCACAGGCTATTTCACTTAAAACTCATTCAAACATGTATTTGACTAATTTAGACTATTTGATTTTTTTTTTTCAATCTCTAAGTGAATCAATACTAAAGCCATTTGTCTCTTTAAAAAAAAATAAAAATAAAAGGTTAATCTTATGAATTAGACATCAATGTCTAAAGCACTTAGCCTTCACTACATTCTTGTTCATGACCATCTCTTCTAAGTTTTGTTTGAAGTGAATTGGACAATTCAAATAACCAATAACCAATTGACCGACAAAGTCAGATACTAGAGGTTTAATTGTTTCATGTAATTGAATATATATGATTGTAATACTTTTATTTCTGAAAATGGTTATTTTTTTTAAAAAATTGACCATTACGATATCCCACATCTTTCTTCCCACTGCTCATATCCTTCGCCCCGCTCCTCACATTGATGTCTACATTTGATACAATGGTTAGGGCCCTGCTCCTACCCATCGACCTAGAGACCCTGTGCCGGTTCAAATTCATTCTTTCCAAGCTGCCCAGGGTCAGCCCATGGAGAGGGATGGCCGCAAGTTGGTTGATCCCTATGGATGACACCTACAGGACCCGCCGCAAGTTGGTTGATCCCTATGGATGACACCTACAGGCCCCACACTAATCCCTTGATAGGAAATTTCTTTCTATGCTTGGAAACCTCCTACATCAGAAGTGAGAAAAACTAGTATATGTTACTAAGATAATCCAACCTTGTTCATCCTACATGTATGGTGAGGTCCACCATATCAATGGTTTCAATGAAACGAATCATGCCGCCCCAGGCAACTTTATTCATTTTAAATAAATGGTTGACCTGGGAAAAGTGGGGAATTTATATTGAGAGAAATAAAAAGAAAATTTCAAATTATTCATACATTTTCCAGATGGAAGTCTGTCTCAGATTTTCTTGAAAAAAAAAAAAAAAAAAAGACTCCATGGTATTTTTCTTCTTCTTATTTTTACAATTAATTTGATTGGAATTAGTCTATATGACTACTTCCATTATTTGATGTAAACTTTATTTTGAAATTTTTGTCGGGCATATTTGTGCATCCCTGCAGAAAACTGGGTCCATGGACAACCTTTTTCGCATTCGGCATAAAATCTATTTCGACCCTCTCATTGGAAGTAATTCTCCTCACAATCATGAAGATTTTAGTTCGTCTTACTGCTTTTCTACGAGTAGAAATTAGTTGTACAAAATATAGAACTTCTTTCTTTGTAGAAAAGTGTTTTCACTTTTTACGCTTTTTTTTAGAAAAGTGGTTATACAAACATGCATTTAGAGGGTATGTTTGTTTCATATAATTAAATTCTTAAGAATTTTAATATTTTGGATTTTTATAATTTTAAGATTTTGTATCTTTGCAAGTGGTTAAAAATAAACAAAACAAGGTGAATATCCAAAAATAACTATCATCCCCTTTAATAATTCTCAAGTGGAGCTCATTTGACCATGAATTCTCTTGTATTCAATTCTTATGCATACTAAGCAATTAAACTGGCCCTAAGAAAAATAATCCTGAATGAGTTCATTTAAGGGAGGTATTCACACGAATTGTCCAGTTTGTTGGGTACCCCTCACATAACTGCCAAATGTTTGATCCCTTAAGTTTTTCTTCCCACGGAAGTAAGCTACTTTCCCATGGCAGCCTCTCATGTTCTAGCCCCTTTGGTGGGGTACCAAAAAATATATAAACTATGTTATGGTCTTTTGACATATAACTTTTATTTTAGAAACTATTTCTAGTACCATTTAGTTCTCCTATATGGTTGTATTCTGTTGCTTCATTTGTTGCACGACATTGTCTCTGTCTTGGTAGATTTGCTTAACAAATCTTATGTAGTAACGCACATCTTCACGTCACTTTAAACTCAGAATTTATGAGATTTGAAAGGTTAAACGACTTCAAGCGATGTATGTATTAATTTTTTTGGGTACCCCAGCCAAGGGGCCGGGGCTAGGACCCAATAGAAAGCTTGTTGGAAAAGTAAAGCCCAACACCCCACATCGCCTAAGTAATGTCCTTGGCAATGCTTCATATATACATATTTGAGCCTTCCACCTATGAGCTTAACCTTTTAGGTTGGTATATGGTTTCTTACATGGTATCTACCCTACGTGACAGGCCCGTCCATGAAATCTGTTGGGCCTGCACGTGAGGGGGAGTGTTGGTAAAGTAAAGCCCCACATCCCACATCACCTAAGTAATGCCCTTGGCAAGGCTTCATATATATACTCCTATACATACGAAAAGATAACCTACGAGCCGTTCTTAATATCTAGCTTGATGTATGTATTCACTTAGACAACAGCTAACATACAAACATGCTATCAAAAATATCTAATAGCAAAAATTCATTATCCTCAATAGTCAATGCGAAATAGACTAACGGTGTGACTTAAGGATACTATGAACCTGTCTCTGTAGATCCATTTAAAGTTCAAACATCTCAAAATAACAATTCTTCTTGTATTTCGCTTGAATTGAAGTTTAGGGCATGGTTGTTTCATGTAATTTATTTATAAATATTCTAAAATCCTTGTGATTTTAGAAGTAGTTTAAAATGAAGGACGAGGTGAATATTTAAAAATAAACATCAAATAATCTCTCTTTTAATCTAAATTTGTTCGACTTGGGATCCTCCCAATTATTGGAGCCTAGTCCCAGTCCCAGAACATATAATATATTAAGTTGGAAGGTTTTGGATCTAATTTTGACTTTACTTTTTAATTTTTATCAGAAGTTATTTTTGATTTCAACTACTAGCAAAGTATTTTTGATTTTTATAACTGTTAACATACTCTCCCTCCACTTTTCACTAATATATTTTCCCTATTTATAAACTCTTATCTCCCCCCCTTTGTAACATATATAGAAACCTATCTCTTCATGCATATCCGTGTTTATCCTGAATTTATATACTAGTGTATGACTAACCTGGAGCATGACAAGTGTTTAGCACTTGCCTTGAATCCCCCCATCTACACCTTACACACTCTTCTATTCCTAGAGTCCACATCAAGACCATGTGGCCTTGTCCCATACGGCTTGCCCTTTATATTTCTTTCATATGTAAGACTAAGGTTAGAAAATAATATATACAGAGAGAGTTCTTGAGAAATGATGATCCAACCTTCTCTACATCTCACGGCCCATTTGTAATAATCACCATCACATCTGTCCATCAAGTTCTTCTGCATCAATTTCATCCATTGGGATCATCGTAGCATTATTGTATAATCAAGATTCTACGTCTCTTATATATTGCATGATCCTAGCTCATTTTGATCGATTAATGTTTTTATTATGGCAATCGTCCGATCTGCTAAATCGTAAGGTGTGATCATCTCATGCGATATTGTGTGATTGTATCATCGGATTATTTGGACCGCTTATTGTGATTCTCAATTAATCATTTTGATAATTCCAAGGGGTAGCCTAGTAGGTCTAGGACCACAGTTTGTACACGGAGATTGTAGGTTCGAAACTGCACTACCACACTGAGGTTATAAGGAAGTTTACCCAACTTCCCTCTTTGCCCGAATGGATTAGTCCTGTCCTTTCCGATAGAAAAAAAAAAAAAAAAAAAGCCATTTTGATAATGCGTGGCCCACTAATTATATAAAATCAATAAGATCCTAGCCAGCTCAATAGACCCAATCCATTCTATCATAACAATCATATTCTAATATCCTAACAAAAATGGTTCAGGGAGAGATAAAAAAATGAAAACCAAGTTATAAAATTGGTCTTTCAAATCTAAGGTACCATCCCGACCACATCAACACCGCGCCAGCTCATCTAATATTCTAAAATCCTACTAACATCCAAAGGAGTATTGAGCCGCCTTGACAAGGTGACCATTGATAGTGGAACTCTCTGATGATGATGGGAAAATAATGGAAAAGTAAAAGGCTGGAGGATATGATGGAAAGCGCACAATTATTTGCGATGACGAAAAACGTGAACCAAAGAAACGGGTACTGTATATCTATTATTTATGACATCCACTAAAAATGTGCATAGTGGTCTGAAAGCAAGGTATAATAATCAAGACCAATTATTGCTCCATTCCTTGCCGAGGTTCTAAGATTTGTTGATCCAAACAGCTCACATAATTGGCTTTGTGCCTAAAAGTTTGAGGGCCTATCTGCATGCAAGTGGAGAAAACAGGGAGAGAAAGAAGGTGGAGAAAATTATCTAAATTATTAATCAAACTGTAGTGAGTTTTCTCTGCATCAAAATTTAAAATAGGTCTTAGAGCCCATTGGATGTGAGAGAAAAGTAGCAAGGGAGGTTTTTTAGTTTTTCCTCAAGTAAAATACATCTAAGAAAAATTACTCTCTTCATAACTGGTTTTTGCGATTTAGCAAAAAGTTCCTCACAAAGCTAGTCTAGTTGTGTGTTATATATTTTCATAAATACAATTTAAAAAATTAGCATATTTAATAAATTTTTATATTCATTTAGTGTAATCATAACTTAATATGCTAATTTTAGCATTTATTTTAAATTTAATTTACCTTGATATTCATTTATTTAATATGCAAATGAATTATAAAAATATTCATTTATTTTTTAAATTTATTTTACCTTGATATTCATTTTATATGTTAAGTTATCAACACTGAATGAAAATTAGCATATTTTACCTTGATATTAAATTTATTTTACCTTTTACATGTTTTCAACACTAAATGAGAATTTTCCGTCTTGATATTCATTTAGTGTAAATAACTTAATATTATTTCTAATATTTTAACATAAGCATATTAAATACAATTTCTGAATATTTGTAATCATAAGTATATGTGTATAATCGCAAGGAGTTGGCCGAGTGGTCAGAACCACATTTCGTTTTTCTTTCGAAACTAAATGTCTTAATATCGGCCCTCGATTTCTCCTTGTTAAAATATAGAAGGTTGAGTTTATTAGCCAGTTCCCCCTTTTCTTTGGATCTGGAGAAATTAATTTAGTCCAAAAGGTTGAGAACTCCCGAATAACAAAAACAAAAAAAATAAAATAAATAAATAAATAAATAAATGGGAGAGAGAAAAAAAAACCGTATGTAAAAATAATATGATTATTGAATATTCATTGATAACCTTTCAAAGACATAAATGATGCATTACAAAAAGATTCTTACGTGTTTATACGTAACACATTACTCACTAGGAAGGCTCATGTGCACACCTAGCGCAAGGTGCACATCTGCCCACTGGGGTTCACTGTTGGTCCATTTGAATTGACCACAAACAGGGACACCCTAAATTACACCGGATTCTTGGGTCAGCCCGATCCGAATGATCTGGGCCATGGATTGGCTGCACATCCATCCGAATGAACTTTAAACCGTTGAAATTTGTGAGGCCCGGATGAAGATGAGAGGTGATCATGATGGATACCAAACTTGGTAGTTATATAGAACCCATTCAGCCCTTTAAGTACCCCCAGGTCCCAGACACAGCTGGGGCCACATGCGGGCCCCACAGAGAGGCACACACATTGATATGGTGCGCACCTCGCGCACCTGATGCTCCAAGCTAGAGACCGTCAGTTCAGCCACAGACAGCAGCAGATAAGATGAAGGAAGAGGAGGAGAGGAAATCAGACAAAGATTGCGTTTTCACCCACAAGAAAAACTCCTCCACTGGAAAGCACGTGGAAGGGTTTCTTAAGTTCCACCACCCACCACTATTGTATTCTACATTTCTACTTCCTAGCTAGTCTAATGTAATCTTTAACTAGAAATTAGAAAGGAACAAGGGAGGGACGAAGAGATCCACGTTTACCAGCCATTGAAGGTTGGCACTGGAGAGGAGACGAGTGTTTGTACCACACGTGGATGGAGAGAAGAAGGCCAATTACCTACCAACTATCGAGTGTCTGTACTGCAAACGTGTGTTTGTACTAGCATTAGTACACGGAGAGAGTTCATAGAACAGATAATAGAGTTGAAGAAGATACTTAAAGCGTCCAAGCATTTGCAGGTAGTCCCAAACTATAAACCTGCAACCCCATCCTTTTACTAATCCATCTCATCCACCCCAAAACAAGGTCCTGAAATTTGACCACCTCCTCTCAACTATTGATTTTATCTTCTATATATATCTCTATCCATTTCAGTGATTTTTCAGTAATATTTCCCTATTGGGTCACTGTCTCCAATTTAGTCCATGTCCGTCCCCGTGCAAGCTTAGCAGTTTAGTGTGGTAGTTTTGATTGAATCAGTAGAAAAGAAGGACACCCAGGTGAGATTTTTCAAGAGAGTTTTCTGATTCGTCTGGGTTCTTTCAGAAGAAACCAAGTATACTATTTGATCTAAGCAGTTTCGTGGTGTTAAATGGTAATTCCTGTTTGGCAGTCCTTGGTTCTGTTTTAATGGTTGTCTTTATTCTGTTTTTTGCAGTTCGTCTTGTTAAATTAGAAGGAGAAAGGATAAGCTGTGAATTCCAAGGTAAGATTTTTTTTTTTTTTTTTTAATTTATTCCAGATGCTGGATTTTCTCCAAGTTTCTGCATCACTGCAATCTGAATAGAACAAGAGGCCCGTATCTCCTTTTTCTTCTTTTTCTAATACACTTCTTTCAGATGGCAACTGAAATGAAAGAAGAACAAAATACGTTAAAGCAGAGGACCCAAAACCAAGTCATTGAAATTGGAGTAATGAACAAGAAAGAAGAAAAGGAGAGCAAAGAAATAGAGAAAGACGATTTGGAAGACCAACAGGCGCCCCAAGATGCCTGTGAGAGAATTCCCCCATGGAGAAAACAGATCACGGTGCGAGGGCTATTTGCCAGCTTCGCAATTGGAGTCATTTACAGTATAATTGTAATGAAGATTAATCTCTCAACTGGACTCGCCCCTAATCTCAATGTCTCTGCTGCTCTTATGGCGTTTGTCTTCATCAAGTCATGGACAAAAATACTACACAAGGCTGGAATGCTCACGACCCCTTTCACCAGACAGGAAAACACAGTCATCCAGACCTGTGCAGTTGCCTGTTATAGCCTTGCACTTGGAGGTATGAGTCCTTTTATCCTGAATTTGGATTAAAAGATTAACTTTCTTACGGTTTTTCTTTTTACTTTTGCTTGGATTGCAGGTGGGTTTGCGTCTTATCTTCTGGGTCTGAATAAGAAAACGTATGAACAGGCAGGGGTTGACACAGTGGGGAACACACCAGGGAGCTACAAGGAGCCTGGGGTTGGTTGGATGACTGGCTACCTTTTTGTTGTTTGTTTTGTTGGGCTTTTGGCTTTGGTTCCTTTGAGAAAGGTAATTTCATTTTCTTGGTTTTTTTTTTTTTTTTTTTTTTTTTTTTCATTTTTTTTATTATTCTTATTATTATTTTTATTTTTGAAGCTATGAAGTTGTTATTTGACTTTCTCTAGTTCTCTTAATGGACTGAATGTGGGTGGATTTTGTGGAAATGGAATCTGGTCTGTTGTAGGTACCAAGAATTCTTCTTTCTTGGTTTTTCTTGAGTTTGTCAGTGTAGTGTTCATTATAAATGATTGAAGCCTTATGCCATTTGTGTCGCGACCCTGGACCAGGTCAAGGGGACTAATTCGGGATCGGGACTAAATTTGGATGATGATTAAATAAAGAATGGTTGTTAATGCCATGAATTTATTTTAACCAATACGTATACGAGTCAATAAAAGATGCCACTTGTGTATGCGATTTCCCACATGTGTCCGCGGTGAGGATATCACATCAACATAATATTTTTGTTTAAGTGCAGAGGCGTGTAGCATATCAATTCATAATTTCATTTCCAAAATAACAAGATGATAACACATGTAAACAACTTGATATCAGAGTGAGCAATGATCATGTTAGCATTTTCCGAAAGTAACCATTAAATGTTTATACAAAAGATCATTTAATTAACATTCCAAAAACTAAAGTCCAACAAAGACCAGTACATCCAAGTAGTTCCCAAAAGAATAGGTTATCCACAACTCCAAAATATGTCGCAACTCGAGTCAACCAAATGTCTAGACGACATCGTCGGTATGCTACTCAATTAAATGTTGCGATTCATTGACCGCCTCCTCTGGCTCCGCCTCTGGATAACTGGCGTCTAGACCTGAATACGAAAGAGTGGGTTAAACACAACGGTTTGACAGGTGGGTGAAAGAATATAACAATACAACAATAATTGCATTTACCTTTAAAAACATTTAAACCTGTTTAAACAATAAATTTCCATGAAATGAGTAAATCATTTATTGAAAATACATATGTTATATAAAACATGTAAATGTATCAATAATTCGGGAAACTATCAAGATGACAACTGCACAAAGCTAAATCCTCTATCACCGAAGTGATAAGAGCACATCGGGACGTTAATCTCTGTCACACAAGGTGAGGAGAGTCAACGAAATATATATATATATATATACATATAATTATACGGGATGGGATCGCAGTAGCGAGCAGGGCATCGGGAACCACGGTAGCAAGCCGAGTATCGGGACGGGACCACGGTAATAAACTGGGTATTGAGATCCAAACTGCAGCTGGCGAGATGGGAGGGGAACCTTTAAGTCGGTGGATCAAACCGACAAGGTCGTCCAAGCTTAGTGGTGCCGACTCATATGTCACATAATAGAAATCGAGACATGTATAAAATACATATGATGTAATTATATAAACGGGCATGACGGGGGTGCTCAAAGGCACATATATCACTTCAATATCGGGTAATGCACATCGGGATTAGCAAAATGCTAAAAATGTAATTTCAGTGTCTTCGGGAATGATAATTCATAAATCTTGGATTTCAGGGTGCATTTCAAAATTCGGGAACAATGGAATACAATTGGACATTTCGAAATTGCGGGACAAGTATCGGGATACAAGACTCTTTCAAGGTGAATAGCGGTCCCGTATGTTAATTCAATATAAATTTGGTACTCCTTGAGTTTGGGGACATTCCGAGCTCCTTAAATACCTTGGTAGTTTCAAAAACTTTAATGAATCTTTGTAATGTGGTTTCTTTCTCTTCATTTTCCAAAATTCTGGGGAAAGGTTGGTTACCAGGAGGTTAATAGGCGGATAGCCGCTGATGAGTTCCGCAGTTAGCCGCTGGCTGACAGCGCGACAGATCGTGGGTTGCCAGACATGATGCAACATACTGGAATTGTAACCGCCTTAATACGGTTGGCTGACGGTCACTAGGCGGCTAGCCGACTAGGTGACCGCTAGCTGACCGTCCCTTTCAGAACTGAAAACAGTTTTCTGGAATTGTGACCGAACCCGGTTTGGTTAGCTGACAAGTGACCGCCAGCTGACTGCCTAGTTGCGGGAAATTCACATTGATTTCAGATTCGAGCCTTTTCTTCCTCAAATCAGTTTTCTTTATTTCCCATTCATTCCCCTACAATAAAATGAGGTAAAAAGCTCCTCCAATTCATCATTCAACACTTCTCCAATCAAAACTTCTAAAAACATTAATCCAATCACCTCCTTCTTCACGCAATCAACCATAAGAGAAAGAGAAGAAATCACCAATCACAAAGACTCATTTATGCTATATCCAAGAGAGATAAATCAAAACTATGAGCTAATCATTCCAAGACATCAAATGAGCTAATAAAACTCTATCATGTGCATTTATTTCAAAATCAATGCAAGTCAAGAATAGTATGAATGGAAATAACAAAGTCAGCCACATTTCTCGTAAAACCATTCAATGCTCAAAATATCTATTCATCCACTTGCCTTGAGTTTTTATCAAGCAAATCAAGCCTTAATAACTCCTTCAATCCAAGATTTAAAGCTACAACAAAAGCCCCCAAAAACAAACCCTAAATGGTCAAGATAATGAATCAAGAAGAAGAAAGCTTCAATAATGAAAATGGGGACTCTCAAAAGCTAGGAAAACACTCATCAAGGGGAATGAAAAGGGAAGCTTACTTGTAAGGTCTCCAAATGGACAAGAATAGCTCATTGAGGATCTTGGAATGGGAGGTTTCTTCCACAAATGGGATCAAGAGATAGTTCTCAAGGAGAGGAAGAAGAAGATAACATGCATTTTTCCATTGGCAAATGTTTGGTGGAGATTGGGAGATGGGAGAGCAAGAAGAAGGAGAAGAAATGGCAAGAAGAAACCCTAGGCAGCCCCAGCCACTTCTCTCCCACGTTTTTGAGCCAAGAAGAAGGGTAAAGTGGATTGAGTTTTCTTTTTATAGCAATTGAGATGGGCTCCACCACTTGAAATTCTTGTGGGGCTCAAAACATGGCTTTCGGGACTTCAGATGAGTTTAAAGAAGAAGGGAAAAATGATCGCCGAAATATCTAGTTTTTAAAAAGTATATATTTCAAGGGTTTCGAGAATATCAATTTTTGTGTCCAGATTTGGTGTAAAAAGACTGTTTTGCCCTTGATGTCATGAAAGTCGGGTTTCGGGGTTTCCAATGGGTACGGAATCAACATGAAAGTTATAGAGATTAACGAGATGAATAAGACGAGATTGAAATATAATTTACAGGAATCTCGAGTAATCCCTCAAGCACACGCAAAGTCATAAAAAGGAACTCCCAAAGGACTCCCCTAATAAAAAAGACACTCAAAATTTTTCAAAGCTATAACAAAACTATTTTATTTCCAACTTAACCAAAATTCACTAATTACACTTAGAACTAACACACGACTTAATTAGTACTAATTGAGGTCACTCGTATTGGGGTCTTACAATTTGTCTTTGGATGGTAATGTTACTCATATATATATGTGGGTTTGGATACTGAAATTCTCAACCAACTATTGGTACATTAGATTTTTCATCACATGTGGAGTTTTTGATGGATTTAGTTTCCTCTGTTAGTCCAATGCATCTGATAGAAGTTTCTGAGACAAGATTTGTTTGGGCATGGATAGCAGTATCGGTCTGCATTGTCACTCTTCGCTTTTGGATACTGTCTGAACTCTGAATTGGTGATTGATTATGATACTACACTTTAATTTGACTATGGATTTCTAGAACAGGTGTGTTTTGTGGATTATGCTATATTGATTTGCTTATCTGCTGCATATTTACTAAGTTCAGAATGCAATATGCTCTGCTTTGATGATCTTGATAATGTAACCCAAGTCTGAAGACCAAGCAAATTCTAACCAGACTGGAAAAGCTAGTTGCTTTTTATCCCAAGAGAGGATATTTTATGGTGTGTTCATCACTCTGCAGATCATGATAATCGACTACAAATTGACTTATCCCAGCGGCACTGCCACAGCTGTGCTCATCAATGGCTTCCATTCTCCTCAGGGAGACAAAATGGCCAAGTAGTAATCTGCTTCCTCAGTTTTCTTTTCCCTGACCACCCCCACCAAAATATAGATTTTGTAAGAATTCCTATCCTTCTGCAGGAAGCAGGTCCGTGGTTTTGCGAAATTCTTGACGTTCAGTTTCTTCTGGGGCTTCTTCCAATGGTTTTATTCTGGTGGAGATACGTGCGGTTTCTCACAGTTCCCTACTTTTGGTTTGCAAGCTTGGAGGCAGACGTATATCTCAGCACCTCTATTCAGCTGAAATTATCCTTAAATGTTTGATTTTTCTGTGATTTGCTGACTAGCATCTTCAATTTCCAGCTTCTACTTTAATTTTAGCATGATGTACATCGGGGCAGGGATGATATGTTCTCATCGGGTTAATCTCTCTCTAATTCTCGGAGCAGTGATTTCATGGGGGGTCATGTGGCCTCTGATAAGAGGTTTAAAAGGAGATTGGTACTCCTCAAGTTTACCAGAAAGCAATATGAAAAGTCTCCAAGGTTACAAGGTCTGTGTAAATCAGGCTTTTCTATTGCAAGTTGGAGATATTTTATTTAATCAGTGTATCATTTGAAGCAAAATATGATCCCAACTGATATTATTTTTTACACACATTGAAATTGTTTGAACATGTTTTTCCAGGTCTTTATCGCTATTTCTCTCATCTTAGGAGATGGTCTATACAATTTTCTCAAAGTATTGATTGTCACCATCAGAAGCATGTATGCTAGCATGAAAAACAGAGGCATCACAAATGGTAAAAAGGAACCAACCTTGCAATCCACCAAAACCCCCACCACTGGAAATTTTTAACTAACTTATCTCTGACAGTTGCAGATCCACAGAGCCAGTCCCTTGATCATCTTCGCCGAAATGAAGTGTTCATGAAAGACAATATTCCAGTGTGGATAGCATGTTTGGGATACTCTCTATTCGCATGCATCTCCATTATTGTCATCCCCCGCATGTTTCCTGAGATGAGATGGTATTATATTGTCATAGCCTACATCTTTGCTCCAGCTTTTGGCTTTTGCAATGCTTATGGTGCTGGTTTGACAGACATGAACATGGCCTATAACTATGGGAAAGTGGCACTCTTTGTGCTTGCCGCTTGGGGAGGGAAAGATTCAGGAGTGGTCGCTGGGCTAGTTGGCTGTGGCGTGACAAAATCTGTTGTTTCCGTGTGCAATGATCTCATGCAAGATCTCAAGGCTGCTCATCTCACTCTTACTTCTCCTCGCTCGATGCTTCTTAGCCAGGCAATTGGGACCGCCATGGGCTGTGTAGTAGCCCCTCTTTCCTTCTTTCTTTTCTACAAGGCCTTTGATGTCGGCAATCCAGATGGTGAATTCAAAGCACCTTATGCTCTAATCTATCGTAACATGGCCATTTTGGGTGTTGAAGGATTCTCTGCATTGCCCCGCCATTGCTTGCAGCTATGTTCTGCTGCCTTCATATTTGCAGCAGGGGTGAACTTGGTGAGAGACTTCTCCCCACCAAAATTCGGAAGGTGGGCCCCACTCCCCATGGCCATGGCAATGCCCTTTCTAGTTGGCGCCTACTTTGCTATTGATATGTTTGTGGGCACCTCGATAGTGTTTGCCTGGCACAAGATCAACAAAAAGAAGGCTATTCTAATGGTTCCTGCAGTTGCTTCTGGTTTGATCGGTGGTGATGGACTTTGGATCCTCCCTTCAGCTGTTCTTGCTCTTGCAAAGGTGAAGCCTCCAATATGCATGAAGTTCTTGTCAGCTTAGCATCAGACCAACAACAAAGAAACAGTAGCCTCTAAACACTCTTGAGATTCCTAGTGTATGAAAGTTCCCTCACTCAATAGGTGAGAGAGAAACCACCCTATGTGTATTATTTATAGGTGGGATTACATTCACTTATGATTACAATGATATCAGTGAATAAATAAGGAAAGAGAATAATTAATTAGATATTTTAGGCTACATAATTAAATCTCCAGAAGATTCTAGTTGTCATGTTTGAACCCACATGGTTGAGGCTTGGTCAACCTTTCCTATCCATATCATTAAATAATATTAATAAGTTTAAATATTATAAGATTTCATTATCATACAACAAAATAGTGTCATATTATTATCATGTGTCACTTATGGTGTTTGGCCATTTTCACAAATTTTGTATGTACCTTTGAAGCATTTGTCAATTTATAAAAGACTCACATGAAACGAAAGTAATCAATTGACCCAATCCAAGCCCACTAATTAGTAATTACATGTGCTAATTATCATGGTAGGACCCATCTATTTTTAAAAAATCACAGGGTTAAATGTTAAGATTGAGATCCAAGGAATGTTATTTAATTAAAGTATGTCCATTAAATATTGATAGTCATAGTGTGATACATCTTATGGTGATTATCATAAATGGGTCTATCTAAGTTTTTTTAGTTTTTTATTTTTATTTTATTCTTTTGTAAAACCTTATATAATGTCGGACATCATCGATGAATCCATCCGTGAGAAATTATTATGGGGCCCATTTGATGTTGAGGGGAGCTGTCAAATAGTGGGACCCATTTAATGATAACAAACTGATGATTGCAATCGCATAATTCAATCTTGATAATTAATAAGGAACCTAGATAATTTTTTGTTGGTAATCATGATGAAGATCCCCTATTGTGACATTAGTAAGACTCGCCTAATATTGATAATTAACAAGGACTATATAATTGTGATATGGTTATAGGACCCACATTAAATTTGTAGGTATTGTGGAACCAATTTAATATGGGTGGCTATAGTTTTACTCCTATAAGAATGATGTTAAAAAGTTATAGTGGGCCACTACAAGTAATGGTTGCCCATGAACTATTTGGTATTTAGGAGAAATTTTGTAACAAAAAATTATTTTGTACAACATATCATTGAAGAGTCCTGCTATTTGGACAGAATTTTGGGACCGATCCTTGGACCGGTCCCAAAGTTCTCATCCAAATACTTTTTCATCATTGAATAGTGTACTATGAAGGTTTTTGGAAGAAAGTGAGATATTATAAAATACTTTTTTAAGTTATTCAAACACATCTTTTTTTATTGAGTAAATTAGATTCTAAATCAATAGATCATATAACAGAATCTCTTAAAATATCTTATTTCCAAATACCCCAAACCTCATTAGCCTTAACTGCAAGCCCTCGTAATTTTATGAGAGGATGGACTGCATGAAGAGAGAATGGGTGAAATAATTTGCTACATTAGAGGAGGGAACTATTGTGGAATAGCCGAAAGAAGTGCTTTCAGTTTTTCACATGAGCATTCAGTTTTTCATGAGCCCAGGTTAGAATCAATATATACTAGTAAGTAGTAACTCGATCTTGTCGGCGATTCAGCGACATTAGATTGGACGAAGAAGTTCTCATAAAGGCCTCTATGAAATTAAGAACACATAAATAAAATAATTTGATGTCAGAAAGTAGAGATTCTGAAAGGAGTTTCAACATCAGCAACAGGTTGAAAAAAGGTGTTTACAAGAGTGAGTGAAACATCACTTCTATAGAATGAGCTTTAGTTTGGATGCAAAAGTTGTTCATGACATTGCAACATTTAATGCTTAATTGTGTAGTTTGGGCAACATACCAATATTCAATATAGAATTTACAGAGGCCTGATTGTAAGTTTAGATCTGAAGTCTCTGCTATCATGAATGGGAATCTCTTTAACTATAGTGCAACTGCAGGGCTCTTAGCACCACTACTCTAGGTGGACCATTGAAGCACAATCTGATTTGTGAATCATGACAATCCTTGGAATCACAGATTGGAGTGAACTACACTGTCTTATTGAATTTTTCGTTGATCTCATATCTTGGTTAGAACATCACTTAAGCAATGATAAATATCCTTCTGATCTGATCCCTTTTTTTTTTTTTTTTTAAAGTTGGTCCAAGCATGAATGGGACATAGGCCAACATATGCAAATCGGACAATCTGGTGACCCACAAAAGGACATGGTGAAAACAGTCATGTTGGGGGCGCTCACCTGAGCAAATCAAACCCCTTCCTTGTGGGCTGAAAGATAGTCCTGGGCCAAGAGGCCACCACTGAAATAGTAGTCTGTTTGGTCATTGGTGGCTGTCTTTTATGTAGTTTGCGGGCTATATCGGCCATTAATTATAGTTCAATGTTGAATGTTGAAGATGCTAGATCCAGATTCCAGGTGCTCATTTGTCTAGGCTTGTGAGTTGGACCTGGGCCTTTCAGGATTCATAGTTAAACATGTTGAGCTTTGGCCTATGTTTTCTTGAAGCCCAGCTTGCCCTGACATATTTAGAACCAAGAGGTGTGTATATTCTGCAAATATGCTGGGCCTGGGTCTGATTTCCACGCCCTTGGCCTAATCGAGGCCTTAATATCTATTTGAAACGGGCTGGACTTGGACAGGGTTCAGTCTCGCCTGACATGGCCATGAACACCCCTACTCCAAGGACCAAGTTTGGAACCAGCACATGATGGGGTACCAACAAATGGCAGAATTTGCCTTAGTAGCAGGTATTTTGTGTATTACATAGACCAGTAAAGGGAGAACTTTTGACTGCTTTTGCTTAGATACATACAAGTGTTTTCTAAAGGAAAGCTTATGGGCCGACTCCTGCTGGGCTTATGCCCGGATCCGATTAAGCATCAGAGACATTCACCTAACTCAACTATACTTTAATACATAAGATTAAAAAAATAACTACACATGGGTCTGACATATGAACTCGCTCAAATAGAGGCTCTTAGCCCTGGTTGGGTCCTTCACATGGTAAGCAAGGTTCTTGAAACCAAAACAAACTGGGTTCCCTTGTCCTCTTTAGTATGGCTGTAAACAAGCGGAGCCAGCTCAATTGGGCTGAGGAACTCAGTTGACCCTAGGTTAAAACTAGGCTCTCACAAGCAAGATGAATAAATGAGAAAAAAGAGGAACTCCACATTGGTGTCCACCTATTTAAAACTTAAATCGATCACTTGGAATGAATGCTCCTCTCTCATATATGGGATGTGGTCACAAGAGTAAGATGGCATAAAACACACAAATAAGATACCAAAAATTCGTATTTTATACATTATCAATCATATGTGAATTGTTATACTCGGATTAACTTTTATTTGAGTAAAGTTTATTTATGTTTCATAAAATAAAAGAGTATAATTAATTCTGAATGGTTCAAATTTTTAATAAGTGGGCTCTGCTATGAACTTCACTTGTCACACTCATACATCTCATGACTGAGAGTCCTAAATTAAACTGTAGTTGGGACCCATGGGATGAAGAGAGAAGTAAAGAAGAGATTCTTCCCCAAACTGAAGCACATCTTCCTTTGCTTGGATCTAAGAAAGTAATTCTCTATTTAACTAATTTTTGCATAAGAGCAGAAGAAAGAAAGATTTTCTCACCCTTTTTCTCTGGTGAAACTGATGTATTATTAAAAAAAGAAACTGATAAATTAATCGCCAAGATATGTCTATAGGGCTGTGCTCACTTGCAAACCTTCTGTTTGGACTCCCTTGTGGGGGCAGCACACTAAACCATGCCAATGTTAGGGGAGCTGGGGGATCGAAAGATCTGGATAGAACTTACATGTTTGTAGAATTCTAGCTTCTTCGATCATTCTAAATCTTTGATTCATGGCCTTCAAGTTAAATGGTTTTTGAAGACACTATTTTTATAGGATTTCAATCCAATGGTGAGTAACAGTTGGATGATGTTTGTGTTAGTGCGAATTCATGGAGGAGTGGCAAGTGTAAAGAAATTTGATTCATCACAGGGGGTTCCACTTGCTGAAAGAAGGGTGTCCATACAAGGTCTCTCATTTGGATGTCCTTAAGTGAATTTGGCCCATTTTCGTAAGTGTTATTTGTGTGTAAGTATGTTATGTAAGTATGAATTTGTGTGTTTGTAAGTGTCTCTCCGTCTGAGCACCAAAGTTTTAGTGAATGGTATGTTATATTTTTTTTTTTTTGCTATGTGAAAAGGTTTACACGGCAATAGAAAAAACAGACAAAGAAGCGAAATAAACAATTATAAAAACAAAAACTGAGAAAGAATAAATCAACCCAGACAAAACACCATAAAACTACAAGCACTTCACTTAGCTATAGGAACTGATGGAATTGAAGATCATCCTCACGAGAACAGATGTTGAAATCAGAGCTATTGACGTCCTCATTTTCTTCAAGTTCTATACTTCATACAGCGGCACTCTGATTGAAGGAAGGAAACAAAAATTGTGAGATTTGGCCAATTCAACTTGGACAAGTGGTCAGCTACATTATTCTGGGACCGCCAGCAAAATTTTTTTTCCCAAGTATCAAAGGGTTTAAGCAAATTAATGAGCTTTTTTCAAGTAAACATGAAATCCCAAGAAATGTTATTTTCTTTTTTTTCAAACTCTCCATAAGAATGAGGCAATCTCCTTCAAACTTTTTTTAAATGAATAGGTTCAATATAATTTTATATGTGAACAAGTTTGTGTCTAAAATTCATTTTGCGAGAATTATGTAATATTACCCTCTAATATATTTTTCATATAAGCATATCAGATACAATTCCATGTGAAAGTTTCTCTTAAACTAATATTAAAAGTACTTCACAAAATGGTCATATATTATGCATTTTACTCATATAATATTGAAGAACATAAATATTAGACTTCGTCAATTTGAACCCCGGATAGACGCAGGTGGTTGACCTGTGAAAAAACAAAATTCTTCAAGGAGCCAAATACAATATTTGATTAAATTATATTAATATAAAGGTTTTTTTTTTCCTTTTTTTTTTTTAAATTTGGCGGGGCTTTGTTGTGTGTGTGTGTGGGGGGGGGGGGGGGGGGGTTTGAAAAAACAAAATTCTTTGAGGAGTCAAATACGGTATTTGATGAAATTATATTAATATAAAGGGGGTTCTTTGAAATTTGAGGGAGGGGCAGAGGGCCATGACCACCCTAGTCCCCCTAGTTTAATATAAAGGGGGTTCTTTGAAATTTGAGGGAGGAGCGGAGGGCCATGACCACCCTAGTCACCCGCCCTTGGATAAAAGGATGAGGATTATGTGAATTAGGTTGACAATTATCGTAAAACTTTTATCAAAACTATAATATAAATTATAAGATAGGAAAATAAAATTCAGATAGCTAACCAACTTAGAAAAGGGCTTGACTCTTGAGAATGTATTCGTGAAAATTTTGTACATGAGTATATAAGACGCATTTTCACTTACCATATAAACTAGTTCTGGTTTTTTTGGCTAAGAGACAAACTAATTCTTTAGCCATGTGCACAGCAGAGTCAAAAGAAGACAAAGGAAGGAGGAGAGAGCAAATCCAAACAGGTTGTGCCTTTTAATTTAATGAAATCATTATTTTCAAAGACCTTATAAAGGTCATTAATTCTTAGGCCTGTTTCCACTCTCATCTGGCATATAATATATAATGCAATTAATAAATATACTTAATAAGGATAAGATTGAATTAAGTGTATTATTAATCATTTCATCAATCTTACAGTGCGACCGCTCCTTTTTGTGGAAATCAATAGGAAATTTATTCATGCGGCTGGATTCTCAATAGGTAGGCCCACCGGAGTTCCACTCATTCCAGAGTGAGTAGAAGACATTGAGAGTATCCTGAACTCGGGAGAGAAGCCGGTCAATGACCTACCGCCCATTGAATGTTTTGCTCCTGCATTGCAATCAGAATTCAAAGATTAGATACTAATGTTGAAATACTTGGCCATCTATTCTCATCAGTCAATCTTCTTGTTAAACTATTGCTCAGTGGGGAAGATCCTTCATTTTGATTAACTCATATTTTCAAAAGTAGCACATGTCAGCCAGTCTAATCACTATATCAAAGTCCTGCGAGGAGACATTTAAGTTTGATTTGTTAGTTCTGTGGATTAACTGGTGGATATTTTTACAAAAGGCTAAGATTAGCACGAATTACATTGTTAAAGAACAAGCTCTATGTTACTAACCGGCCGTTCAACTTGTTGGGGTTGTGAGTCAATCCAATCACAAGATCACTTTGGCCCACTTAGCCCACCAAACTATATGATAGATATTGATCTCTCTCTGTCTCTATTTGGACGATCTTTGTCTATCTATTTATGTCATGTAGGATCTCAAACGTGTAGCTTGATGAGATCCCTTTGTACACAATATAATAGGATCTCTGGATCTTACAAATATTCTATACTGTATATATTATAAGTATGCAATCAATACAGGTCTATGTGTGATCGGATCAAGAATTCTTTCAGCCCAACAGTTCCATTCCTGCGTTCCATCTAACCCACCCAAAACCAGATTCAGAGAGCTTTGGGTCCCACCCACCAGCCATAACTACGCCTTCTCCTGCCATTGCAGTGCATTCATATATACATCACACATGCCACCCCCTGCAAGCCTGCAAGCCTGCAACCCAGCTCAAATATAGATTTTTATCTTTATGCATCTCTACCAACTTTGGCAATGTTTCGGTCAACTTTTTATATTGGGTCAACGTCGCCACCAAGTCAAGTCCATCTTCCGCATGCAATCTAAGCACTGTCGTGGTTGTTTTAATAGGATCAGAAGAAAAGAAGAGTACCCCATTCACATAAGAGTTCTGATTCATTTTGAGCTCTTTCAGAAGAAAAGAAGATTGATCTTCAAAGCAGTTTAGTGGTTGTATTCACTGTTTGGCAGCCCCTGGTTTTTTGTTTTCAACGTTGGGTCTTAATGCTTTTCTTCCCCAGTCCCTTTTACTGAAATAGAAGGAAAAAAGATAGACTGAGAACACCCAGGTAAGAATTTTGGTTCCAGCTGCTGAAATTTCTCTGAGTTTCCTTATCACTGCGATCAGAAGAAGGAAACAAGAAGCCCATATTTCCTTTTTCTTGTTTCTTTTTTCTAACGCACTTCTTCTTTCAGATGGAGTTTCAAATGAATGGAGACCAACAGAAGCAAAATTACCAAAGGACCCAACTCATTGAAATCGGAGCCCTGAACATAGAACAAGCGAAAGAGAATGGAGAAATCGAGAAAGTCGATTTGGAAGATGAACAGGTGCTCCAAGAGGTCTGTGAGAGAATTCCGACTTGGACAGAGCAGATTACGGTGCGAGGGCTCTTCGCCAGCTTTGCAATTGGAGTCGTTTACACTGTTATTGTAATGAAGCTTAAACTCACGACTGGGCTCATCCCTAATCTCAACGTCTCTGCTGCTCTCATGGCGTTTGTCTTCATCAAATTTTGGACAAAAATACTACACAAGGCAGGAGTACTCACGACCCCTTTCAGCAGACAGGAAAACATAGTCATTCAGACCTGCGCTGTTGCATGTTATGGCATTGCAAACGGAGGTATGAGTCCTCTTATTCTGAATCTGTATTGAAAACTAAGTCTCTTTTTACCAAGTTTTTTCTTTAAAAGTACTCCTGCTTGGATTGCAGGTGGATTTGGGTCTTATCTTCTGGGTCTGAATAAGAAAACGTATGAACTGGCGGGGGTTCACACGGAGGGGAACACACCAGGGAGCTACAAAGAGCCTAGGATTGGTTGGATGATTAGCTTCGTCCTCGTTGTTAGTTTTGTTGGGCTTTTTGCTTTGGTTCCTTTGAGAAAGGTATTTCTTCAAGTTTTACCTCTTTAGACTGTGAAGCTGTCCTCTTCTTTTATTGGAATATGAAGTTATCATTAGTCTTTTTTTACTTTCAGGGCTTTTTAAACAAAAAAATGTACTTCTGAAAGTGGCTAAAAAGTGAAGGAATGAAGGAGAACATCCACAAATGGCCATCTAATGATCTCCTGTTTAATGGAAATGAATTAAGGGGGAGATGGAATATGAATACCACACCATCACAATAGTAAATCAAATCCTAGGAAAGTCAGGGTCGCATCTACATCTCCACTTTATATCTTTCACCCTGCGCCTCTTTAATATTCCTTTATTGCAACCCATTTTACCGTGAATTATTAGAATTTGGTTCCATGCAAATGAACACTTATGTACAGGAGATGGTTGCGTTTGTGGAAATGGAGTTTGATCTGCTGATGGTGATATTTAGTTGTAGATTAAAATGTAGTTAACAGATTCCACGCATTTTCTTTCTGGGCTTTTCTTGAGTTTGTTAGTATTGCCATCATCATAAATTGAAGCTTTATCCCCTTTTTCTTGGGTCGGCGGTGTTTCTTGTATATATGGGTTTGGGTATTCTGACTGAAATTTAACCAAGTATTTGTATACATATTAGATTTTTCATTTCATGGGGAGTTTTTTTTTTTTTTTTGGATTTAATTTGTTAACTGTGTTAATCCAAAGCATCTGATTGAAGTTTCTGAGACTAGATTTGTTTCTGCATGGAGAGTAGTATGAGTCCACCTTGGCAGTGATTAGTTCTTTGTGGTGTTTGATCTGAATTTGTGATCATGATACTACCCTGTAAATGACTTTAGATTTTTAGAACAAATGTGTGGTTTGTGGAATATGCTATATTGATTTGGTTACCTGCTGCAAACTCACTGAGTTCAGAAGGCATTTTGTTCTGCATTGCTGATCACGAATACGATAAAAGCGGTCTGAAAACCATGCAAATTTCTCTTTGTAGAGGGAAGCTAGTTCTTTTGTCTCATGAGAGGGTTTTTTTATGGAGTGTTCATTAATTCTGCAGATCATGATAATTGACTACAAATTGACTTATCCCAGCGGAACTGCTACAGCTGTTCTCATCAATGGCTTCCATACTCCTCAAGGAGACAAAGCAGCCAAGTAGTCATCTAAATTTCCTCACTTTTCTTTTCCCTGAAAAGAAAACTCAACATACAAATTTTCTTAGAATTCCTTTCCTTTTGCAGGGAGCAGGTCCGTGGTTTTGCAAAGTTCTTCACGTTCAGTTTCTTGTGGGGATTCTTCCAATGGTTTTACTCTGGAGGAGATGCTTGTGGTTTCATACAGTTCCCTACTTTTGGGTTGCAAGCTTGGAAGCAAAGGTATATCTCAGCACCTTATTCAGCTGAAACTATCCTTAATGTTTGATTTTTCTGTGATTTGCTGACTAGCACCTTCAATTTTCAGCTTCTACTTTAATTTCAGCATGATATACATTGGGGCAGGGATGATCTGTTCTCATCTGGTTAACCTCTCTCTTCTTCTCGGAGCAGTGATTTCATGGGGAGTAATGTGGCCTCTGTTAAGAGGTTTAAAAGGAGATTGGTACTCCGCGAGTTTACCAGAAAGCAGTATGAGAAGTCTTGAAGGTTACAAGGTATGTGTAAATCATAGTAAATCATACTTTTCTTCTGCAAGTTGGAGAAATTTTATTTAATCAGGGTATGATTGGAACCAGAATATGATCCAACTGTGATGGTTGTTATTTTTATTATTATTATTTTCTTGATATACATATTTTAGCATTGTTTGAACATGCTTTTGCAGGTCTTCATCTCTATTGCTCTCATTTTAGGAGATGGTCTATACAATTTTCTCAAAATATTGATTTTCATCATCAGAAGCATGCATGCTAGAATGAAAAACAGAAGCATTGCAAATGGTAAAAGAGAAACAACCTAGGACTCCACGAAAACCTCCGCCACTTGAAATTTTCTACTAATACTTCTCTTACAGTTGCAGATCCTCAGAACCGGCCCTTCGATCATCTTCACCAAAACGAGATGTTCACGAAAGAGAATATTCCAGTATGGATATCATGTTTGGGATACTCTTTATTTGCAATCATCTCCGTAATTGCCATCCCCCGCATGTTTCCTGAGATGAGATGGTATTATGTTGTCATAGCCTACATCTTTGCTCCAGCTCTTGGCTTTTGTAATGCTTATGGTGCTGGTTTGACAGACATGAACTTGTCCCATAATTACGGGAAAGTGGCACTCTTTGTGCTTGCCGCTTGGGCAGGGAAAGATTCAGGAGTGGTCGCTGGGCTCGTTGGCTGTGGCCTGATAAAATCAATTGTTTCCATGTGCAATGATTTAATGCAAGATTTCAAGTCTGCTCATCTTACACTTACTTCTCCTCGCTCGATGCTCCTTAGCCAGGCCGTTGGCACCGCCATGGGCTGTGTGGTAGCCCCTGTTACCTTCTTTCTTTTCTACAAGGCCTTTGATGTAGGCAATCCAGATGGTGAATTCAAAGCACCTTATGCTCTAATCTATCGTAACATGGCCATTTTGGGTGTTGAAGGATTCTCTGCATTGCCACGCCATTGCTTGCAGCTATGTTCTGCTGCCTTCATCTTTGCAGTAGGGGTGAATTTGGTGAGAGACTTCTCCCCACCAAAGTTCGGAAGGTGGGTCCCACTCCCCATGGCCATGGCAGTGCCCTTTCTAGTTGGCGCCTACTTTGCTATTGATATGTGTGTGGGCACCTTGATAGTGTTTGCCTGGCACAAGATCAACAAAAAGAAGGCTAGTCTAATGGTTCCTGCAGTTGCTTCTGGTTTGATCTGTGGGGACGGTCTTTGGATCCTCCCTTCTTCCATTCTTGCTCTTGCAAAGGTGAGACCTCCCATATGCATGAAATTCTTGTCCTCTTAGTATCAGACCGGGCTCAAAGAACAGCATGAAAAGTATGGCTGAAGATGTTTATGCTACATTAGAGGAGGGCACAATGGAATAGCTGCAAGAGCTGCTTACAGTTTTCATATGACCCTAGGTTAGAATCAACATATACTAGTAATTCGATCTTTTGGCAATTCAGCAGCATTTGGTTGGAGGAAGAAGTTTTTGAAATTTTGAATGCATCAATAAATCAACATCCCAGTAGTGACTCAACAGAAGCAATAGGTTGAAGAAGCGTTTACAAGAGTATATGAAATTTCACTTCGATATAATGTCTTAAGCCTGGATGCATAGTTGTTCATGTCATTGCAATAGTCATGCTTATTTTTATAGTTTAGACAAAACAGAACTATATTCAAAATATAATTTAAAGGATGACTGAATGTAAGTTTATATCTGAAATCTCTACTACTAACAATGACGATCTCTTAAGCATGCTACTATGTAAATTTTGCATGTTTCTAGCATTTTGTATTGCAGTACTAATCTGATTTAGTCTTTGAAATAGTATTTACCTTGAAATACAAGTAAAAGAGGTATAAGCTCTGCAGGGTTTACCACTCCAATTACTGGACTATTGGATCACAATCTAACTTGTGAATCATGACTGCCCCTAGAATCACATATTGGTGAGTGATATTCACCGTTGTATTGAATTATTGAAGTCGTCTTCAACATGTGGAAATTTAGTATGTTATCTTGGTGAGAACATATAAAGTTCACCCTCCTCAAAGATGCTATAGATATTGGTCCTCATTTTTCTTGACCTTTGGGGATTTTATTGGTTGATAACAGTTAAAATGGCCATGCTTGAGACCCAGTGTGTCCCGACATGTTTAGTACAAAGGAAGCTATGCAAATGGGCTGGGCCAGGGTCTGACTTTCAGGTCTGTAACCGACTGAGGCCTGAACATTAGGCCGATATTTAAACCTGAACAAGCTTCAGCTGGGCCTGACCAGGCCATGAGCACTCCTTCTCCAAGACCTAGCTTCGGAAGAGAGAACTAATGGAGAGAAATTGAAAAATTATTTTTAAGGGTCTGCGATTTCTAGATTGATCTACTCAAACTATTAACCCAAAAGTGTGCAGTAATTAACAATATGCAGCGGAAATAAAATCAACAAGCACACACAACAAGGATACCAAATTTAAGGTGGAAAATCCTAACTGGGTGAAAAACCACCGATTCAAACTGGATCAAATCAAACACTATGAATCTCGTAATTACAAGAAATTCAGATCTCTTTCCCAGATATCCCCTATCCAAGGACTGAAGTTACCTTGTGTCGTTTCACGCTTCAACGACTTCACACCATTGATTGCAACAGATTCAATCCAGCACTTGACTCCTCAAGTCTTCTCGCAAGAAGATAATCTTCTACAAAAGATGCAGAAGAACTGGCTCTAGAGAACTTGTCAGCACAACTCCTTAATAAATCTCTAGAGAAGAATTCTCTCAATGATAATCTCTAACTCAGAACTTTGAGAGGTGATGTATATGTTTGGAATAACCCTTAAGTCCTTTAAATAATCCTTGGGATGTGCTTAAGGTTGCATAACTTGATTAGGACTAAAACAAGTAGTTTGGGCACAATTAGAAAAACAACTTCTAATTTTCATCCAACTCTCTGCGCCTCGTTTGCTCGAGCGAACTCATTATCTGCTCGAGCGGATGAGGTTTTGTTTCAACGCTGACTATTCTGACTTTGTCCGCTCGAGCGGATGTGAAGGTCGCTCGAGCGGACCCCTTTTTGTTAGATTCGGAAATTCAACACAAATTCTCCAGCTGACTTCTTCTAATCCTTTCAGACTTTCTTCTTCTGAGTTTTTTTAATCTTCTAACTACAGAGTCCTTTTCTAAAAAAATTAAAAAATACAACTCAAAAGACCCACAGTTTTGTCTAACTCATGAATTTAGCCAACACTCAAAATCCTAACAGAAATGTTCTCCAATGAGCTATTGTTTATATAGTCCAGCTCTATGGGGCCCACTGGGCCCACCATTAATAAGTGCAGGCACTTTCGCACTCTCATTGTCCCATGATCTTGTACCTGACCCCAATATCACTATCACAAAACCTTTATCCATCGTTGGATTGAGTTACAAAGAAATCTACGGTCAAAAGACCGCTAATCACTATTAAAACAAGTTGGAATGAGTCATGCAGACATTTATGGTTAAAAGACCACTAATCACTATTAAAACAAGTGGTAAGAATATCTTACTCGGCTGATTTTTTATGTTGGCCCTCCCTTTCATCCTCCCCATCCCGGCATGAGCTGGACCGTATAATTCTTATACGGAGTTTGCACCCCCAGGAGAACATTGCCCTGGTTATGGAAACAAGCACAAAGCACTCAACATGGAATGAGGAGATTCATGATGGGATTTTAATAGGTGCAGCAGTGTAGACTGTAGTGTTATCATGAGCACTGTCAGTTATCTTGTTCAGAGGGCTCAGAAGTCAGAACACTCCAGTTCGGGTTCTCCCAGTATCCACCATAAATCTATACCGTTTAACTCAGAGAGACAAATCCTGATGCTCCATTCCATGGAAGGTGGACACTATTCATACCTGATGAGAAAGAAAGAATCAACGGTTCAATTAAAAGTGTTTAAATGAAAGTTGGTTGCACTGGGGTTGGTAGTGTTTCCTCTTAAAAATGTTATTGGTTCTACTACTATAATGTTTTGGGGATACTGCCTTAATCTAAAATTTACTAAATTGGGGGATAACACAGTGGTAGAGGGCGTCCCACCTTAAGTGTTATGAATTGATCCCCATCACCAGCAACGCATAGTTGAATATGCAAATGTGATTTATTGCACTCAAACGTGCTGTTAGTTGGTTTAGATTTTCACCGTGACCTGGCTGGTTGTTAACATTCAACATGTGTGGCCCACCTGATGACTCGAGCAGCAATGGTTTCCGTCGCTGCATCTGGTGCCAGTGGAAATCAAGGTAGGTCACAGTTTTAACCGGTCAAGAGGACTATTTCCCTTCCACTTGGAGACGTAAATGGGTACTTGATTCTCTGATTACTCGGAAGTTTCGATCCGTTAAAAACCGATTTAGGATCCTTATTTAGACCCTGATAAGTAAATGGGTCCGGGTCCGGTTCTACTTTAGTTCGGGCTCGTGGACCCGAGATCGGACATATTATTTTGATTTTTGAAAAATTCTCCTAAAAATCATATTTTTTAAATATGATTCTCTATGTAGACTCCAGCCTGAATCAAGACCCATCTCATAAATGGTTTTGATTCCGGAGTAAAAAAATCAATTCCAAAATGACTTCGAATATGAATCCAATTTCACCTTCACCTTAACTGCTCTAAGTTCACCGTAAACCCAAACTGGAATTTAGCCGTTTACCAAGATACTTCCACTCATCTAGATTCCTCATGTTAGTCATGCTCCATTTTCCTGTGGTCAGTCAGTGCTTAGGTTATTTCTGACAAAGGTAGTTGTGGGCCCACGCAATCCCTCTGAAGTCACTCGTTCTCTTATCTTTTTCTGTCATCTCTTGATTCTCTCTCTTCAGAGTTCAGCCCCCACCCCTCTCTCTGTTATCCGTCCGAGGTAGTTGGAAGGCAAATATGGTTTCCACACTCCCCGTTCTCAACCCCTCTCTCAGTCTAAAGCCCCACCAAAATGGCCTCCATTTGCCTTCCAACATCTCCAAACACGTTAATCTCCCAAAACCATCCCTCCCCAACAAAACCCATTTCTCCAAAGCCCCAAATCAACCCCAATACCTTCTCCAACATCTCCAAAACACCATCAGGCACCTCAAGACCTCTCCTCTCCCTGCAGCAGCACTTGCGGTACCTTTCTTTCTAGACCCAGAGGTAACCACCAATTCACTTAAAAAAAAAAAAAAAAAAATCCTTTCTCTTCCAATCACAATACAACGAGAGATGCTATTTGGCCTGAACATTTGGGACCGATCCATGGACCGGTCCCAATGTTCAGGGCAAATATCATCCATGATATTTGCCCTGAACATTTGGGACCGGTCCATGGATCGGTCCCAAATGTTCAGGCCAAATAGACTTTTTCCAATACAACAATGATGATATCTAATTCAATTGTGTTTGTTTGCTTTGCTTGCTTGTCTCTATGTGTGGGTGTGTCTATGTAACAGGATGCTCTTGCTGTTGGGGGAGAATTCGGGCTGTTGGAGGGTCGGACCTTTGCACTCATCCATCCGCTGGTGATGGCGGGTCTCTTCTTCTACACACTGTGGGCTGGTTATCTTGGTTGGCAATGGCGACGAATCCGCACTATCCAGGAAGAGATCAATGTGCTCAAGAAGCAGGTGAAGCCTGCGGCGGCAGCCGTCACTGCCGGTGGAGAATCGGCACCGGAAGTGTCGCCATCGATTTCTCCCGTTGAAACCAAAATTCAGCAACTGACTGAGGTAAAAAAAAAAAACAGAAGCTTAGACCGACCACCCACCCACCCACTATTTATTGCCTTCTGATTTGTTCTTCTCCTTTGAGAATTGAGTGATTTTTAACTGGAGATGACCCAAAGTCTTCTTTTATGATCAGCACTCAGCAGGCCTGAGAAGGAATTGTTTTCCAAGCAATTGTCTCTTGAACAAAAGTGGCCACCTGACAAGCCTGAAATTTGGTCAGATCATCTTAAGCTAAGACTGACCCGCCGTGGTGGCACATTTGGGCTGGTGGTCTTTGATGTTCCATGGGCCCATTTGGTCATCTGGGAAGACCGAAACATGTATTCAGAAAAAATAAATTTCCTCGAAGCGTTTCATTTTTCTATTCCAACCCCGTGAAAATGTAGTTTCAGGATGGAAGATTCAAACATTTCAGGCTTTTCTATGCAACCAGACAAAATTACATGCATTCTCTCTCAACATGTTTTCATATAATTAAACATAAAACAACTTAATATGGGTGTGTATGGATGGATGCCCGTCCTAATGTCCTATGGCTGGCAATTCAGCCTAATATACACTGGCCACCTGTTCTTCACCACCTGGTCATGATCAAGATGCATTCAAACAAGGAAAAGAAAAATGTCTCACTCCATATATAGCGAGGGTGAAATGGAAAATTCATCCATTTCATCAGCAGGAACCCCACGGTCTGCTGCTGCTAGATAATCAGTCATCGTTTCAGCAGTTAATAGGATTTGTAATGTGATGCGTTTGCAGGAAAGGAAGGAATTGCTAAAAGGGTCATACAGGGATCGGCACTATAATGCAGGGTCGTTATTGTTGGGCTTTGGGGTGTTCGAAGCTGTTGGTGGGGGAGTCAATACATGGTTTCGAACTGGAAAGCTCTTTCCAGGACCTCATTTATTTGCTGGAACAGGTAATCTTTTCTAACAAATTGTAAAAACCAAATGCAGAAGCTGTCTGTGTTAGTATTACATGCCTCGCACCTCCCAAATACAAGTATACACAAGATCCATAATTATGTAATCTACAGTAATTAGGAATCAGCAAGTCCCACCGAGAATGGCGTTCCAAAATCTTTCTGATCGAAGTCCTTAAAACATTCAAATCAGTGGCTTGCAAAACATTAGTTACAGAAGAACTCACTGCTGTCCTGAAACAAGTACAGGAATGAATGGCAAAGATCTTCCAACTTGAGAAACTTTTGGATTGTCTCGTGTTCCACAGTGGGTCCCGTCATTCTGAGTCCATTGGAATATGAATGCTTACATCTCTTGTTGTTCCAGACCGGCTTATGCTCCCTAGCCTGGTTTTTCTCCTGCTTTTCTTTCTCCACCCAGACACCTTCTAGTGAGTAATAGATGTCATTTGTGATGCAGCTATCACTGTATTATGGGCAGCTGCAGCAGCTCTTGTTCCTGCAATGCAGAAGGGAAATGAGACGGCCAGGAGTCTGCACATTGCCTTGAACACATTGAATGTCATTCTGTTCATATGGCAAATACCCACTGGCATTGATATAGTCTTCAAAGTGTTTGAGTTCACAACATGGCCTTGAATGACAATATGGGTTTTTCATCTTTTTTTGTTGCTCTTGCTTTGTTTGTATTGTCTGCAGACTACTCAAACATTAGTTCATTTTTTTTTTTACCCAGTTTATGTAATCTGGTATGTATACATCTTATTCTTTTGATCAAGTGAAAGTGTGAAACCCAATTAAAGAAACTACTAAATAAGGGCTGGAATGAATCCCATGAGCAGTGCTGGAAAAAGGCAAAAGGTCATTGACATCCATGATGCTGCATGATTATGGGCTGGGAAGCCACCAGGAGATAGGAGATGATGCTTGACTGTTTCACAACATTTACCATAGCTTCAGCAAGCCCATTTGAAGAGGAAAACCTATGAAACATGCATACTTAAAATGGGTCACATATCATGTCGTATGAAATCTGATGCTTCACTTTTGTGTAAAATATGTCCCTTCCATGTCCATGTTGTGAACCTGCTGCATCCATGTTGTATCTGTGCGCTGTAGCTAACAACTTCAGCAATAGAAAAATATCACTCTTTTCCACTGGATTTTAAAGCTCTAGTGACTAGAAAAGACTAAGAAAAATGGCCCTGGTGGAGCAATAAAGTCGAGAGGGTGAAACAGAAAGGGCATCGATGTTTTACTAAATCACTACCAAGCCAGGACTGGCTTTCAACATTATCAAGCCCTTATTCATCAAGCCGCATCTATAACTCGTTAAAAGGTTTGGCACAGTTGCATGATGACTGCTGATCTCATTTGCTCCTCTACCTGGGTTTGCTTGGTTAATAATGATACAACTACAGAGGTTGCAATGGCTAGTCCCTGCATCAGATTATTTTGTCCGCTTACAATACTTGAATTTTATGTTTCTTCCTGTCATGGAACCCTCTTCCTTGGAGAATGCCCTTGAGAACTTTTGAAAGAAACTTGTCTTTTACATTGATGATTGAAAGATATACTGTTAAACATGCAATCAATGATTGAAATAAAATGCTGAATGAGAGGGTTACTCAAAAGTCTGAGCATGCCCCCATTTCCCAGGTACTCGACCAGTGATTTCGGCCAGATTCTAGCAACATTCTTTCAGATACAAAGTTAGTGACGTGGATTGTGTCAGTTTTTTTTCCCTGCTCGCTTGATAAAAATACTGCTTGTGATTTCATTGGGGTGCATGAGAGCACTTAATCTGGGAAGGGGACCTCCACCATTGCATAAAAAAAGGAGGTTGAAAGTCTCGATGTCATCTCTACCATCCTGTAGGAGAGTGCTAGGAAGGGGCCTGTCCTCTTCATCGACGTAAAGGTGCAGAGACAAGCAACTTCTTATTTCTCTAGACACAACAATATGGATTTCAAAAGACGGACGAATCCCAACAAGAAGAAAGATATTCTCATGCACAACATTATTTGCTACTAGTATTCCACACTCCACAGAGTGATACTGGGAGGCCGCTGTAAGTTAACTTTGGAAGTTTGGGTAGAATAGCTTCATTTTTGTGCATACAAAAAGCAAGAAAGAAAAACAATGAATAGTTTTGGTTTCACGCCAGCATTTATTAACCGCATCTGACCTGTGTCAAGATGGTGTACTACCAAGTCTCCATCAATGCGCCCTCCCGACCATTTCCTCACCGAGTGCGGGCGTAGGCAGGGGCACCCACTCTCTCCTACATCTACATCTCCTACATCTACATTCTTTGTGCCGACGCACTCTCCTACATCTCACTTTGCTCTTCTAGTGTCCCTCAAAGTCGACTCCAGCAATTTGTGGACTTTAGCAAACTGCCTGCTTCTATAGTTCCAACATCAAGTTGGGCAAACAATCAATAAAAGCAAGATCCAGCTCCTCTTCTCAGTTTCTACCACTCTGCAACTCATCAGGGACTCAGAGAACTCTCCCCCCTCACATCTCTCCTGCCGTTCCCCCTATGCATCTCTTTTGATTTATTTTTCCTATATTATTTGAGTCAAGGGAAGGAAATTCATTTGTAGAAAAGAAATTTCATTATTTGGATGTTCAAGAGTCCGATTTAAGGACCTCACATGTATTCTAAAAACAACTCCATCATAGCATTGTCCCAACTATATATTTTGAAAATAACTCTTCAATAATATTCATAATTCTTCTTCTCTTTTGGGTATAATCCTTTAGTAATTGTGTAGCTTGAGGTGCCTAAATTTCGGTAGATCCTTCCACCAGGATCTACCACCAATCGCGTTGTGAACTTTTCAAATTCTCTCATGGTTCTGGTAAGGGTGAAGACTGAAGAAACTTACGAATTTAGATCCAAAAATGGTGCAACCAGAAAGGCACAGACTTTGATACCCAGAAGCAAGTTAGTTGGGTCTTATGGATTGCAAAGACCAAAAAAGAGCCTAATAGAGGAAAGCTTCAAGTCAGAACTGACGGCAATGGAAGTTGTTTTTGCTAGATAACACCTTGGGTTAAGCTTCAATGGAGATAAAAGTCCCTCTTCATGTTACTTGAAGACCTCGAGAAAAGAGTCCCAGATAGACAAAAGGTAGCAAAGGATTCAGCCACCAGAGGAACTTTGGAACTAAGATGTCTCCTATCCTCATACAAGGTGGATAAAGGAAAAGGGAAGGCGAAAGGCTTTGGATGGTAGCAGAATTGGTCAAAGGGGAAATAATTACCGATCCAGATTCTGTCATGGATGCAGGGGGTTGAAGAGATCTGAAAAGGAGAAAAATGGTTCTAAGATTTGGCTAGAAATAAGGGTTTGGCCATAATTTTGCGAGTCAAAATTATGTTCTCGTACAGAGAATTTATTTAACTTTAAAGGTGGTTGGAGATATTGGAAATTTGTTTTCAAAGCATCTATTTTGGAAAAGCTGGAGGGATTATTATATTGTGGAACTAAGAGGTGGTAAAAATTGGAGGATCACTGAAATGGAGAATTCTCAATTTTATGTGTGTTTGAGGAAGTAAAGAATAGAAAAGGATGGTCCCTCTCAAACATAATGTCGCCCGGCAGATTATAGAAGAAGAGAAGCTTTGTGGAAGGAAATGATCAGATAGAGATGGGTGGAGACTTGAGTGCTTGGAGGCATTTTTTATATGATCAGATTGTCATATAGAAGATCAATGAAAGCAGGATCAAAATGAGCATGCGCAAGTTCAATAGACTGATTAATAAATTAAATATAATGGACCCACCTTCCAATGGATGCAATCATATAAGGATCAGCCTTCAGGTAACCATCACAGACAAACTTGATCTTTTTCTTTATTTTTTTATTTTAATCAGATGCTTACGATGTTTCTTTCCCTTGAGCTGTAGTGATAATTTTGCAGTACTTATGTCAGACCATAAACAAATTTAGTCAGATAATACGGGAATTACATGTGCGTTTCAGATTTAAGAACATGTGGTTAGAGTATAGGTCCCTTTACCACATATTACCGAATTGTGGAAAGAATGTCATGTTGATGGATGGGTGAGGTCTACATTTTTAAGCAAGTTGAAATCAATCAAATCAAAACTGACTTAGCGGAAGAAAGAATATGGAAAAATGGTAAAGAAAAAAAAGTTGATTATGTAAAAACTGTGATAACTGAACAAAAAAAATGTTATCTTTCCATAGAAGATTGCGTATTAAACAGTATGATGGAAGTGGGATTAGAAGAGACTTAAAAGGAAATTGTACAAGACAAAGATCAAGAGTCCTATAGCTTAAGGTTAAAAAATGTATCCTTTTCCATAGGATGGCTAATGGAAGACAACCAAGGAATTCCACGGCTAGATTTTTCTAATTCTTTTTTTTTTTCCTCCCTTCTTGAGATTGGGAACATGACTTGAACCTACAACTTCAAGGTTACAATAGTGAGCAGTGAGCAACTTCCACTATGCGACCTGAAAGTCCCATACACATGGCAATCTATGATGCCCATTATCATTGCAAGGTTTAAAAACTGTCTCAACCCTATGACAAGACTTTGGTTCCTATGAAACTACTCTAACCAGCAATTCAAGAAGCTCCTGAGAAAGATGGTGTGATTTTGTAGTGTGGATTAGTGGTTAGACTCCCTTCTGTTTCTAGACAATATAACTGTTTCAAAAAAAAAAAAAAAAAGTAATGTTAATAAAATAAAAACCACCTTCCCTTAAAAATCTCAAAACACACATCAACATTTCCTCTTTATTCCAAATCTGTTAATAGAACATGAGATTAACATAAAAACCATGGAAAAATAAATATTAATTTTCTCCTCTACCCATACACCATACCCATCATGAGAGAGCAATTTGAAAAACAAGTAAGAAGATAAATACAATAATAAATACTAAAAACCCTACAAAGTTACAGTTGCAAGCTAAACAATGCCAACACAAAAAATTCTAAAGAGAGATAGAGATAGAGATAGAGATAGAGATAGAGAGAGTTCTAATCTAAGAAACCTGTCTGCTGCAAAACCGCATCCCGCACGCGTCTCATATCCCTACCTTTGAGGGTTCTTCCCACCCCTTCAAACACTGAAAACGATGTTCTACTGCTTTGCGATCTCGCCACGATCTCGTGCGGTGGAAGCATCTCCTCTCCTTCCCCGTCCCCTTTATCTTCCTCACTGTCTACTTTCTCAAAAAAACCCATTTTCGACAATCTGTGCCTTGAATTCCCACCACCCTTGGGCCACACCGGCACATCCACCGGCGCCGACCGGGAGAAGTCCTCGGAGCTCGACCCTGACCGTGGGAAAGGGACCGGCGGGATGGCTCGAGCCGCGCTGGCGGCGGATAAGGAGGGGTTTAGAGAGGGCTTGCGCTGGAGGAGGGAGGCGCGGTCGTCCGAGAAGGCGGCGGAGAGGCCGAACCTGTCCGGGCGGAAGTGGTGGCGGGGGAGATTGGAGGGGGAGTTGGTGGCGGTGGAGCTTTCGGTGGTTGGTGTGTCGGAGAGATCGGAAGCGGTCGTCGACCAGACGACATCGAACTCGTCTAATTCGAGGGGGTTGTTGGAGTCGGAAACCGAAACGAGGGGTTGATCGAGGATGCCGAGGAATCGGGTTGCAGACAAGGAAGAAGAGGGCCTGCTCTTGTGTGGTGGATCTTCCATGGATCAACGGCTGAGATGCGATCCTCTTCCAGTGACAGCCTAGAGGAGCTTTTTAGAGTTCAAAGACTTTTGGGAGAGCGAGAGCGAGAGAGAGAGAGAGAGAGAGAGAGAGAAAGAGAGAGCGCTCTGGAGAACGTACTGACAGCCACGTCACGGAATCTGTTCGTTTTCGAGGATTTCCAGGCTGTTAAGACCAAGGGTCCGAGTCTATCTGGACAAAATGCAACACGTGCCATGATAGATTTACGTGAATCCTGACCGTCTGTCTATATGGTGGGCCCATGTGTATTTCTCCCGGACAAGAACACAAGCAGTCGAGACGGGGACTCCGAGTAAAAAAGAAGGCGCAAAATCTGTATTCCGTAATGTGGGCCGAGATGCTGGTGATTTCTCGCAAATGAAATCACCATGATTTGTACATGTGGGGGCCACATGTAAATAAGTAGCAATGAGATTCTGAATTTTGACGGACGGATATCCGATGATCGGAAAGGTTGGTGCTTGATTACATCTTTTGATGCAACATGCTTCCATATCTGTTTTCTAGGTGAGAAAAAGCGGCAAGGAAGATATGTAAGTGTTAGATCAAGATGATGACCATTACTTTCACGTTATAAACTCTGCGTATGATGGCATGCGGACCATCACCATTCATATGAGTCTGACATATATTGTAGATGAATGTTAGAGACTTAAAGGCCGTCAATTAAATGTAGAACGTGTTGTTTGTCATTGTCCCATTTCCAAGCTGCCAGTGGCATAAAATAAGGTCATGGTCCTCCGGGAAGTTGGGCCCACTATCTGAAGGAATTATTAAACTACAAGATGGGGGCCTGTCAATGTGAACAAAGGGTAGCTTTCGCTGGATTGAGCAACAAACAAACCTAGTAAAATGTTGGGTTGAGGGAGATCAGACAAACAAGGGCCCATATCTTAGATCGCCAGGTTAAACTTGAACAGTTTTATTTTATGGGGAGAAACTCTGATTGAGAACAAAATTAGTGGGGAAAATTGTATAATATAATATACAACTATTTATTTGAGCAAACAAATATGAGGGTAGACCTAATTATCTCCATCAGTCATTAGAAAGGAGAGAAGAAAAAAGAAAGAAAGAAATCAGCCGGTGATAACACCTGCAAGAACATCACTCTTTCCACGAGCAAAGATGGTGTAAACAAGGCGAATAGCATCTAGCCAGCCGTCAAGCGACTCCCATGTATCAGCAACCTGAAATTCACAGATTCAAACCTCCAAATAAAGCAACGTTCTTCAAAAAAATTGGAAAAAAAAAAAAAAAAATAGCAGCAAGGGGACCATTTAGTGGGCCAAATCAGGGGTGGGCCCAGGAAATCTTCCTTTTCTTTTTCTTGCATGTGTGTGGGTAAGATCAAATAATAAGGAAGATGAACTCATTAAAGTTGAAAATAACCAAGTGGCAGACTGCCACAGTATGAACTTTTTTTTTAATTGGAAGCAACTTTAAAATGAAACAGAGAGTTTGAGCTTGAAATGCAACTAAGGTTAGCACAGGGTGCACAAAGTGGAGGCTACTTACTAGAATGTGCAACCGTCAGTGTCGGGTCAGTGTCGGGCACTACTTTGATTAAAACAGATTGGCTATAAGATGCCAGTTATACTAGCGTTGTTAAATAAAGGTGAAAGTAGTCATCAGAGAATTGACAGTAAGTAAAAACACATGTCGCCTTATATAAGTATATGCTAAAACCAAAGTGCGGATTTAAAATAAGACAAAACTAGGAATGTGTACATAAACAGGAAATTAAAAAGTCCTTTGAGATACTCAGGCACATAATCAAAAGATCAAAATCAATACAACCACAAAGTATAGAATGTCAAGTTCAAGGAACTAGAGGAAGTGGAGACCAACATGAAGCAGGATCGTCGAATTAAATAGAATAAGACTTTAAATGGCATACAGTGGAAAAACAGAACTCACAAAACAAGCCGTGGGTGAGATAAGGCTTTGTCAATGATAATTATATGGAAATCACTGTAAAAATGCTATATATGAACTGATATATTAAGATATAAATAGGTTCAGTTCCATAAATGTAACATCAAAATGGCAATAGACATAATAAATAGGAGTAAGAGACCATACTACTAGAGAAGTTTCTACAATGACTTTAGGTTCACAAGAATGATACTGAACATTGGCGTGGGTCACAAGTTTAGTGGAACATGACTGATGTATCCTACATAGTACAACTTACAGAAAAAAAGATGGATCACCTTGATCAAAAAATTAAAAAATATATATATTTATATATAGGGGATCCGACTGTGAACCGATCCAAATGGACTATTGACCATTAAACTTTTGGAGCCTTGATGGAGATGTTAGAAATCACGGTTGGGGCATATTTTTTGCAGAGAGGATGGTCCTTGGGAGTCCTTGAAATCCCCCCCATCCCCATCCCCATCCTCATGTGGGTCCCCAGGTGAGCCCCACCACACATTTGAGCTTACCTTATCCTAAGCTTGAGCTTAGGAGGGCTGCCCCCATATATATATATATATATATATATATATATATATAGAGAGAGAGAGAGAGAGAGAGAGTTAATGTCAATGATACCAATGTAAATAACAAATGTACAATAATTCAGCAATTTTGTCTACAAAAGCAATAACACCACAGGGGTGTGGGAATATGATGTTTACCAAGAAGACTGGCCCATGAATTGTATCAACACAGAGGCCTGCACCTGATGGCAGAGTAAGATCAGCACATGCTGCTACAGACACTATATCTGAAATATTGACTTTCACAACTGATCTATTGATGCCTGCTGCACCCTGTGTCCTGCCAGAAGAGCTTTCAAATAATTGCTTTTGGTCACCATCATTAACCTGCAGAAAACATCAACAGTGATCAGCACCAGATGCCTGTGTTTAATTGATGTGATTATAGACAACAGATAAAAAATTCATTTAAATGTATGATAAGAAAAATAAATCCATTAATAGAGAATATACAGTGCATAATTTCAATATTTCGTAACATAAAAGAAAAAAAGGACACAATTATTTTGTTGTCTAGGGAAAACTTAAACAGCCATCTGTGAGAGGCCTAGTTAGCCTTTCGCTAGTTAGCTCATTTTTTTGCTTTAGAATAAATAAATAGGCCAAATTGTAGATCCCCTCCTAACTTTCTCCATTTAATTCTGATTTGGAATTAATAGATTGCCTTTATACTCTTCCAAGAAATTGTAGATACCACCATGTTCCATCATCAGTTTGTTAGGAAAATTTAACTATCACATGTTAAATGACAAAAATGTCCCAAAAGTGTTTGATTCTTGCATTATTTTTCATGACACAACCCTCTTAAGAGCAATCATATGGACAAGACAAACAACCTGATGGTGAACTTGTGGGGTCCACTCTTGAAAATGAAAGGCACTATTTGAAACATCTTTATAAATACTTTTGGACTATCTCAAATTATGATGGATCACAAATTGATGTGATCTCAACACAACTACAACACGCATGCCATGCATGCATAACGATCTGGATCATCTTAATACAAGGCCCGACTTTGGGAGGAGCATGGCAGGAAACTATACTGTCGATCTTTAATTATATGACACTAGATATGTTGCTACAAAAAAAAATAAAAATAAAAATAAAAAAAATCATCTAGATAATGTACAACACGGTAAAGCTCTAAACGAAAGAAGTCGCAAACGTGAGACACAGATAGTCCTCACTAGTGAGTAGGGCTGTCCATTTATACCACGACAAGACGGTCCACTTGCTGGAACTTGGAAGGAGAAGATGGAAATGAGTAAATATGCCTACTAATCAGTTTTAAAAGTAAAAACAGATAGGGCAAACAAGTTACGGAATTGTAATGCAACATTATCCCACAGTTGTCCACTTGATCTCGGACTAAAGCACCTTCACAGTGGAGCCCACATCATGCATAGTCAGGAGATAGTGGGGCCCTTGGGAGTTCTTTCTCTAGATAGGTCAACTTATACTGAATGTCAAACCCTCTCTTGGCTAATTCGAATGATTTATACTGGTACATTGTAATAGGTTGCTTAGAAGAGCTAATACTTGGTTAACTTACCAATAAAAATAGCTCTATATTCTACCAATATAATAGTGAACATATATCGTTCCAGTGCTGCAAATCAATTATCTACTATTGTTTCAGCTTTTAAACCCAAATAAATGAATACCAGCCCCAAAACAATAAAATTACAAGTGACGGTGAAGTATTCTCTCAGTGCCGAGACAGACAGCATTATAAATTCCATCTGTCATATACTCATATACCATTGTGCGAAGCGGGGATCAAATAGTGATCCCATCATCTGTGAACTCCATGCGCATTGTTGCAAGTACCAGAAAAATGATTATGATATTGGGAGATAGCCACGACTTCTTGTTTGGAGGGCAACACATCAAACTCATCTACTGACCACACTGACTCATGACAAGATGAAACCAAGTGCCTGTTTTTGCTATTTGGAAACAAATGGAAATGTATGAAAACCTGTTGTAGATCTTGTTTGGTGTTCATAAATGAATGGAAATAATGGAAACATGTACAATTTAGAGACAATGGAAAGCAAAATCCATTGAGAAAATGGTGACAGCCAATGCCCACTCCTTCATATGTAGTGTCTTATATAGAAACTAAATGATAAAAATCAGATCCATATCAAGATTAATCAAGCATCGCATAGATAGAATTATCGTAATCTTACCTGCTTAAGTCCTTCATGATTCAAAACAAATTCAGAGCGTCTCCAATCGCTATGAGGTGCAATTGGATTCCCTGCGGGTGGTGCAGTCAAATATCCCACCTTAAGATACGGCAAAGGTAGCTGCCAAGAAATAGCTTCTCTCATCAATTAGCAATAACGACAATATCAACCTGGCAAAACTTGAATTAAAAATTGAGAATGTAGATTACAATGACCTTTCAGCTGATAGCTAAACACTAATTAAAAAAAAAAAAAAAAAAAGAGTTAATAGCACAACAATATCAACCTGGCAAAACTTGAATTAAAAATTGAGAATGAAGAAGACAATGACCTTTCAGCTGAAAGCTGAACACTAATTTAAAAAAAAAAAAAAAAAAAGTTAATAGCTGACTAAGGAGTGATTATATAAGGTTGACCACATTGTGTGATTCATTAAGGTTGAATTAGATGCATGCATGGGCTTCACCTTCCAAAGATCCATACCATTCAAATTGTGACCCCACCCTGTTAAACTATAGCAGGCATCACCTCTTTTTTCTAGCAGGCCTAAACTCTTCTCCAAAGAAAGTGATTCATAGTTAGAGTGAAGAATATTGCGATTAAAAACCAATTAATATGATTTATTAATAAATCTTATTCAACATAGTGGCCCTGACTTTAGAGAATTAGACTGTCCATCAGAAGTGCAATCCCCTACAAATGTATGAAATCCCAGTCCAATCGAAGTTATATTCACAGTTGGCTAGGACAAATAAGATTTAGCCAAGCTTTTCACATGTCAAATCCAATGGTTAATCTTACTCGTTTTGACATGAAATTGGGGCCTTGTACCAACTCATGGAGGTTTGGATTAATAATTGGAAGTTGGAACCATGTTATGCCAGCTCCATTGTATGGTAAATTTGTTTAGTTTCTTATAGAAAATTTGGTTTTATTAAGAAAGCGTGATTAATTTTGAAACTAATCAACACTAACAGTGGGAGTACGCTGGCAGAGCACAGATAAAGGAGGTGCCAATCCACTGGTAGCTCAGTGGTGAGGCACCTCCCCTCCACAGAAACAACCAGGGATCAATTCCTGGCTTTAGTGCCGATGGTGAGGGACTTGGGAAAAGTGTGTGTGGGTGTGTGAGTATTAAAAAGAGGGAAAAAGGAAAAAATAGAAACACAAAAAAAAGGAAACTAATCACATGCTATGAAACTTGGATACTTGAACAAGCCCAACGTATCCGTATTGGACCGATATGACACTTGTATTGGTACCTGATACTGCACCGATACTTCCAGGGAACAAGTTTAATATATCCTACTTATAAAGTCCTGTATTTCATATAGTTCTAATATTTTTACTTCTCACCATAAAAAATGCTAGAACGGGACGAAAACAATGACAATTTCATTGATCCAAAGTAATCTAAAGAAAAAATTAGGACCCCTCGTATTTGTATCCGTGTCCTTGATTTTCAAAAGTGAGGAGTCGTATCCCTAATCACCGTATCAACATCAGTATTTGGGCATCATAGATCACATGTTTTGAAAACATGTCAACACCAAATGGTGATTGTTACAGCGAATCATGACACGTAGGAAAAACAATGGGCTCATCTTTTGAACAATTTCGATTTTCAAATATAGGCTGCAAAGGTACGAACTTGATTGGGCCTTATCTGACAATATGGTATGACCAACCTTATTTAGTCATTCCTCGACTTAAATTCGCACCACATATTTTCTGTTACTTATGTTCTACTTTCTACTGTTGATGCAGTTATCAGTTATCACCAATGCGCCCATTCACTTTCTTACAAACCAGAAATATACATATAATATATGTGTAGTGTGACTGACTACATGGTACATAAGTGGGTGAAAAGAAGTCCGTCTGTGAATCAGATCATCACCCTTCTATACTAACATAGTTCTACGTGGTAGCAGCATGCAAGATCCTGTTCTTTTGACATGTTTCAGTTTTCCTCTGCCATGTGCTAGTAGTCTCAAGCCCAGATAAAGGGAGGGTTAAACAACAGTCAGGCTATAGAACTTGCAAGACTAAGTCTCAACATCTACTTTGAGAAACGTAGCACTCAGCCAAACCCAGTTAGATGGAATATGGCTTATCAGATGACGATTACATGATTCATAAATGGGATGCCAATATAGGTATACTAAAACTCAAGCATGAGCTTATGTCAGGCAGATATTTGCAAGCACACACTCAAAAGACAATACAGATTTCGCTATCATTTGTCTGTTAATAGACTAATAAAATAAATTCTCTGTTCATTTCAAAAAAAAAAAAAAAACCACTGATGGAATTCAAAACTCATCCGAAATGATTTTTAATTTTTATTTAATTGACTCCAAAAGATATTTTACATCGATGGTCTATACCTGCCTCTTTTTAAGGTTGCATCCTGCAACATTAGCTGCACATTATATTGTGGGTGGAGATGTGCTTTCACTTCTCCATTATGGTATTTATATTGAAGAATTTCAATCGCATAAATCTTAATCCAGAAGCCATGTAAGCATATGAACAGTTCCCATTCATTTGCTTAAGGATATACTGAAAACAGATTTGGAATTCTGACACAACTGTCTCTCTCCATCAACTACTTACTCAGTTACCAGCCCCTGTGGCCAATGAGAGCCTTCACGTGCGTGCGTGCGTGTGTAATATGGTGAGCAGTGGATGCACATGAATATTTCCCATATATATATATGCAAGCTTTGGAAATGAAGCAACATGGGACCAAATAAAGGGAGGACACCATACTAACGTCATCAGGATGCCAGGTGGGTCTAGAAAATCTTCAGGTCCCTTCACCTTGCTCCGACCTATGACTGAATAGAAAGGATTGCAGGAGGAGGATGCTTCAGCACCATTCCTCCACATTCCATCTTCCTCAAGCTCTCTTGCTTGCTTTCTCTCTCCATGCTACCTAAATCAAAAGGTCCCTTTGCCGTTGTAGCAACATCAATGTGAGTGCCACTGCGACGACGGTTTTTGCCATTGCTCTACCTCAGTTGTAAGGGATCACCAGCAATCTATTTGATTGGCAGGTGATTAGTGCTTTGTGCCCATGCTATTTAATAGAGCGATTAGTGCTTTGTGCCCATGCTTTTTAATAGAAGAGATCCCTTCCTCTCTCTCTCTCTCTCTCTCTCTCTCTCTCTCTCTCTCTCTCTCTCTCTCTCTCTCTCTCTCTCTAACTTGTTTATAATTTATTGCTTTCGTTTGTGTGTGAAGTTGTCCCCACACTCATGTGTGTGAAGTTGCATCTCGCTATACAGGCCAAAAAGTATGTTTTCACATTTTCGAACTATAAGACAAAGCATGAGCTAGATGTTATGTTACCCAGACTTCAAAATGCATACCATACCCATGCCCAACATTTCAACTTGGGGTAACTGCCTTATTCAACACTTACCCAATGCTGGGATTTTGGTCCCCTTGAAGATTTTTGGTCCCCGCCTTTTATTCAGGGGGGTCCTGCTTCGAGGATAGCGAGGATTGAAAATCCTGCACCACCCATGTGCAGGACCCCTGTAGGTGAAAATTCCAATGCAATGGTACACCCAGGTAAAATAAATTTGATGATATGTTGAATGCTGTAAACAAGTTATGTACAATATAAAAGCACTAAATCTTTTCAGCAATCAGTACTGACCATAGAACGGACCAGCCTCAATGCACTGCGATAAACCTGCATGTCAGACAAATTATAACATTAGTTTATTTCAGCAGAATAAATCAGATAGTTGAAGTGACATTGATAAGTTTTGACCAAAACAAATCCTTCAGATGTTTTTAAACTTATTTTTGCTACAAAAATTAGCATGGTTGCTAGAGGTTAAAATACAAGTTTAAAGCCATTTAGTACGACTAACTTAAAAAGTACTCAATAAATACAGACTATAGTTCTGTATTAAATTTCAAGCAAATGCCTGAAGCAACCATATCTTCAGTACATGGACTGAATAGTGTGCATCAAACTACAGAGGAAGATCCAATGGACAGATGACAAGAAGTTGAGTTACGAATAGTTGATGAACCAAGGACAATAATGATTTATCCAACTTTCATCGTCTGTTCTGTGCTTTACATTGTCTGTGAATAATTGTTACTTATACAACACATCTAGTTCATCTAATCAAAGGCCTGAGAATTCTTAGTCACATGATTGTGAGACTGCAATAAAATGTAGCAGATCATAGTCTATACGGGTGATGAAAGCATAGCTTGCCGATGAGTGACTCGGGCTCAACTCGGCAAGCCAAGGAGTGGAGTCAATTTGGAAACTCAAAGAGTTAACTAGAGGAGTCTCGTCAATTTTTAGTTAACTGCAGATATTTAAAAATAAAATATAAAATATAAAAAAAAAGGCCTAAAGATAATGGTAAAATACAGTCCAATAGTTTTGAATAAACTTTATTAAGTAATATATTAGAATTAGATTTTAATACCTAGGGATGATGATCATCCTCCACTGAAGGGAACTAATGTTATTGCTGTGATTCTTTATACATATATTGTTTTAAGAAAGTCAAATGCATGAGCTGCATTGTAGATGAATAGTAAGGGCTGCAGGGACATGTTCCAGCCTGCTAAGTCATGTGTACTTTTGTTCTGATGTACATAATCTAGAAAAAAAAATAGCTCAGCATGTTCCTTGGTTGAGTCAACCAATACATCTGAGTGGTTAACATGACTAAGGCATGACCCTGTACAGCAGCGGACCCAAGAATTTCGTTTGAGGGGTGCAGACCCTAATAGGTAGTTTGGTTTTGGGGGAAAATCGAGGATTTTCATGTGGATTTTGAGGGTGGACCCATTATTTTTATTGGAATTTTTGAAGTGGATCTAGATTTTTCATATAGGTTTTTGGAAGCGCACCACGGTTTGCTGGGTGCGACCACACCCACATATCTATACTTGGGTCCACCCCTGACCCTGTATATGGGGAGTCATCCAAGCAACCAGCTCCCAACCCGAATCAACTCAGCCAAGTCACCAAGCATCTTGGGTTGTCAGCTAGCTATGGGTGAAAGTATCTAATTGATCACATGACTACAACAAGTTTTACTATTGTTTTTCGATATAGTTTCAATATATTTTTTTTTTTTCAGAGGCACCTGTGATGTGATTGATTTTAAGAACTCAGCCAAGAAACTGAGTTGACATCAAATCAGAAAACTATTTCCAGCTTGAGTATTGAATGAAAATACATGATAAGTTCCTTGTTTCCATTCACCTCAAGTACCACCGGCCGTAGATATGTAACATGAGACTACAGATTTAACCAGGATATGAAAAACACGATGGATGACAGGATGAAAAATGCTTTACCGAGTAATTTGGTTTCAAAGCATGAGCAGCGGCAATATAAATAGCAGACAGACTGTAAAGCTCATTAGGGGAGACTTCTTTAGTGTTAACTGTTCTCCCAGTTCTTAAGGTGTCCTCTGCTAACCCATACTGCGAAGAGTTTAGGATATTAAAATCAAATAAGCTCAAGTCAGATGTATGTTATAATGCCAACTTGTGGAACAAGAAGTTAAGAGAGACATATTATTCAATTAAAAAAAAAAAAGTTAAGAGAAGCATGGGGTGACACCTTTTCATCACATTAGAAGCATGGGGAGCCTTTCCATCACATTCTCCACCCATATGCATTCAAGTGAGTGACACATGGGGCTTAGATTTTTACCTCTCACACATTCTGTGACACGTACCTCTTAGCAGAACGCTGCACATATATGGTACCTCTCATGGATTGTGTGAGAGGTAACCTTCCCTTTTTACTACCACATGGGACACCCCATGATAAATCCAACCCCATCACACTCACTAACCCCACATAAATTGGCACTCACCCTAATTTGGCACTAATCTGATACTTCATGTTGGATGAAATTTCATAAAAAATGTAACTAAAGATACTGTTAAATTTTTAAGGCCTCCAAATCAAAGGTTGTGATTATCTTACTCTGATGATTTTTTACCAAAAATCATATCCATAGTGAGACCTTTTCAACACGCTATCCTCTCACGATTAGAATGCATCCAAGTGAGTGACACAAGGGGCTTAGATTTTTACCCCTCACGCAATCCTTGAGAGGTGCCTCTTAGCAGAATGCACATATATATTGGAAAATATTCACGTGCATCTATCTCTCACCATATTACGGTGAGTGCAACATAGTGGGGCCAACTTTATTATCCATCCGAACCATCCACACACATAGGACCTCCAAAGAATCCATCAATTTCTCACTTATCCGAATGGACTGTACCGTTAAATCGAGGGTCAAGTCTTTTCCTTAATATAAAGTCATTAAAATTTTGGGCTATGGATGAAGGGGTTAGAGGCATGGGATTGACCCCAAACTTGTTATATAGGCCCATCGAAGATGTCTTTTTCCATCCCCCAAGTCCTGTGATCAGTGGATCCCTAGGCGGGGCCCATCAATTTTGTTCCTCACCATAGGGTGAAGGATGGCTGTGCTGTGTGTGTGGATTTTCCTCCGGTCAGCACCTATATGAGCAACGGCTGTTTTTTGCCAGGTGATGCCCCCCCCCCCCCCCCCCCCCCCCCCCCTCCCCCCTCTCTTGAATGTCACCGCTTCCATGGATTTTACACCGATCCAACTAAAATTGACCGTTGGATTTAATTCATAAAAAGAAAGTGCCTTTTAAATCATTAAAATTGAGGGACATGGATCAAGCGATTAGGCTAATCTATGGATTTGGAATTTTACACACAGCTCCGGCCCCTCAATAACTTTCGATCACCTATCTTCCTCTTGATTACCACCTCGTGGTGCTCATATAGTGCTCACGATAAGGGTGCTCATCTAAGGATATACATAAGAGCACTGTGCAAGATAGCTGCTGGGGCCCACCACTCCATGAGGGAGGTTTGGATCTAAAGATCCAGGTGGGTGGGGGGTTTGGATGGTCCATTCGGATTGATCACATGGTGGGGCCCACTAGCTGCCCCACACAGCAAAAGTGAGATATGCACACTTATGAATGATACTTGATTCTAACTCAAAAGGGTTTGAGGTTGTGAATCTCAAATTGGATGGAAAAAAGTATAGTAAACCAACCAGAACTGTGCCGAGGTTGTAAATTGCTCGATGAAAATCAAACTGCAATTGTATTGCTGCACGAAACTGCCAAAAATATGCCAAATGATTGCATCAAATAGATAACACCCGATGCTTACTCCTACGCCTGCATCTTGCTAATAATCCCATATCTTCAAATAGTATATGTACCTTACTTATAGCAGTTCTTACAATAGTCTGCTTTTCCCGGGCAGGAACAATCGCACTGAGTTCCTAAGTCGCACATCCAGAAAAAGAAGTTATATCAGCATGACCACCGAGCACGTATCATTGAAAAGATCTCTCAGAATTCTACATCATAAAATCTAGACACACAGGAATACTTTTGTTTTATGATTAATAGAATATTAAATCAGTTTTTGACACAGTATATTTAAATAGAAGATACCTGCAGAGCAAGACCCCAATTGTTCAATGCCTGTGATCAGGAACAACAAAGCCACAGGAAATATTTTAATTGTAAGTCTGTAACTTTGTGCTTCACATGCTTTAGAAATTAGAATGCAAATGACATGCAAAAAATATCAGCACCTGAAAACCATTAGAAGAATATAAGATTTTTTAAGATATACCTGAGGACTGTTCCAGTTTAGTTGAACAGCTTTTCCATAATTTTTTGTTGCCTGAAAAACAAAAGAGATATAGTTGACAGTTGTGCATTTCCTTTTACTTCAATACGCTAAAAGGATACACCTAGTTCCTAGTGCATACTTTATATTAACTTTTTTTTTTTTTAATAGTAACAATTTGAATAAAGAAAAAACGGAGTACAGCTCCAGGTCCTGATGAGTATCCTCTGGCCCTCTTCCAGAAGTACTAGGAATTAATTGAAAAGCAATTAATGAGGTTTGTGGATGACTTTATAGAAGAGGGAATTTGTTGAAGAATGATGGTTCGTCAATCATAGCATTGGTTCCACACTTTTAGCAGTATATAACTGTAAATTCAAGTGGATGATGACCAGCGAGGCAGTGATGCATAATAAAGGTATCGGATACCCATACAATATGTAAATAACACAAATGTCTGTTCCAAAGAACGAAATTTTGATTCACTTTAGATGTTTCACAATATTGGAACTCAAGTAGGGTAGGCCATCTCCAGTAGGAGCAAACAGCTGTTTTTTCATGTGAATTTACAGCGTTTCAGGTCCCTTAAGGGATATTAAGTAATGGAGCAGTCACAGGAACCAGCAAAAACATGCATTTTCTTGAACACACCTGGGAAGAAAGAAAATTTTAAAATATATATGTATTCCAGTTGGCACAAAGTATGTTTTAGTAGCTTTTCACAATAAGAAATTGATTATGGTATGAGAATTATGGCCTGTTCAAACTGTAAAATTAATACCAGGTGCAAATCTCCTTAACAGCTTGTGTTGATTAACATAAAATGACTCGGTAGTCCTTTTTCTTTACTACAGAAAAGGTGGCAAAGATAAGAAAGCTAACCGCCTTTCCATTGCCTCCTCACCCATCATGCACCCCAAACAAGTGAGCCAATATTAAAACTGAACAATCCTTCCCCACCACATATCCCAATGCCAAACATGCCCTTGATGTTTATTGACGGGTGAAATCCTGGGAATGTTTACTGGATACCTATGAGTAAGGTGAACAAGTGACTCCAGCCATTGGACACACAGGAAATACCATAGACTTTGGGAATCTAGGAAATACCATACTCATTTGTGCAACTGGGAAAAACAAACTTAGTTGCACAACAATAGGTACAGTTGCCCCCTCCTAACATTTCCCGTATCCCATAAAAAACCCTGAGAGAGGACCACAATGGGCCTTTGACCAACCATTGTGTGATTATGTCATTTTTTTAAGTTCTGTGGCTAGCAGAGCATTTCTCTTCACTAGAAACAAGTGGTTTGAAGTCAGACCTGCCTAGACAGGGTCAACATCAACAAGAGAACTGATGAGGCACAAAAAAGATTCTTAGTAATTAAAAACAAAAGAACAGTCTTTGAAGTGATGGAAAAGAACTCTGCAGGAGTTCTACATTCACTGCAATTCTAACAAAAAGAGGAATAAGTTTGCAAATGGTTCATTGTTTAAGAAATAGTTTTAAGTGAATACAGAAGGTGGTCAATGCAGAAAACATGAAATCTGCAAATCCTGAAAACAGACGTTATAAACATTCAAATGGATGTTATTGCCATGTTTCATAATTCATGGAAATCTGGATCTGCTCTATTAGCTAGTAAAAGCAGCATTAATGAATCTCTCACTGACAATTTTCAAGTTCTGAGATGCACAAACATTTCTGGTGAAAATGACTAAATTACTCTCAAAGGCTGAGTAAAAACCAATTGCAGAAAGTATTAGGAACCATAAGAAGCTATAACATAACATCTCACAATAAATAAATAAATAAAAATAAGAACACTATCCAAAAAAGAAGAAGAAGAAGAAGAAGAAGAAGAAGACGATGTTACATTCCAAAAAAAAGTAGCAGCAGAAGTGAAAAAAAATCTAAGAAAGCCCCACAGAAAGAAAAACATAAGCCTATATAGATCTACAAAGAACATTTGGTAGCAATCAGATTTGCTAATATAAAAAAAAAGTACATACCAATATGCAGATATGAAACTGTTTTAACATGACAACAGACCAATACTGTACAAATATGGCATAGAAGAAGAAGTCCATCTCAGGAGTTATTACAGTATCAGATATTATAAAAGATAAAGCTAATGTCAAAGCCAAACCTGTTTCCATAATTCTTCTGCCTCTTTAGTACGGCCACGCAGTTTAGCCCGATCAGAAATAGCAATAGCCCAGTTGTAAAAAGCCTAGCAATAATAATTACCATTAGGGTATATAATAATAATAGAAGATATGCAATAATTACCAAATAGGATTGCGAAAAGATCAATATAAAAAAAAATCTTGCTATCATTTAAGTACACAAGATTTTTAGTGATCTAAATTACAAAGTCACCTGGAATAAACACTTTTTTCAATAAATATAAAAAACCAAATGATTTTCTTTCCGAAACTTTGATACTGGAAATCTGGAACCCTCCAGTGCAAAGACTGTCAAGGGACAGGAGTTCACTAGAAAAGTCTATGCCCCATGTTGCAGAGAAAGCATACTGATGTAATGCAGCAGATGTGAATATGAAATCATACATCATGAAGAGTAGGGCAAAGTCGGGTAGCCTCATCATATTTTTTACAAGCCTCCTCAAGCAAAGCATCTTTTGATGGTGAACTTGATTCTGGACCAACATTATCTGCACTTTCCTGCATAAAGAATTAATATTAGATACAAAGACTATTTGCATCTTAAACACCATTTAATTTCTCTCTCTCTCTCTCTCTCTCTCTCTCTCTCTCTCTCTCTCTCTCTCTCTCTCACAAAAGGATGAAAATAGCGGTAGCAGCCAGCCACCAAAACGCTATGTAGCGGCGTAGCGGTGCGATTGGAAAAAATCGTCAAAAAAATCTGAAAAAAATTGTAGAAAATCTAGAATATTGGAAAATGAGAGAAAATGTATTATTATTATTATTATTATTATTATTATTTTTTGCAAAAGTAACTAAGATAAGGGGGCGTAGCGATCCCCTCATTGTACGAGGTCTTATATCGCAGTATAAATAGAAAATAATAGTAATGATCATTTTTTTCACATGTTTTCATGTTGCTTGGTTATGCTAATTTAGAAACTAATGAAAGGCTCGTAAAAAAAAATATATGTCACGAAGTCAAGACTTAAGACTTAAGAGTACCTAGAGAAAAGAATACATCTACGAAAGAGGGTGTCTAACAGAATGTACTTAGAGAAAAATCCTTGAGAAGAACTCTCTGTATTGACTGTAATTTGGTGAAATCATGTGCTTTTTGGTGTTCTTTTAAACATAAAAGGGTAGAAGAGTTGTGTAGAAATGTTATTTGAAAAGAAAAAGAAAAGAAATAAGTTTTCTTATGCATTTTAATTTTTTTTGGAAAAGTTGGAATCTGTCTCACTCCATAGCGGTCTCGTAACGGCCGTAGCGGATCGTAGCGGCCGCTACGGATCTGAACGACAATAAATACCATTTAGCGTAGTGGTCTTCACCGTTACGCCTGCTATTTTGATCCATGCTCTCTCTCTCTCTCTCTCTCTCTCTCTCTCTCTCTCTCTCTCTCTCTCTCTCTCTCTCTCTCTCTCTCTGTTTGGTGTTTTTTTTTTTTTATGCTATGAAAATATCATGCACCCACAAGCACTACCCAATTCCCTCACCAACATAATCGGGGATCGAACCCTAGTTGTTTTTCCCCTAGGTTCTTTATGCGGAGAAGGAGATGCCTAAATCCAGTTGGCTTGATCTGATATTCTTTGAAACCCTTATGGACATAAAATCAAAATAATACATATAACAAAAACATGTCATGCTACATGATGGACATGTCAAATTGTCTGGAAACACAATTCAAAATTTACAGAGTTGGGCAGGCATGGTGCATGACAAGAGTATTAAACATAAATAAATGAAGTCATGCAAACTGGATAGGAAAATCCTTTCCTATATTATGTCAAAAACCATGCATATAAGAATTAGGAACATACTCATGTGCAAAATAGGTCGATATCATGCAGAGACAAATTTTGATTGTGATAAGATAAAGCAGACATGCCATCATTATTATTTTCATCATTAACAGAATTTCACAGCAACTATCAAAATAAATAAAAAATCTAGACATCATAAATGTTTATATTGTTAAGACTTAAGATGAGAAAAAGGTTTATAAATATCCCAACCCTTAAAATGAAAAAATTAGAAAAAATAAAAACCTAAACTAAAATTGAAAGCAGTCCCCTATAAAAGGATGAAAAAAGCAGTTGGGGAGGGAGGCTATCCCCCAAAACAATACGTATTGAGCGATATGTATGGTTACAATAATACATATCGGGTACTGGCATAAATATTATTCAAGGGATATTTTTTACTGGCATAAATATTATTCAAGGGATATTTTTTTGAAAAATATTCAAAAAATCCAGAATATTAAAAAATGTTATTTCGAAGATTCTTCTAATTAAGGACCAGATGGATGATCCAATCAATGATTTAAATTGCCCATGTTTTCGTAACGTAACATTACCAGATAGACACACAAGCATAAAAATATGGTATATGTTTTCTTCTTTGCAATGTTGCTTCTCCTCTTAGTTTCCTACTAAAAAAAAACTAGTTTCTCACTTTCTCCTATTTTTTTCCCTATGGAGTTTCCCACCCACAAAGGGAAAAGGGTGTTTAATCTTCACATCATACATGTAAGGATGTGCTAGAAAAAACATAAAGATATCTAAAAGGATCCTCATCCACTCTACATATCTCAAAGGTAAAGCGAAGTACATAGGAAAGAAACACTCTATAAAGGTCATGTCAAGTATTTACTCTTCACCTGAAGAGTAAGTTGTCGTGCAAGGGAGAACTAATGTCGGGCATTCATCTTCACTTCACATGATGAGAAATCACAAAAGATAAAGGGGCCTAAGGGGGAAAAGAAGAAATGTGACAAAAGATATCAACTGGAGCCCACATTTTTCATAAAGATTTGAAGTTGATTTTCATTTGTACAATTGAAGTTATATTTTATTTGAAGAAGTGTCCAAGCAACAAGAATTGATGGGTTCTGATGGGTTAGTTGGTACTTCTCTAACTGTCTAACGATCACAATATTGTTCTGACAAGTATTGAGGAAATTGTGAGTAATTTTTCTAGCTAAATGTCTTTTCTTTTCTTTTTCTTTTTTTCAGTTTGGGGGTGAGATGCATATTTTTAAGTACTTTAAAATATATTCAAAAGTTTCTTAGATTAGAAGTTTGAGTTAAAGTGGAAGACAAGAACCTTTGAATTATTCATCACTTCGCACAACATACTTTCCCCTCTTCTAAATACCATTTTGACTACACTTTTTACTTTTCATATAACAAAGTAATGTGACAATTCCCATTATCCTACCTTGGACCATGAAAAATTTATTAAGTGGTACATAAATTATAAATAGCAAGCACAAATACACATACATAGTAGTTATAAAAAAAATAAAAAAATATATATATATATATACACACATACATAGTAGAAGCAACAAGTTACATGGAAGAATAATTAAAATTTCAAGTAATTCAAAAACAAACCTGGAGAACCAATGCCCAATTGTAAAGTGCATCATAGTCTTCAGAATTTCTCTCTATTGCACTAGCATACCTACAGTAGAACAATGTAAGGATAATATGTGGATAGAAACCAAGTTGAAGCACCAACAATGAACATAAGATTATACTAAAGTCTGTTATAATAGACTTCGAAGCACTACAAGTGTGGAATAGTGAAACTAAAATAGACATCAAGAAAGTAAAAAAGAATTATTATGAGACAGCTGTCGCCTTCTCAGACATCATGAACTTAATTATGGCAATGCCAACAGGCATATGCAGGTTTAGGAAAGAGACATCCATGTGCTTCAGGTGGAAGGTGACTCCACATACATAATTAGCAATCTCTTGGGCCAAAGAAATGTCTTCGGCTCCATGAAGTAGAGGATGTCGTGGAAGAAATAGAAGATTTAAAAGTTAAAAGAGCTTAATGTCATTATCTTTCACCATGTCCATTGAGAAGCTGGAGGTAGATGTGGTAGAAACAAATGCCAACTTGGTTGCTATACAGGTTCGGGTAGGCCTATTGTCCCATCCCACACGACCATTATTTGTCTCTCGGATAAAGTGCCCATTGGTATGGTCTCAATGAAGGGGTCTTGGGGATGTCTCCCTCTCTGCGTTTTGGGGGCTCCTTAGCAGTTGCCTTATCTTTTGCTTGTTGGCTTTCTGTGTGCTTTGAGACAGTCTTCTTTAGACTCCTCTACCCTTGGTAATTTGTATCAATTTGCATAACTAGATAAATTTTATGATTCACAAAAAAAAAAAAAAAAAAAAAAAAAAAAAAAAAAAAAAAAAAAAGAAAAGAAAGAAAAAAAAAAGAAAGAAAAAAAAAAAAAACGCTATAACTTTTTAAAGGCAAGTATAAGAAAAAAAAGGTCGCAAACATAACAATTACTGCCATCGATGTAGAAAGTGAGAACAATGCAATCTTAGAATACTAGTGATTTCATTTCATGACCCCATAGGTTTACTATGAGGCCAAAAGGTAACAGATATGGAAAGAGGACAATTAGGAATGATGACAAAATGATCAATGAATGCAATGAATAAAACTGATACGGAAAGAGGATCCACACAAAAGAAAAGAAAAAGAAAAACATAGTAAGAACTAAGTTCAACTATAGTTTCTTTCCTTTTCTTTTTAATGGTGACTTGAACCAACAACCTTGTAGTTAGAACTATGAGCACATTCCAACTATGCTACAGGCTCTTGTCAGTTACGACTATTATTTGTGATAAAAACATTGCAGATACAACAAATCGAATGTGAAGATTTCATACCATGCACAGCACATGTATATTTGTGATGCAAAACAATAACTGAGAGAATCAAGCTTAGGTGTGAAATTGTGTTTAGCCTGTTCGTTTAGCATAGGGAGTACTAAAAGGTAGAGTAAAAGCAGGCACGTGATTTTTTGTTCCTTACTTCACCTTGTTTAGATGAAAAAAGTGGAATGAGAAGTAAACTTACTATGTGACACCAATAACCTTTTACTCCTCCACATGCCCTTTTTTTACGACAAAAATGTGTGATAAATTGTGTTGTAAACTTTATTACAAAAAGTGCTTTTAATCTACGCTCCCTCTCTCACCTATACTTTACCTCATACTATCCAAACAACGTTTTTAACACACCTCTACTTTTTACCTTAATATACCTTACCTATACTATTTCCGTGATTTGACCTCATACTATCCAAACAGGCCCAGTTTTAACAAACTTGCAATTGATAATCTTAGGAGTCTGTCTTCCAGAATCCAAAGTTTGGAATAACTATTTTGGTATGAATGGAAGTTTATGATGTAACCAACCCATTCAGGTTTATAGGCGTAGGGCTAAGACTGGACCCATCCGGTCCTAGCAACCAGTCCAAATTCCATTCAAGGCGTGGGCTTCCTTTTGGGCCTGGAACAGATCAGTCCCAGCACACCTCAGGCCCAAATTGGGCCCAGAACAGATTCAGTCTCAGCCCAAAAGGAAGCCCACAGCCTGCAATTTGTGCCAGTTGAACCTGTGTGCAGTTCAGTGCACAAACAAATTGTGGCAAGTCCTCTTTAGGACTTCTTTCTTTCAAAGATTTCTTTCTTATACTATTTGTTGCATTGGGAGTCTTTTATTTATAGTAAGTTGAGTTAGAAACTCTTGCACATAATGTAGTTCAAAATTTTACTTCCTAATGGAAAAGCAACTATTATATATAATTTACAAGGGAATGCTATCAACGCAGAACTGGATGAGTTTTTCTATGCTTGAACAAAATTCCCATTTAGGGCTTGAACCAGTAGGATTTCATGACTTTTCTTCTGCAGTTTATATCCACTGGTTTGTAGTGAATTAGTGATTCAATGGCTGTCTCCCCTCCTCCTGTGATTCTATGGTGTTCAAAGAGACTTGAAGTTGCTGAATCTTCATGCAAAAACTGCAGAACCATTGATTGGAGTTGCAGCCCTTGTTTGATTGTTTGAATTTATATAGGTATTTCAGCCTTCCCAATTCCATTGAATATTATACATTTGTTCTGAATAAGGAGAACATGAACCATTTGAGCCCTACTGGAAAATGAAAGGGCTACGAATTCATAAGTTACAATAAAATTATAATTTTAGGAGTGGCACTTAGTTGCCTCGAGTGATAAATCTAAATTTATTTCCATCAGTGGTTGCCTCTGCTAGGCCTGACAGGCCCTGTACACCTAAATTTCCATCAGTCAATATCAAAGTCAGCTTTCTGAAGCCTCTGCTAGGCCCACCAGTCAACATTAAAGTGGCTCCACTGCCCTTGGGCTCAAGGTATGCTGGAGTTGCCTATGGCATCTAGTAGGAGTTTTTCAGCACTTATAGCAATTCTACAATAAGTGCAAAGTCCTGTTTCAGGGCAATCTCTCTTTCCACCAGTTAACATTAGAGCAGCCCCACTGGCCTTAGGCTCAAGGTTGTCGAAGCTTGAACTGTTTCACGGCCTCTGTAGGGGTTTGTCAGAAATTCTGCATTAAGTTCTCAAACTTGTGTTTATGCCCTACCTCCCTCACTCCCAAGAAAATGAGCAGCTACATCATGTAGAAGATGAGCATGAGCCCTAAAGAGAGTCACGATAAATATCTTAGTTGCATCATCCAACAGCATATGTAATACAAAGATGCCCTGCCTTGAAGCTCCTTTTTGCACTAGCTGACTGCCATATTAGCCTCTTGTGGAGTGTGAGCTAAAGGTGCCTCTATATGATTAGTCGATGTTTCCTCTGTGCTGTTTGCACTTTCCAGTTAGAATAATTTTTCTATTACTTATATTGGGAGGATTGCCACGACACTGAGGTTATTTGAAAACTTGTTCTGATACGCTTCTTCATAAATACAGGGTTATGTCAATCTATAAGAGTGTTAAATTTGCGGGAAGAAGTAATTCAACCTTCTGCAGTTGGCTGCATGAAAGTAATTTCAAATGTTATATAACATGAAAAGGCTCTGATACTACAAGTCTACAAATCACAAGCAAATGTGATACTTAAGTTATTTGCAGAGACAACAAGAACTCCCATGACAACATATAAAAGAACCAAAATAGCAGCATTTTCTTTCTGGTATGCACGGGTTTGATGTGCACCACCTTACAGTTATCACATAGCACTAACAATTAACAAAAACCCTTTTTCTTATGTTTTCCCTTTTTCCTAATAGGTAACATGAATTGGATCCACAACCTCAGAGTTGCAAGTTGCAACAATGAGCACATTCCAACAGAGCTGCAGACTCTCGTCATGTATCTAATAAAGACAACCCACCTGAACTCTCGTCATGTATCTAATAAAGACAACCCACCTGAACCTACGAATAATAGAAATCCAAGCACTATGCGAATACCTTTTTGCAGCAAAAGCAAGAATGCGTTGGCGAGAACGACCTTCTTCATCCGCACCAGTTACACTATTAATCAAGTCCATTGCAGCATTCTTTTGACCCATATTTTGTTGCTGTATACTTTCTTGACTGAAAAGGAATAATTTTTAGAAACAAGAAGTGTTAGTACTTTTTTTAATATGGAGAAAGAGGATCGATCAGTTATCATTATTCATTAACACTTATCTTCAACAATGAGACAACCCACACCTCCCTTTTAAGATATCAACCCTATAAACATAATGTATACATGTCATGATTTAAAGTAACTGATACAGAGCATCAGTATGAGGAGCTGATTCACACCTGCATTGCCATTCAACAGATACGCATCTGACATGAGCTATTAACAAAAATTCTCAATTCAAAGCAGAAATCATACAGTTACAACAGATGCGCCGATCAGCATCACTGGTGCAGACAATATGTATCAGTTTTTTTCCCAGATGGAAACAGATCGTTGCCCATATTTGATCCATGTGATTAGATCTTAAAACCTCATCTTCTTCTACTTTCTATATTCTCATTTCGGCAAGGTACAGTGATTGCTGAATGCAGGCTGATTGTCTAGTTAGCCCGCTTCAAAGGCCTCAAATTTCGTGATCATCGACAATGCTCCTGACATCTCTAGTCCGTAATAGTGGTACCGCTGTAAAATCTCTATCAAGCAACAAGATTTCGTGCAAATCGACAATGCTCCTAAACTAAAATCCAACACTGCAGATCTAGCAATTCTCAATAAATGCAATCACCGATGTTTCAAGAACAACAACGATACAAAACAGGTGTTGGCATCCATTTTCAGCAAAAAACCTAACCCAAATCGAACAGATCTAGAAGACAGACCTGTGAAATGAGCTCGCATCTCGTCTCTCGCCGTCCGAAACAGGAGTGCTTGTGCTCATTCCATCTCGTTCGGGAGTTTCATTACCATCAATAGATCCGTCGTTCCTCAATTCGTTCAGCAGCTCCCGCATGGTAAGAGACCGGTTTCCTTCACCGTTTTGAAGAAGCTCGGATCCGTTGATTTCGTCTGCTGATGCAGCAGCCTCGTCATTGGATCTGATGTCGTGATCTTCTTTCTTAGTCGGTTCTGATTCGGCTCCGTTCGCCAGTTCCTCTTTCTCATCGGTTTGCAGCTGCTGCGATTCGTCGGTGTTCGCAGACATTTTCGAAGATGTGAGAGAGATAGAATGGAGAAATTGCAGAGGACCCCAGTCGTTGAGGGAAAGCTAAAAAGCTTCGATGAGTTTCTATATGGAAAACCGCAGAAATGTCGAGCTCGAGGAGGGTTCCGCCGGTTCTTCTTGATGGAATGGCCCACGTTTTATAAATCAATCGAAACCGTTGAATGAATCGCTACCTGATGAATTAGTAGGCTCTTGAATAGTGAATTTTGCTGCGTAGAATATTTCCGCAGGACATGTGTATCCCATAGGGGTAAAGTGTGAATGATATGAGGTGAGGGATGGAGGTAACATAACAGTATAGTTTTTTTTTTTTTTTCTTTTTTTTTCCGTATAGGAGGTTTTCAATTTTTTGTGCTGAACTAATCCCTTTGGGTCTAGAGAAAAGCCTGGGATGTAACATAATAATATAGATTTTTTTTGTTTTTTTGCTATCGAAGGGTTCTCAATCTTTTGGACTGGACTAATCCCTCTGGGCCTATAAGAAAGCCGTGTAAACTCCACTGTAGCCACAATGTTGTACTACAGTTTTGAACCTACAACATCCGGGTGCAAACCGTGATCGTAGGCCAACTGAATTACCGTTTGAGTTAAGTGGCAGATAGGGTTGTCAATCGTATTGTGTTAACGAATTCGGATTACATGTTAACAAATTCGGATTAAAATCACTTGCAGTACCCGTTAACTTAACGGGTCAAAAAATCCAATTCGAACACGATCCGTTAATTTAACGAGGTTATACAGCCCAACCCGTTAATCCGTTAAGTAATTAAGTCATTTCGAAAATTAAAAGAAAATCCATACAAAAATATATAAGCCACATGAAATTGTTAGTGAGGATTTCGAGTGGATCACACCTAAAACCCCACTATAAAATAATAAATTTCAATTTCTTCTTTTAGAATATAAATTAATTCTAGCTACACTTGGGGACTAAAATTTTTTTAACGAGTGAAGCGGGTTGTTAACGGGATAGTGGTTTAATTCGTACACGACCCATTAACTTAACGTGTTTACGGGTTGGACCCGTTAACGACCTGAACCCATTAATATCATATGGGTTTGTGTCGTGTTAACGGGTCGTGTGATATTTTGACAGCCCTAGTGACAGCTAGGTATTCATTTCTTATATTTCCTTTATTTACTTTTTATTGAAGTGGATATTATTTAATATATTTTTTCCGCGTTGAATCTTTATTTTTAACCATTTAGGACATGAATTTATATGCATTCAATCCTATTTACTTTGTGCAAATGAATAGACATTTTAATGCCCATGCACTCATTGTTGAGTGATGTTGGCACTATCACTTAGACACCATCCTAGGTCCTGAGGTTCAAGGCGAGTATGGCAACCTAACAAAAAAAAAAAAAAAAAACTATTATAACCCTTCAGTAGAGCTTACTTGACCATGAATTCTTTTTTATTTAATTTCTATGTATTTTGTTGCAAAACAAAAAAAAATAGATTTTTAGAATTAATCTATATTTTCATAGCTTATATAGGGTCACAATCCACTAGGGGTGTTCACGGGCGGCTTAGCAATATCCATGCCCGGCCCGGATTTTAAAAAAGAAGCCCAAGCCAAGGTGAAGCCCCACTCGAGCCATAAGTACCTGGCCGAGCCCAGTCCACCTAGAACAGGTTAAGCACGAGCCCGGATGTTTCTATCTTAGAAATAAAAGGGGAAAAGTTTATTGACCCAACTTATACCTCACCTAATTAGGATGTATGTTTGTGTTGGAGAGAATGTGTGTTCAGCTCCTCCCTTCTACAAAGAAATAATTATCTATTACTTAAAGGCGGGCCAGGCTCTCTATCACTTAATTTGAGCCTGGCCCAGTTAAATGGGCCCAGAGTTTATATCCAGGCTCAGCCCGTACTAAAAGCTAAGGCTCAAGCCCCGCCCAAGCAGGGCTGGGCCCGGGTTGGGCTCAGGCTGGCCCGATCCATGAGCACCCCTACAATCCACCGTCCACATGAAGCTCACTTAATGAAAAAAACCAATCACTCAAAAAAAAATAAAAAAATATGATCAGTAGTCCAACTGCACGCCTATCTCCCGTTAAAATAAAATTTATACAAAGCCCAATGGTCCATACAAGAGATAGAAAAGGGCAATATAGGGCTGCAATAAGTGGGGCCCACGGTGGAGCCTCATCATCTGGTGAGCCACCCGATCCTCATAGATCTGCCACTCGTTTATATGTCTCAATGGTGGCAACATCCACATGATTTCAATTGGATAAAATGGATGACTGAATGCTTGGGATGGAAGAAAAGTTCTGCCGTCATTATGATTATGTTAGGGGCTTAGGAATTGGAGGTTGCGGATTTAAACTCGTCCCCTTTTACTGTAGCTACTTGTCCAAACAAAAATACGACTAATTCGATGTGTGAGGGAGGTATGGACTTCACATGTCAGGGGAATAGTTGGTTGAGTTCAGACACCCCCATCAGGGGAAAAAAAAAAAAAAAAGACTTAAAAGATTTCAAACCAAATGACTTCCACTGGGTGTTAACGGAAAATGATGGTTTTTAATGATTTAAATCATTACCTATAGATGTACTGATCAATTGATTCAAGAGTTCTCACCATCGTAGTTCATCCAGACAAGGGTGGACCCAGGTACAATCATGTGGGGGCAGTCACACCCATTGGACCTCGGTCCATTTTTAAAACCATAATGAAAATTTTGACTCGGCTTTAAAAATTCAGATAAAAATCTAGCATCCGCCCTCAAAATCCACATGAAAATCTTAAGTTTGTTCTAAAAATTAAATTGCCTTGTTGGGTCCTGACCCACCCTCTAACAAAAATCTTGGGCCCGCTGCTACATTCAGAGTTCTTGTGTGCCTCACCTTCTCTTGACCCGAGATGTTTGTATCACACACCCTTCTCCCAACCCACATGAATAGTTAGCCATCTAAATTAATCAAATAATATCCACCTTTGCTGATTAATATGTGAAAGCAAAATTAACTGTTATTTAAGTAGAGAAGGGCTCCTTACTCGAGTGGTAAGGAGCGTCAGTTTTCTTACCTTAATACCCGATACGTCACCTCTTCTTTGCTTATACGCCTCAAAAAAACAACTATACATATATTTGACGTCTTTGCCCTCTGCATCAGATAGCTAACATTCTATTTCTGGTGCAGAGCTTCTTTAGATGACTGTTCTGCAAAAAGTCTCTATCATATCTAGGGGAGTGGCCCACTAACATGGCTCTATGTCCACTCTCGAAGAAAGCAACAAGGGCTGGTCACTGGTAGTTCAATGGACCGAGAGGACATGGGATACTGTAGAGAGAGAAAGGCCAACAGCACAGGGTCCTGTTGTCGGTCCCTTGAACATGTGGTCACTGGCAGACGAGAGACCAATTGTATGGGACCATGGTCATAGTTTATGCGGATTGAAGAAGTTTTAGGGCAATTTAAGGAATGTCTCTATTTGTTTATGCATGCCTCCATTGCAGTCCAGGAATGGGACAGTCAACGCAAGCATGTGTGGTTGTACCGAATATTAGGTCCCATTTCTTGCCCATGGTTGAGAATAATCTACCATGGTCATGATAAAAAGGAGACATGGTTTTTAAATATCCTGTCGATTTGATATGGACATAGGGATAGGAGGATTGATTTGATTTTTCAAGAAATTAGATTCCACTATAAAGTGCAATGGTGAAAATTGACGAAAAATTAATGCTGCATGGGATAACTTCTATAAGTTTTAGTAGAAATGATTAGCTAAGGAAACTTATTGTAATATTAGAGCTAACCGGTCGTAAGTTGCCCAAGGTCAATGTTTAAAAGTATTTTTGCTACCTTTATTAATGCCTTGGGGTTGAGATTTTCTTAAGAAACAAAAGTGAGGGCAATAACTTGATGGTAGGGAGATAGATATATTCAACTCAACTTTTTCAAGAAGTCAGAACCCTCGACCTCAATGTTACAATAGTGAACACCTTCCATGTTAAACTGTGAATGTTTTTTAAGCCATGTTTGGTAAATGATTTTCTTAAACATGGTGGCCCTCTCAAGGAAGATTCTAAATTCCGCAAGATAATGGCCATAGAGTGTGGTAAACCATGAGTCCTAGGCTACACCCGCCTACATCTGGTTGTAGTTCGGTTGGTTAAGGAGATGGGCTTGTGTGTGTACATGCCTAGAAACGAAAAAAAGAGAGAAGGAACCATCAAATTCTCAAACATATGCTGTGTGATTTAAAGAGGTTAAATGACATGCTATAATGTGAGAAGTGAAAAATTGACAGTAGCTTCCATATATTTATCAGTAACCCTTTCACTTTTCACTTTTTAAGTATGCTTTATTTCTCACATTTAAGTTATTGGAGAATGACATATCTTAAGAGATTAAATGCAAACTAATGGCAGCGAAAACTTTTTATATGAAGTGGTGGAACTAATCATTAGAGTAAACAATGTTGGCAAAATCTGTAACAAACAAAATAATATATATCATACAAGCTACATAAATTTTAGTATTTATAAACATATATTAGTTTGACATAATTAGGATAGAATGGTCAAATCGTTGATAATCAGCTGTTCATGGTTGGGGTTAAATGAAATGGAGAATGGTATAGAAAAACAAAGTTTCCTCTCTGACCATCCATTTGATGCCATTTTAGACTTCAATGTCTAATCTACAAATTCCCTTGTAATATTGTGGGGGGCAATGTGTGGGACACTACTTGCAACAGGTACCTTTTTCAATCTGTCGGGGAGAGACTCTTTCTAGCAAATCAATTCCCCTCATCTTTTGCAGTTGTGACAAATAATCTAGATTGTAGAACTCTAAGTCAGTCCTCTACCAATTTCACCAAAGAGTTTAGTGACCAATTTTCGGTCCGAAGATAAAGGAGGAAGATTGTGTCAGGTAGATTGACTGCCGGAGTACAACTTTTGTGACAAACCCCCAACAGTTTAGCTACCAATTTCGTCAACCAGTTTTGCAAGCAGCCTTGCCATTGGTCTGATTGGGCTGGGGTTACAACTAGTGAACCAATTTAGCTCTCCCTAGGCTAGTTTCAGACTGGGCCTTGCATTGGTGGGGCGCTTAGCAATACTGATTTGGAGAATCTTAAGCTCCGAGTTGGTGGCGAACCAGTTCAGACATGTAAAAGCTTGTGAGCCTAATGGACCAGAAATTTTTTTTTTTCCTGGGCTTGCTAGACCTTGAACTCTGGCACAATTAGCTAGCCTCCTTTATAGCTGGAAGGTTTTGCTACTTTTTGGGCCTAGGTGTCAATGGGTCCTGAGAGCTTTGGTATCTTTGGCTTTGATATAATCATAAAGATCTATTTTAGGCCTTGGCCTAGTGGGTATTGGACTTTAGGCTTGGTTCAATGGGTGTTTTTTAAAACATTTTGTACTCCAATGGAAGGCTGATGGTTTTTTATTTGACCCTTGTCCCTATCAATTAATATCATCCGATACATTTTTCCCATTCCTGCTTGTGAAATGGTTACCATCGATCTGGAGTGAGTCTTTATCAGCATGGACAATGAAACGTGAGGCTTTCATAAGCAATATTAGTTTTTTTTTTTTTTTTTTTGGCAGAATGCACAAGCAATAGTTGGAGTCATTTAATTGATTGGATCTATATTGTAACAAATGATCCTGGACATATTTTATGCATTCTATGAATGACTCAAGTGGCCTACCGTCTCATCTCCAAAAGATACGAACCAATTGCCATCGGAAAGAAGATTGAAAATGAGTATAAAATAACCTTTTCTTTTAGGAAATAAAACTAAAAGAAGATTGAAAATGAACTACTAAAATTTAAAGAAGATGGGAAATGAACTACCATCACCCTGATAGTTCATTTCCCATCTTTTTTTTTTTATTATTCTGTTTCTCTAAAAGGAGAAAAAAAGATATTATTTAATGTTCATTTTTAAAATTTACATTTGATCTTTATTTTTAACCACTTATATTATAAATTATTTGTGTTCAATTCCTTTGTATCATTATGCAGAATAAATAGGCCCTTAGAGATATGAAAATTAAGGATGGTGTTCAATCCTTGCCTTAATGACATATATGTTGCACTACATACGTAAGATGGACTAATTCCCACATATAAAAGAGAATTTGATACATTATTTCAAAAAATAATAATCAGTCTAATTGAATGTATCGGTCGCCCAATCAAAACAACAGAAGGGTGGGCTCCAAACCTAAAAGTGGGGAACCATTCTCAATCACTTTATTTGATCAAATGGCTAGTGATGTCCCATGTGTTAGATTTTTTCTGGCTAACATGAGGCCTTTTTTTCCCGTTTATCTTGGAGGAATTTGTTGCATTAGATTTTCTGTTTGCTCAATACTATAATAACAGTTGTTATTGCAAATATAAAATCATATGATTACGAAAGGTATCATTTAAAAATCCAAAAAATTTATTATTATTATTATTTTTTTTGGCTTTCTTGCAATTATATATTGGAGCGCTCACAAGTTTCGTATTTATGAAAGTTAATTTTCAGTTGGTGGCATCACAGAGGAAGGTGGGCCTTACATTTTAGGTCATTCCTTTGTCTGGGTGCCTGCCTTTTAATATCTCCCGAGGGACATGTCACTCCCAAGAAGAAGAAAAATCCCATCTGTGGCCAAGAAATGAATCCAAATTCGCACAGTAACGGGCTGTTAGAAAGAGAGAAAGAAAGAAGGAAATAGAAAATTTACCAAAGAGCAAATGCACCGAGGAAGAAACATCTCTATATCTAACGCTATCATATACATATCCAGTTCATGCATCAGAAGGAATCCAAAGAGATTTATGGCCGACAGATATCGTTCATAGCTTTAGACCAGCAGGAAGACAAGACGACCTGCAATGCATGCTCCCAACTTTCTTGAGTTTCATTGAGCTTCCAAGCAGACGAGACGCAAACAGTCCAATTCACAAAAGCACCTCATAGCTGCCCCTTTCCATACATCTCTTGCATCCCTTCCTCTCCATCTAATCTATATGCCCCTGTCCTTATGCGACTCCTCTTTTGCTCGAGAAACACTAGTGTCCAAGATTCGCTCAAATGGACCCATACGCTGGGGTAATGGGAAGAACTATAACCATCATTGTAAACCAAAAAAAAAATGTAGCTGTAGCCTTGTAGCCTTGTAGGAGAATTATATTGTCCACAATAATTTTGAATTTTGGATGTTAATGGGAAAATCTTGTAGAAAAATAAGTTGATTCTTAAATATAAAACACAGTTAGAAACTGCTATGATAGATTTTTCAATTTTCTTCCCATCTTTTTTATTCCAATCTTAATGCAATGCTTGTGATTCTTTTGATGTGGTGTGGGTTCCTTGAAAATATTGTGATATTTTTGAGAAAATGATGTTCCATTGATTTTTGTGTGAGAGTAATGGGAACCATGCCATCTTCTTAACCATGATTCTAAAACTCGAGAAAGACTTGCCTGGTTGAATGAACTCAATGTGTCCTTGTCTCATTGGGCTGGCTGGAGAGCAGTTGGACACGTCGACTCTCCCGAGTTACTTAACTCAGTGACCAGTCATGATTAAGGTTGCCAAGAGACATGTTTCCCCTCAAAGAAGCTTCTTCAATTTCCCTTTCGTTTCACACTTCTAATTTCTATATATATATATAAATATATATATATATATATGGGGATTTAACGGGAAAAACCCTCATATACAAGTATTTCTTTAATTTAGCTTCAATAAAAATGGGTAGATAGAATGAGCCCTCAATGTACATTTCTCTTTCTTTTTTTGTCTTTTAGCGCTATAGTCGATATCGACTATCCCTGCATATCTACTAAAGACTGAAACCTCTTTATTCGTCATCCGTCTTCTTCCTCTTTTTCCCATTTTCCACTTTCTATTCTCTATTGTCGTTGTCTACACCCTCCTCATCCCCATTCAGTGTTGGTTGGAATTCAATGGAGACATTCTTTTCACAAATAAGTTAAAAGAAGTCAAATCTTGAATTTTTCAGATTCGAAGAAGAAGATGATTGCTTTTGAAAATGGAGATTGGGTTACAGGAGAAGAACTGTTGTTTTGGAAGGGGCGTGAGGAAGATGTGATTAGAATTGTGACATGGGATTTTTGGGGGTGACTAGAAGTCGAAAAGAGGGGATTTGGTTGGGTTTGAATCGAACAAGGGTAAAAGGTAAGGAATTTTACAGGCATTACTTGGAAAGTTAAGATTTTGGGAGATAGGTTTTCATCTTTTGGGCTGTAGCTGAGTTTGGGCTACTAGTATTTTAAGCTGACAGCATTTTTCATGGATATAGTTATGGAGAATGAAAGACTCTTATTTTCTTTCATAGGCTCGTGGAGATGCGGTTTTCCCATTGCAAAGAGATGTAAGGAATCAAGTGGAAAGAGGAATGGAATGCAAGTTCGGAGTCCTTAAACCAATCATTTAACTATATCCATATCCATATCAAGCTGGAGGATTTTTTAAAATAAAGCCCTTGAGAGAGAGAAGTAAGAAACTTAGAAAAGACATAGAAGAGAAATACAGTAGAATCTTGTAAGAAATTTGGAGAAGCAATGAGCCACAAATCTGTATTGTGATAGTTTCCATGAAGGTGTTCGATGAAATGACAAAGAGAAATGGTAATGAAATTTCACGCTCATTTCTCTTATTTTTCTCATGGGAAAGAAGTTTGCTGCTGTTGTGGGGTTTGTCCTTTCTTGATTTTGCTCATTAGGAGATATTGGAGGAGAGGAATTAGAGAACATGGGGGGGTTTTCATTTCTTCATTTTTGTAATTTCCAAACATATTTCATGTATATATTTTTTGAAATGTAAGGTCAAGACACAATGAATTTTCGTAATGTTGTGAATTGTTTCCCCTATCTGAGATGTTTGAAATGTGTTTGAAATGTCTGAACTCTTGAGCTTTTGAAATGTCTAAGTGAAGGGTCGAAACATCCCCACCAAAACTCTCTACTATGACATCCAATGATGAAATTGATATTGGTTGAATTGGTGGAAGCATTTTTTGGAAGGGTGATGCAAGAGTCAATGTGAACTCCTTTTTGTTAATGTTAATATTTGGTGTTAATGTGATAGAAGATGCAGCCATTCTGGACAGTGTACAATCCACTAAAGCATTTTTTGAAAGGAGGATGCAAGAGTCAATGTGAACTCATTTTTGGTTGGTATTAATATTTGGTGTTAATGTGATGGAAGATGCAGCCATTATGGACAATGTACAGTCTACTGAAGCATTTTTTGGAAGAATGATGCAAGAGTTAATGTGAACTCCTCTTTGGTTGGTGTTAGTATTTGGTGTTAATGTGATTGAAGATATAGTCGTCTGGACAATGTAATCTCCACATGGAAGAGATTTTTCGGAAGGGGGATGCATGTGTTAATGTCATCATGTCCATTTTTATTGGTGTTAATATTTGCTGTTAATGTGATTGATAGAAGATGTAGTCGTGATGGGCTTGCACATTTTGTTGAAGCATTTTTTGGAAGGACACAAGTGTTAAACACACTTTTCCCTTTTGTAAGGATCACCCTTTTTTGGGGTTATATGTTGTTGAGAACTTATCTATAATAATATAATGGTTGTTTGTATTGTCCCGTTAATGATTTTTTTATTTTTTCCACTTTTGTTATTGAAAATGATTAGCAAACCCCATCTAGAACTACACTTAGTAAGTTATAGTATTATAACATAGTCGATATCGACTATGACTGTGTTTTTTATGTTTCAGTTAAATAGTCGATATCGACAATGACAATAGTCGATATCGACTGTGACTGTGTTTTTTATATTTCATCTCAATAGTCGATATCGACAGTGACAATAGTCGATATCGACTATGACTGTGTTTTTTATGTTTCAGCTAAATAGTCGATATCGACTATGACTGTGTTTTTTAGGCTTCAGTTAAATGGTCGATATCGACTATTGGTCATGTTAAACAAACCAGAGAATGATACATTTCATTGTACTAAACATTGTTTTGAATACATTGGTACATTCCATTCACACATTCAATTAACAACCATACATTAACAAACCATTCAATTTCAAATAATGGTATATGAAGTTCCACAACATAAATCCAACTGCCAAAACCATAAAAGTTCCATAACCACTGTCCACAGGTTCTACAATTTAAATTACGAAGTAAAGAACGTAAGTATCTATGCTTGGCCTCTCCTTCTACTGCCCAAAAAAACCTTCACAAAACTTCTTCTAACCAACTAAGAAAATTCTATCAAACTAGTAGGTTCAACAACTCAGAAAGATTCAACCTACTAGCATTCACTTGTTAACTTCTTTTGAATAACTCAATGACAATTCTGCTACGGAAGTAAGGGTTGTCAGACTGTGTAAATGTGATAGGATGGTAGTGAACACAATGCTCCGCGAATGCCACAGTGAAAGCTCCGCAGTCATTACAATTGCCTTGACGAGGAATGTCTTCCTTGTACAGGATAGTCCATAAAAATGGATTCGTCCAGTGATTTATTTAAATCGTTGCCGGATACCATGGTACAAATACTGGCTAGTTCATCCTCTCTACATGAAAGAGATGTTTGTTAATAAAACACAATGCTACAAATATTAATGAAGATGGGTATTACATGAAAGTAATGGGGAAAACCTTAGTATAGAGTTTTGGTGGGGAATGTTTCATCCGACGCATTTCGCAATTTCCACCAATTTAGCCATTACCAATTTCATCCTTGAACGTCATAGTTGAGAGTTTTGGTGGGGAAGGTTTCAGTCATTCACTCAGACATTTCAAAAGTTCAAGAGCTCGGACATCTCAAACACATTTCAAATATCTCAAATAGAGGGAAACCAGTCACAACATTACAAGTTCATTGTGTATTGACCTTACATTTCAAAATATATATACATGAAATCTGTTTAAATATTACAAAAATCAAGGAACGAAAACCCCACCGATGTTCTCTAATTCATCTCCTCCAATATCTCCTAGTTAGCAAAATCAAGGAATGACAAACCCCACAACAACAGCATACTAATTTCCCATGAGAAAAATAAGAGAAAGGAGCATGAAATTTCATTATCCTTTCTCTTCATCATTGCATCGAACACCTTCATGGAAACTACCCCAATATAGATTTGTGACTCATTGCTTCTCCAAATTTCTTACAAGATTCCACTGTATTTCTCCTATAGGTCTTCTCCAAATTTCGAACTTCTATCTCTCAAGGGCTTTATTTTGAAAACCCCTCCAGCTTGATATTGATATAGTTAAATGATCGGTTTAAGGGCTCCGAACTTGCATTCCATTCCTCTTTCCACTTGATTCCTTACATCTTTTTGCAATGGAAAAAACGCATCTCTACGAGCCTCTGAAAGAAAACAAGAGCCTAAATACTAGTAGTTCAAACTCAGCTACAGCCCAAAAGATGAAAACCCATCTCCCAAAATCCCAACTTTCTAAGTAATGTCTGTAAAAATCATTACCTTTTACCCTTCTTCGATTCAAACCCAACAAAATCTCCCATTTTCGACTTCCATTCACCCCCCAAAACCCCATGTCGCAATTCCAATCTCATCTTCCTCAACGCCCCTTCTAAAACAGCAGCTCTTCTCCTGCAGCCCAATCTCTGTTTTCAAAAGCAATTATCTTCTTCTTCGAATTTGAAAAATTCAAGATTTGGCTTCTTTTAACTCATTTGTGAAAAGAATGTCCCCATTAAGTTCCAACCAACACTGAATGGGGATGAGGAGGTGTAGACAACAACAATGGAAAATAGAAAGGGGCAAAGGGGGAAAAGAGGAGGAAGACGAATGGCGAATAAAGGGGTTTCGGTCTTTAGTATATATGCAGGGATGGTCGATATCGACTATAGCGCTAAAAGACAAAAAAAGAAAGAGAAATGTACATTTAGGGCTCATTCTGTCTGCTCATTTTTATTAGGGCCAAAATAAAGAAATGCCTGTGTAGGAGGGTTTTTCCTGTTAAATCCCCTATATATATTGTGGGAAAATCTATAAAACAGTGATAAATATTCATGCATTCCGCTGGTTTTGTTTCAATGCATCCATTTCCCGGTAGAGGTGTTGAGGGACCAGGGAAAAGGTTTTCCAAGTCGGATCCCTTTGAGTATCAGAATAATATTCAGACTTGGATCCAACCCATGGGCTAGAAAGTCAGGCTCACATTCAGCCCATTTGTACAAAATATATAGGGCATGTTTATTTGTAATAGAATACATAGGAACTCAAGGCCAAATGAGCTCCACCAAGAATTATTAAAGAGTGTGAAGTGAGAATTACTATGGTGAGAGCTGGTTACCATCTTTCCTTAAATAACTTTCTATGGATGGAAATGTTATTTGATGACCATTTTTGTATATTCACATTGGACTTTATTTTTAATCACTTATGGTATGAATTTCTATGTATTTTATTCAAACAAACAAGTTGTGCTAAATATGTCCGGCCTAGGCCAGGACTTTAGGCAAAGGTTTATGCTCAAACCGATTAACCATTGGACTAGAGGCCCTTGTCCACCCAAGGGTCTAAAAGAATACCACAAATCCTTCCCAAAGCTGGCCCAAATTGGGTTAGGCTAGCCTAACATTCAAGACCTATAGACTATAGAGCTTATTTCTTTAGTAGAATTTTTCATTGGCATTTGTGATATTGGAAATTCAAACACGGTGATGATCCGTTGTCCCCTTAAATTTCTAGATGCTATTCTCTTTTGTTAGAATTTTAAGTTATGGCCATCTGAAAAGGTAAAAAATAACCTTTGAAAATCTCAGAATTTGAACCTCTTTGCCATTTAATTGAATGGTACAGTGGAAAAGAGAATTCAAAATTCCCACTGAGGGTACAACTTTTGAAGAATCTATAAAGCAACATGCCCTTAATATTTAGAATTCTCAATGTTTGGAACTTCAGAAATGATGTAACAATTTGCCTTAGCATTTCAAACTCCTTTGTTTCATTGCAAATTCTCATAATTTCAACCCACTTAAAAAGTCACAAAGACCTTTGAAATTATCAGAATTCCAACTCCCTTAGCATTTCAAAATGCTGGTAGGGCTAGAAGGGTTTTGAAATTCCCATTGAGAGCATCATTTGGAGAATCTCAAAATTCTCTACACAAAAACTCTTAGAAAGAAACAAAAATTCATGTCTCGACAAATTGTAACTCTCCAAAAGCTATCCCCTAGGCCGAAATCCCTGAATCCTCCTCTTGGCTGGTGCATAAAATAACTCTTAAGGGCGATGAAATTTGGGAATTTTAAAATATAAAACTGACTTTTTAGGTGGTTGAAATTCAAAATTCTACTAAATAAACATTGAATTCAGAAATCCCAAGGGAACATCCATCACATGATTGTCTTGAAATCCCTTACATAAAAAATTTCTGTAAGAAATTCCGCTAAAGATATGGGGCCTTATAATTTTCTTTGAACTTGTTTGTTTCAACCATCCTTGGATCTCTAAGCATTTCGAGGCAAGGCATTGACTATTTATTATTAAAGCTCCTTGTTGCTTTAATATATATAATCGAACTAATGCCCAATCATCATCGAAGGTTAAGTTACTCCTTTTCATTTTCTTCATTTTTTCTTCTTCTTTTTTTTCATTTCACTTCATATTGTTAATGATGATCCTGTTGGAGTGAGATTCGGTCCTCCCCTAATCTACGTCCCAAGTACTTAAGTATCGGAGCAGTTGCAAGTAAAGGTTTGTTTACCTCATTTAAAACATTAGTCAGCAAGACCGCATGGTGCGGCTCGAGACCACAAGATCAAGTCACAAAAAGAGATGGTAAGAGAGTGGCAGCTGCTCAAACCCAATCCTGGGTCCCATCTCTACTATGACAGATGTCGTAATTCAAGGCCCCCTTCGAAAGCAACAACCATGGACATTATTATTGCATTGCATTCCACTGCCTCCTTCACTTTCACTCTTTCTATCTTCACTCCACCACCTTCTCTCCATTCCTTTCCCAAAAACACCCATGAAAATGAAGGTAAGATTGGAAAACTCACTGACAAGAAAAACTAGAAAGAAAACACGTTGCTTTTATCTAATCTTTTCTAGTTCTAGTCACATTTGATTTCATTTTTTTTTTAACAGATCTTTGGTTGGATCCACCGCAAACTCCATACCAACGATGATTACTCTATGATTTCTCCTGAAAAAGGTACAGTTCTTATATAGAAAGTTTAGGAAAACTAGCAATAGAACACCATGTAAAATTCGTCTTCTTTCTTAGAAGTTTTGTTGTAAGATTTTTCATTCTTTGTACTCTTGTTTCACAGATTCGTTCTCTGGGAAGAAGTCGTCTGCTGTCCTCACGTGCGAGAAAGATACGGAAGCGCTGCACTTCGATCGAGATCACGTGCCCCTGGTTGACGTTCTGGGCAACGGCATTCTCGCCATTGGAACGTTCGGCATCGACCAGTTAGAGTCGTTCGGATTCCACGACGAGGATTTCGTACAAGAAGAGGAAGAAGAATATGGTGCACTCGAGGAACACGGAGAGCTGAATCCGTTAGCCGTTACTGCGTTCAATCATGATGCAAGCAATGTGGTGGAATCTCAACCGTTGATGAGCGCACGATCCGAGAATCCCCTCCGTCAGTTTCTGGAGCTCACTGAATTTGGGAGGGAGGATGCGGAGGAGAAAAGGAAGGAGAGAACGACGTTAGCGGATCTGTTCAAAGCGGATGCGGGGTTTGTAGCGGCCGAAAAGCCGGGTGCTACGGAGGAGATTTCGGCTGGTAATGGGGGAAAAACGGTGTTGCACGCAACAAAGCACATGCGGTCGTTGGCTAAGAAGCTGTTGACTGGGAAAAAAGGAGAGGATTCTCGTCCAACAACAAAACTACACCGCGTAAGATCTCTTTCAGTAGTGCATTGGATCACATGAAATTATGGTCACCATAATCACCATCCCTTGTGGGGCCAACTTTCCATGGTTGAATCTAAACCCATAATAGGAGAAAAGTTTACTGGGAATGACTGTTGAATTTCTAAAAAAATCACAAAGTTACTATATATATATATATATATATATATATAGTTTGTGATAATTAAGGTACATTGAATGCGTAAGAACTAAAAAAAATAAGAATTTACAGTAAATTAAGTTTCCATCAAGGGTTGTTAAAGGGGCGAGAGGTGGAGGATATAAAATGGAAAGCAAGACATTTATAAAATTTGACTTTCTAAGTGGGCATTTATTTATTTATTTTACCTCTCCTCAATTCATTAATTTCCATTGAAATGAAGATATTTACTTCACTGAAATATTCTCCTTAAGTTAGTGTCATTGTGAAATATTTATTGGGATATTATATACTTATATAATTATCATCTTGTGGTATGTCTCTAGCAATCAATAAGACCCATTTTTGTGATTAGTGGACCATTGGAGACATCCACTTGGACCAAAGAAATAAAAGGACCCACTTCCCTTAACCCCATGTAGGGAACTCTTTTGTTTATGCATATTCTTTGTCTGGTTCCTCGAATGCTAGGATCACACTACTCTTCTTGAACAATACATAGATACTGGTTTTTGCTTTTATGATGCCATTGTGCCCTAGATTAAAAACAACTTTGGTTCCTTATCTTGATTTAAAATTTACTTCTTGTTGGTTATAATCATGGGATGGGATCAAGGAAGTATGTAATCTACTTTGATTATGTTTCTCTTTCCTTTTTCTAATGGGCGGGCAGTTGATAAGGAGGATGGTGAAAAGAAAGATCCATCCAGATCTTGAACGCAAGATTAACGAAGGGATCGGCTCCAACAGCCCATCGAAGATTGGGGCCACACTTGGTGGCCCAGCTTTGGATCGCATTGCAACCGCTGAAACTGCTGGAAATGAATCAAGGTCTCTGCTTAATGGTATATAGTCACTTACTTTTGTCTTACTTTATATTGTTATTACCATCATCACATGTGAGGATTTGACTTCCGATAGATGAGAATAAAAAAATAAAATTTATGTAGCCGATTTCAATATAGTTGGGACATAGCTTTGACGATGATGAATCATCACCTTCATGCGAAGAAATCTAGTATCTGAGAATTATTTTATGGAGAGATTTATTGCAATTCTCCCAAGTTTTTTTTTATTTGAATAGAAGTAGGAAGAAAATCATTTTAATAAATCTTTTTTAAAAAAAATATGACTATTAAATGATTAAAAATTACTTTTTATAAAAAAAAAAATTCCATATTCCATTATAGAAACAGATAGACCAGAAATGACAAAAGTTTCTCCACTCAATCAATGTCAACCTTTTATCCTACATTTTGTGAAAAAGTATTTAACTAGTAGTAGCTAGTAGAATTGCTTTTCATCTAAGACCTTTCAAAATCATCACAAACCTCCCTGTTTTTTCTCTTTTCTATTGCAATTTCTCATTTATTATATGATGATTTCTTAACTTTCCATAAATAGAAACAGATAGACTAGAAATGACATCTTTTATATCAATGATACCCTCTTTTTTTATTAAATGCCATCTCTTATATCAATAACACCAAAGCGATATTAAATAAATGGATTTGGTTTCACCTAATCCAAATGAACCCTAAAACTACTGCTAACATTAACATTATGTTCTTCTTTTCTTCTCTCTCCTTGTAATCCATTTTGCAGGTGTTGTGTTGAGTTGTGCTTGAATTCCGTGGGTGGGTCATGGTGCAGCTGCTTTGGACGATTTCTAATGGCCTGGGCTATCTGTGTTTCATTCATGTGAATTGTGTGTGTGCTGTTTTTAGTCAGTTTACTGGTTTGATGATGGCTGAGACATTTGATTTGTCAGAGACTATGTTTATAAATGTTTTGGCATGTTTGTTTTGGCTTTTAGCATCCTAGTTGTGGAACAATAGCCATTTGCACATCTGTGCATCCAATCACTTCGTGACACGTGGATCTGAAAGGTCCCCAGTTATCCTGTCATACAAACAGCCTAGATACATGGATTCTGTCTTTCTTTATCATTTAAAACTCACCTTAACACATTATAATCCTACAAGGGAACATGAAAGTGCTTTTGTATTCTTCAAGGGAAGAAAGGAAAAAAAGAGAAATAGTGCGTGTCCTTATGATATTTGGCACAAAAGTTTTTAAAGTATGGTAGCACATACAAGGAGACGCAAGTAATACATGTAAAGTGATGGAAACTGGCACATACGGGGAGGGGAAAGGCCAAGCTCGAAGCATGAACCTCACAATGGGAATTGTCACTCCTTACCACTGGGGTAAGGAGTCGTTCTCTTGTGATATTACGTCTCAATTGTGTGTCTAGACGGTTTTTTTTTTTTTTTTTCTTTTTTCCACTAGCGAAGGTGGGTGAACCGTAGAAAGACAAAACTGAGGTGGGGGTGACCCCTTGCACATGTTGGAGGGAAGACCACCTGTATAGGGGAGATGATTGCTTGCAGACTCAAACACGAAGCATGTTTGGAGGGACGATGAATTGAAATAAAGTGAGGTGAAGCATCAAATCAAGAGATAATACAATATAAGTGGTTATGATGGTCTTTTATCTTTTGTGGCCTGATAAGGAATGTTTTTGACTTTTTTTTTATAAAAATAGGTTAATTTTTTTATCATTTTGTAGAGAAAGGAGATTGTTTTTTTTATTTTTTAAAAAATAATGAGAAAATTTTAAAATATACTTTTGATATGACCTCTTGGTATTTTCTTGTTTAAATAATGGAGTTTTTACTTCATTTTAAGCACGTGATAACAATTGAACTCTGGATAGGTAAGTGAAAATGGGACCTATCCCTTTGTTCTTTAGCTGTTGTCAATGCTAAAAATGGAATAACTTCAATAATTTAAATTATAAGTCTGATCTTGTGAGGCTTTACCCCACACTGAGTGACAGTGATTTGACTACTCATGGTCGGTAAATCCTCGGAAGATCCTGATTCTTTACACTATTGCCAATGTAGAATTACAATGAACTTTTTGGCACAAAAATAAGAGCCGTGCTACAGAGCCCGGGACAAAAATCGCGAGCTTTGGAGACTTTTTGCAAAAATAAACAATGCCCGTAAAAATGCCATTTTTAGTTAAAAAGCAACAGTCTACAAAACGACAGAAAAAAAAAAGCCATAGAGATATGCTTGCGTGCTCACTCTTGTACATTTGTGTTCCTTCACCCTTTCTTCTTCTTTTCTTTTGTACCATTGTGTTCCTTCACTCTTTCTTCTTCTTTTCTTTCTTCTTGTTTTCTTTTCTTTGCAATCTCCTCTTTCAATAAAAGTCAATGACCAATAAAAAAAAGTTGGGCTTCTATCCTACCCAAAAAAAAGTTGGGCTTCTACACGGGGCAAATTTGATGTAGAAAGGTCCATTAGCTAGTTTTTTCTTTTTGGTAACAGCCAAGGGGGTTGGAACCCAATAGAGAACCCCGCACACATACATGAGAAGACAGCTCACACAAATAGAAAGAAAGCTCACATAAGTATAGAAAGAAGCACACAAAAATGGGAAAATGTGGTGTACTCACGGTTCGAACCTTAAACAGTTCGGTGAGAACTGCCGCCACTTGCCAATGAGGTAAGTGGCTGCTCTTGGTCCATTAGCCAGTTGATGTGGCTGATTTCCATAAGCCCTTTGGCGTGGGGCATACATGCGAATGCCCCCTTTGATTTGTAATACAAAATTCCTAGGTGCACGCTATAGGGCATCTGAATTTTGTAATGGAAAGCACTTTACCTCCAGTGAAAATGTGAAACGACCAGATCTCGTCCATGACCTGTTAGTTAGACGGATGTTAATCAAAGTGATCGAATCAGTGGTAGTTAATAGTTATGATTAGCTCCTTAACACGGAAGCCTACCATGTAGTCTTCTATCATGAGAAACATGATAAGTCTTCGTTGTGCTTGGCTACTTGTGCATGTGTGAAGAAGATGAGAATCTCTACTCTCTAGCATTGATTTTTACATGTGACCTTTTTTCCCGCTTCATTTAACAGTTTTTGCAATGAAACTTTAAAATTGAAGACTTCACTTTCTTTGTTGCCAATTTTTATTCTTTGGTGCTCTGAATCCTTCTCTTTTGTGATGAGAAGCATCTCTTGCATTGTAGAATCTACTTCTCAGGCTTCTCTAGCACCTACACAAAAACACTCTTTCTTCTTTTTTAGAAAAAATAGTGAAAGCATCCAATCAATTGGACAACCTTCTCAAGATTATAGAAGAGTGTTGCAACATTTAATACTTTCTTGTGATATTTTGGGGAAGAAGTGGGGTGGGGATGTTGGGGTTGTGGGGGTGGTTGGATGCTTCAACCACATCTGAATTGGCATTTGGATACTTGGCTGCTGCTTCGATGGATGATGGGGTATTAGGTTATTCAGATCAACAGAGTCGGGTACAGAGGGATGATGGGCTTACACTAGCAGTGAGAAAACCACACAAATTATAAATGTAGGTGGTATATAGTTTCCACTAGTAGACCCTGCAATGCCACAAACGTCACGCCATCTGTGGTCATAATGTTCCCGATAGAATTACTGTTAGTAATTTTCCTTTCTAGACAACCATTTGATGGCCTGTAATCAGACAGTGGATGTAGTAAAAGTGTAATTTCCATCTTTTGAACTATCAACAGTGAAGCCCATTTTGTTCAAATGGCATTTGCCCACAGACGAGCCTCTTGTAATTGGGTATGAATGGAATATAAGTGATCATCAAGTACAGATAATCTTCTTTCTAAAATGCTTGTTAGAAGCAGTAAGCACTTCTCAACAGTGAAAAATAATGATGAAAAATAAAGGGGGGCAGAAACTACATGGATGTGGGTCTCATATGACACCCAAGCCAGAATAAATGGGCATTTGTCAATTGGAGCAAGCATTCTGTTGGGTCCATCTTTCACTTATGAAGACGATTCATCTGCTGCTGGAAACGAAAGTGGATATGCAGTTGAACAAGAGATAACCCATTGACCAGTCAAGTAAGCTGATAGTGGACATTTTGAAGTTGAATATGGATGGTTGGGCTATATCTTTCTAACCATCCACTGCGACCCAAATATCGTGCATGGCCACAATCTACATTTTGGAGAGTTCTTTTGCAACATCAACACCCAGTTCGTCCAGATGAACAGTCTACATAAGATGAAAAAAGGGCCCCCACTTGTGAGTGCTTGGGCACATGAACTGCTCATACTATGGGCTAATCATCATATTATACCTCCCTAGTAAGTGTAGGCACCCAAATTTAGATTTTGTCATGAAGGGTCACCACAAGGTCGTGAGCATCATCCAAAAGCTTCCACACATCCAGCTGGCCAGCCATGCTATTGCATTCTCTTATGATCTCATCCATACTGCTGTACTTTTCAATAATTAACTTCCTCTTCTGAAGCACACAAGCAGCAATAGCATAGAGAAGCAGGTCCTCTGTCGGCGGGGCCCGCAATCTTGCCCGACCCCAAGTTGACTTTGCAATCCCTGCTCTGATTGCCGCCTGGTCAGCCCACATCACCTCCCACAGGCATAGAGTCTGCTCGAAACTCAGCTCCCTCCTGAACAAGACCACCACCATCCTATAAACAAAGAAGCAGTCATCTGCTTGAAGCATCTCCAAGTGCCTGAAGAGTTGTGAGTCCTTTGATTTTAGGATCTTTGAAACTGTGTTCAGCTGTCGCCTGATACCCACTTCATCAAGCCGGAAGTTGTGACGGGCTTTCCTCATGAACCCAACAAAGCACCAGAAGGCTTCATCGTCCTCTTCCATCACTGTGATGATGGGAGCAAGCAGATCACTCATCCCCTGACAGTAACCAATTTCTGGGTCATACAGTGCATATGCTTCAAGTATAGCCACCAGGCGGGCTGCATGGAATATCCTGTATGGCTCCAAGTGGTCATAGTCTTCCAATCCAACATCACTGGCCAACCTCCTTGCCTGTCCCTCTGACACTGTTGCCTGGGTTGATGAGTAGACAACCCATTCAGCATTGGCTCTTAAGGCGTCAAGGCGGATAATTCTCTGCCATGTAGTGAAATCCTCATCCTTACAAGCTTTAGAACTGTTACCCTTGACTGAGTTGCTCTTGGTATTACTGGGATCATTTTCTTCACTTTCTTCAGCATAATGGGGCATTTGAGGGCTTTTAGATTCCTCAATTGAGGAGTCCGTGTCCGATGATTCAGTGTACACTGCAGAAGTGTCAGCCTGGGTGATTACGCTCTTCTCTTCTTCATCCATAACTGTCCTAGAGGCTTCTTCATGCAGCAGATGATCTTTTTCTTCATGATCTGGGATCACCTCATCAATGGGAAGTGGCTGTCTAGTGCTAGCCACACCTTCAGAGCCAGGAGAATCTGGGTTCTTATCGATACTACAGCCTTCCCCATTGCCACTATCAACTTCGATTGGCTTCTTAGAAGTCTTGTCATGTTGTCTTGAGACTCGACGCTTTTGTTTTCTCAGGTACTCATACTCTTTTCTGCATGTAAAAAACACATATAAGCCATCACTAAAGATAGAGCCATAGCTTCTTTGGATAAAAACTAACAAGTTCTACTGAAATTTAGAGGTACTAACATTACAAGCAAAGTAATAATGCTCCATCAATCAGACCAATCCAGAGTGGATGCCTGCATTACATGTCCCAATAAAACTAAGATAACATGGACCCTTTGCATGTATTCGTGTACCTTTTCTGTGTCTTAATGGCATTTCTTTCTGCCTCCGAACAGTTAAGATCATAGCTGCACGGCAAAAGAGACGAGAGAAAACAAATATAAAAATTTTGCATGAATGAATGACAATTCAGCATGGTAAACCAAGGTAGAAACAAAGAAAGTGCTGTAATACAGGAGAAAGGCCGAATAAACAAAGGCAATGCTCTAGAAATAATTAAGGCACTGAATGCAGAAGCCTGTGGCACACTTGGAAGGTGTGCTCAAGTCATGTTCTCAATAAAAGAAAAAAGGAAAAAAATGAATTAAATGACTTCTCCCCAAGGAAAATGTGATGAAAACAAAGAAAGGAAAACCCATGCAATACCAGCCATCATCACAACTAAATCTTCAAACAGAACAATGTATGCAAAATAACGCATAAGCAATGAGTCCAATTTTTAGTTCACCTTCAAAGGTGATCTGTGCATTGAGTTATTGATTTATTTCACAAAATACTTGGTCAAACAATAACACGCAGACAATTAGTCCACCGACAAACTACTAACACGTGAACCAGTTTATCATTTCCAGATAAAATGGATGGAAACTGAGAAGGTAGAATTCTGCTGGCAGAACCGGAAGGATGGAGAAGAGAGGGAGGGAAAAGGAGGGGGAGGGGATAGTGGTCCCCACAAAGAAAATTTTCTGGTTCCACCACTGCCAAGTCAACTTAGCTGATAAAAGGTCAGGCAAATTGGGCCTGGGTTTCGGGCAACAACATGTAAAGAGGACCCAATTAAAGTGCAACTTTGTTCAACAAAGAGAGTGGAAACCCAAAAGCTGACTAGATTGTCGGGCTCCAGGCAATCTCTTGGGCTTTCTTTTAACTGGCAGCATAAAATCACACTGAAGCATAAGCTGCACAGAAAAAACAAGAAAAAAAGAAACTAAATGGTATGTGGCATATCTCGTATGCACAGAATAAGAACCTGAAAACACGTATCAATCCAACCAAAAACCAAGGAACTTGTATAATATCATGACAACTCTATCAATAACCTGTTTCGCCAAAGCATCTTCCACCTCATTTGTCCTCCTTATACCCAATACACACAACCCAAGGAACATGATATAACATCACCTAATTCCAACATCCATCTCAAAATGAATTCTAACTGCCTTGGTACTCCAGCTTCTTTCATGGCCCAATCAATCGCATTTCCTTCAGTAACCAATATCCCTGAAAATCTTTCCTTGAAAATCACAACACTTACCTCACTGTCAAAATTTCTGCCTAGTTAATTTCTTTAACATCCATTGGACCTGAAAACAATATACTACTTTCTCATTCATTCCTAGAAACTATTGACGCCTGCAGACTCGCTTGCCTCTTGCAGCATCATTAGCATTGAATTGAAACTGCCATGTTTAGGAGTTAGGACCTGGATCAATTCAGACTATCAGCTTGAAGCAAGAAAGGCTAAAACAGGATATCTTCTGATGCAGATATTTCCTTTTGTTGGCCTAAATAATCGGTGGAACAGTTTTTTTTTTTTTTTTTAATGGTAATCGTTGGAACAGTTACTGTTTTCTCTGCCAGAATATCTGTTCCATCAGTGGTCAAGGACGCCCAAATGCATGTTGATAATGTTAAGAGGTACATCATGTCATAAAAATGGCTCCATAGAGGTTTTCCCTTCCAACCTATCGATGTTTTGCCAATCTATCATCTGATAGTTAACAGACTTTGTTCAAAATGGGAAAAAAAGAGAGAAAAAGAAAAGAAACTACACTTAAGGATGAGAATTTGGTAGTGAAGGGGCAAGAAGAGGTACTCAATAAGTGGAACAGAAAATTGGTACATGAGAAACAAAATGTTTGATCGGAGAACTACCAAAAACATAGAACTAATGAGATGAGATGCGGTGTAACCAAATGGTTAATGTATCTGTAAAAAGTTTGTGACATTATTTTTTTCAATTACGCTCGTCATAAATATTCACACAAAAAGAATTAGCCAGCAGTAGCATTACTAAACATCTTAATCACTCCATTTAAGCATGGAATGACCAAGCATGGACCACAAATTTTGAAGAACAGCTGGCTGTTGCTAAGCATGGAATGACCAAACCCATGGGACGCACCCGCCCCCTAACGATCAATCAAAACATCTCAACCACCCACCCACCATCCCACCACTGTCAATTAGAACTCAGCCAAATTTGAAAATCATTTGAGTTTTGTAGACCCACAGACCTCATGCAAATTTGGCACTCATCCAATAGCTACAATTTTGACAAGCTTGAGGCCCTCAAAACATTGCGTCCCATGTTCAAATGGTTCCCGAATATGGAAAAGACGTTCATGAGAAAAGGCATTGCTACAAAAATTGGAAGGGGACTAGGAAGATGAAAAATTATGATATGCATACTAAGACATAAAACAAAATTAAGAAAGTAGTAAGTAATGCAAAGTCCACGAGAAAAAAATTAAAAATTAGAAGAAAAAAAGTAGTTATTCATAATCCATCCATTTTTCATCCATAGCAACATAAATACAATGACAAATAAGATTGCTACAATCGTATGAAGAAAGTCATTAACATATATCAATATATCATAAATGATATATGTAAATAGTGAAATATTTTTAAAATATCATTGTTACTGGGAAAAATAAACAAGGTGCAATCGTTCTCTTCTTTTTTATTTTTTTTACTTCAAAATTTTTTTTCCAAATCATCAATCTTACAAATCAGGATGTCTTCTTAAAGTTAAAGAAGACTTCAAGAAGAAAATACCGAAAAAAAAAGAAGAGTACATGACAAACCTCGTATGTATAATCTAATGCTTTAGTTGAATGCCTGTTCCTTATTTATCTCTAAAACCTCTCCAAAATCGCAAAAATTCTTAGTAAAAGATTTCGTTAACCACTTAATAACCTTTTAAAAATAAAACTATGAATAAAAAAAGAAAATAAAGAAAGATTTAAAAAAATAAAAGATTACTAATATTAATCTCTTGGTTGTGGCTATTCTCACTCATCCAAATCACTTCAATAGTAAGCCTCGATGAAACAAGTATTGAATCGTAAGATTCACAACTGAATCTTAAGAATTCACTTAGAAATGGGATTCATTGTATAGATAGGAATCGTTTTCCTTAGGATTTGGGATACGAATTGTATGATTATGACAACAATGGACTAATATAATAAGTTCGGGAATAAGAGAAGGAGAGAAAGGTATTTTTAAGCTAGTAAGAATGAGGGAAACGAAAAGTAGAGACTTAAGTCATGTTAAATGTATAACGAGCGATGACCAAAAGGTTTTAATGAAGGTAACCATTCAAAAATAATAATAATAATAATAATAATAATAATAATAATGAAGGGCAATGATGTTGAACAAAAGTGGAGAAAATATTTTTTTTTTTAAATCTTTAAACGAAAATTCTATCAAAAGCTTATGAACTAGAGAGGATACTTCGTTACTACAAAATTATGGTAGTAGAAGTGAATAAAGTATTGGGCAAGAATGAAGACAGGAAATGCTACAGGGCCAGATAATATTCCAATAGACGCTTGAAAATGCTTAGGGGGAATTAGACAGGTTTGGTTAACTAGGCACTTTAAGAAGATATTAAGAACAAAGAAAATATCGGATGAATGGAGCAGTGTTGTAATACCTATATATATATAAGAACAAAGGAGATATTGCACTAATTATCATAGTACACGGCTAGATAATATTCCAACAGAGGCTTAAAAATGCTTAGGGGAAATTGAATGGGTTTGGTTAACTAGGCTCTTGAAGAAGATATTAAGGACAAAGAAAATGTCGGATGAATGAGAAGTGTTACAATACCTATAGATAAGAACAAATGATATATTGCATTAATTATCATGGGATAAAACTCATGGGTCACAGTACGAAACTATGGGAGAGAGTAATGGAACAAAGACATAGACAAAAGGTCAAGATATCTAAAATTCAATTTGGTTTCATGCCAAGGAGGTCAACTATGAAAGCCATATTGTCACTTAGATAATTAATGGAAAAATACCGAGAACAAAAATTAGACAATTTATGGAAAAAATACCGAGAGAAGAAAAGTCTTCACATGTATCTATAATCTAGAGAAAGCCTACGATAGGGTGCCTATAGATTTGATTCGGTGGGTTTTGGAAAAAAGGAGTGTTCCAAGAAATTACACTAGCATCATTAAAGACACGCATGAAGGAGTGGTCATGAATGTAAGAACTACCTGTGGAGAGACATGATATTCCAATGACTTTAGGTTTGCATCAAGGGTCAATACCTTTCAAACATAGGTTTGCATCTATGAATTTAGCCGACAAGATAAATTGGAATGGAGAGTCATAATTCATGTAGCTAATCCCAATATAGTTGGGACAAGACTTTGATAATAATGATGGCGACGAAGACGATGATTCCAGAAATGTGCACACAAGCAGGTTATAGGCAGACCTTTCGAACACCCTACACCCACATGATTGTCATGCGGGCCCCACAAGAAAGGCCATCCCATGCTTATGAATTTGGCAGTTCTTGAACAAACGTCTTTCACATGTTACATTGTGTGGTATCTTTTAACTGAATAATTAATGTACCTATAAATGATTGATGCGACATTTTTTTATTCAAAATTTACAAGAAGCTCCTCATAGATATTCACACGTATAGAATAGCCTAATAGTATCATTGCTAAACACCGTATTCTTTTCATCCAAGCTCTTCTAGATACTCAAAATCATGCATATCCAAGATATGAACACATGTTTAAGAAATGCTACCTCGGGGCATATTTGCAATACATTGAAATTAATTGTCATGTTAGTTTTTTTGGTTAAAATATTAGGAATTAGCAGCAAAAAGAAAGCCGAAGCAGCCAGCAAAAACTAGAATTACAAGTGAACTAGAATATCATTTTAAATGTAACTAATGTAAAATAAACATAGCCTGACAACAAAGAATCAAGCATTTAAGCTTGCTTGTTGACTAAGAAGCACGGACACGGACACGGACACGGCACGACACGGACACGCCAACACGACAATTCTAAAAAAAATAGGACACGGACACGTCGGGGACATGTTAATAATTAATAATAATAATAATATATCTAATCATCTACTAAAAGATACTATTTCCACAGCCAAGTAATATTTCCCCCTCCTTCATTAATTTTCTCAAACTTGGTTACATATTTCCACATAGGCTTATTTATATCTTCTTCATTGGAGGGGTGTGAACTCATATTCCTAAATTCCAAATTGTCATGCAAAGGTGAAGAAGAAGAGCTGATAAATAAATAAAAAAAAAATTGATATAAAGAACAGATTTGATATATAAACAGCAAAAATAGATTTGCTAGATTCATGTAAACAACAAAAATCCATCGCCCAGCCTCCTCAGGGAGGCAGAAGGATGGTCCCTTTGCTTTTAAGTTATGACCTTTTACAAAAAGCCCCCCTTGCTCTTCTTTTTTTACTCTAATTTTATTTTTATTTCCAATTAAAAGAGGCAAACGTGTTCGACACGTGTCCGGAACGTGTCTCCAGCGTGTCCGAAATATAAAACATTAAAAAATAAACAGGACACTCTTTTTAGCGTGTCCGACACGTGTCGGAGCGTGTCCGGAGAGTGTCGGTGTCCGACACGTGTCGGACACCGACACTCTGGCCCCGGAGAGGTGTCCGTGCTTCCTAACTTGTTGATCTGGTCATGAAAATAATTCTAGATACAGAGGTTGAAGAAGTCTTACACTCCGAGGAGAAAAGGCCACACCTCAGCCCTTATGCTAGGCTCAACACCCTGCATAAAAAATAGAGGGATAAGAACATAATTCCAAGAAGACCAGAATGATAACACTTGCCACACCTCAGCCTGTATTGAATACTCTCACAAACACAATGGGAACAACTGCAATTCTAATAAATGATGCACACATTAACATATATAAGAAGCATAATACTGAGTGACTTACACCGCTGCGAACTATTTTCAGGAATTTCACTCCACCATCTTGGAATTTCCCATCTGGTGTGAACATGCTTCTCCATTGTTGAGGGGAAAGGGCCGGTTTTCTTCTCCGACGAGACCATGGAGATTTGAGACTTCCCCTGAATGTTATGCACCAACATCAGATCCAATTCTCAAAGAGCCATTGATATGCTTTAAATGCAAAATTCAACTAATTCCAACTCAACAACAACAAAACCCAGAACCGAGCCCACTACAGAAACAATATATGAAACTGGGAAAGAAAAAGAGAAATTCCAAAACCCCCCCATTAGAAGAAAGTGACCAAAGCCAAAGCCAAACATGCTAATGACTGGTAAAATAGACCCCAAAAACCCCCAAATCTAAACGAAAACAGCAGAAGATTCAATAGCCCACAAGCTCAAATCTTTCTCAAACACTATTAATTCAACCCACTGTACCTTATCCCTAACCAAACGCCTTCCAAACAAAAAACACATCATCACCCAATTCATAACAACAGGGAAAATGAATCCGAGGAAATCAAAACAGAAGCCCCAAATGAAATCATGGCTAAGAAATGCCCCTCCTTTTTCTGTTCTCTTGTCCACCAATATGGAATAGCAAGCCAAAGACACCCAAGAAATCGAAATCCGAAGGAGATGGAAAGGAGGGATCGATTCGATCGATCGAAAGTGAATCGCAAAGAGGTAGTTTAGTTTTGGTAAAGTTACCTGCGGGAGTACACGAGAGTGGCGGCCAGGGCGATGCCAGCCATGGCAGTGACTATGATGGCAATCTTGCGGGCATTATCACCGGAGCCCCAGAATCCGACGGTGGTGATGATGCCCTTGCCACCATCGTTTGCAGAGTTGGAGAAAATCATGGATTGAAGGTACCTGCCAAAGTCCAACACGCGCAATCGCTCTTCCAACATCACATACCTCTCTGGTTTCCTCTCTCTCGCTGTCCTTCCCTTCTGTTTCCTTCCTTCCCTCCTTTTCTCTCTCTCTCTCTCTCTCTCTCCCCATCTCTCTCCATTTATATTCCTTCTGACTTGTTCTTTTCGTAAACATCATCAATATCGGCAAAGTATTTTGGGATGGGGGATTGAATTTGGACCATGTGGTGTGTTAGCTCATGGGCCGAAATTTAAGTTGAATGTGGACCGTGCTGATCAATTTTGTTGGATGGTTGGCATCTTGACCGTTGATATCGGGCCAATAGAATGCAGTAACCAATTCTTGATGTCTTTAATTGTTCACAAGGACAATGGCACAATGCTTTTTTTTTTTCTATTTTTTTTAAGAAAAGAAGAAGGCACAATGCTTTTCCCTCTAAAGCAATTTTGTGATGTATTGGATCCTCAAGCAACATGAAGTTCACTCTCATTTCTCTTTTTCCCACAACGGGGACTCTGAACTCACGTCGTTTGGTTCACACACCATGCACCTAGCCGGCTAAGGTATGCTCGAGGAAGACTCGGTATCTTTGTTTTAGGACTTATTTAGTTGCAAGTATTTTTTCTTTTCTTTTCTTTTTTCTTTTTCTTTTTTTGTTTCGAAGCATTTGAGAGTTTTAAATGTTGTCCCCCCAAGTGAAATTTCAAAATAACGATGGCAGAATAACATTTCAAAAAAGTGGTTTAAATTTACATGCTAAGATTTTTTAACTTTTTTTTTTTCATAAATCACTCAAAATCTATGAAGATTTAATATAGTAAACTTAAAGTTTTGAGGTTTACTAGTGTTCAGTGAACAAGTTGGAACAGTTTAAGACCTGTTTGGCATCATTTTTGAAATGTTTCATTTTGAGTATAAACAGAGAAAGACTTGTTTGATAGACATGAGCAGTGAGCTGAACAAAGAAAGAGAAGGAGCTTGCGTGTATTTCACCAATGTCCATAGGCTACAATGGCACACTAGAAAAGAATGATGGAGTCAGTCTGAGAAGTTGCTCACCAAGATGCAATTGTCTCTGCCAAGTTTTGAGGTCCCTATGATTTAAACTTCAAATGTTAATGGATTGCGACTACTGCCCTCTTAGTAGTAAAAATGACAAATAATAATAATAGTATTAATAATAATGTGGGCATTTGTGGTATGATTGTAAGATGGTTATCAATGCAATCAACCTTTAATCTGTTCATCTTTATGGGGAGATTTGTTTAGTGTAGTTCTGATGTCAATTATCATTTCCACTGCCAAGGCTACAACTAGATGGGTCTAGGTGTTAGCCATTGTAGCTAGGCCCATGTGTGTTGGCATTTGATTGGGCCTTGGTCACAGGAAGTGGGACGTCACTCGTTCATTGGAGTCTTTTTACTCTTATAATTTCTCCTTACTTGGATTCTCATATATTTTAACAAGTCACCATTGAAATTCATGTTGGAATAGGATCATTATGTAATACTCATTTGGGAAGAGAAGTGAAATTCAGTGACTTGAATGCCCGCTCTTCCCTTTCCATTTAACGTGTCTAAGTTAGAGAGAGAGCTCCACCAGGGAAGAGAGAGCTAACAGAATTCTCATCCCTTTTAATTTAAATGGTCTACTTTTATAAGGTTTCCATCTAGCATTCAGACTCCTTTTTTTCTTTCCAGTAGAAGCATTCAGATCGCGTTGAGTAAACTAGATGGGGTTAATCATTCGTTGACACTCTTAGGTCTCTAAAAAGGGTGTGCAACTGATCCAAAGCTAGCACAACATGGAAGACTCTATACCAGGCAAAGTAAAGACTCGTTCAATCAGACTATCAACTTATTGGGCCTTGTTCAGACCTCTGTTTTGATTGAAAGAGCCCGAATGTTCTAAGCCTGGCCCGGCACACCTGAAAAATTTATGCCACTTCTCGAGTAGCCATCAATCCAGAGCAAGGCTGGCTGTACAAAAGCTTGGCAATACAACTGGCTTTTAGCCGTATCTTATACGTCCCTTCCCTTAAGCTATTGATTTGTGTCCCCGGTTGTCACCCATCTGGTCAGGGACAGTGCGGTGTGTGTGGGGTGCGGCGTTGAGTTTGCATCATTATAAAGCAAAAAAAGGAAAAATCCGATGGCCATTACCTACTGTTCTTGGTTATTTCTGAGGCATCAACACTAAAATAAATACAACTTTCACCCGGCAACACACTCACAGACAAGTGGTATTGGCATTGCAGTTTCACACACATGCCCGGGATCGACTAGGTCCTTAGGTTGAAGTATCACATGTGAACCACTGCCCCAACATAGCAAATGTATATAACTTTCACCCTCTATATTTTTTTTCTTGAAAAGTAACGGTACTATATATCAAGAGAAGAATATATATCACTAAGTACAGAAAAGGGAAACAACAACATGGGCATAACACTCTTATGCCCAACACCTAAGTTAAAAACAATACATTACATGGTCAAAGCGCACGCAGGATGTACTAGAGAAATTCCTAGCTCAGCTGGAGCATCTGCAAAGCTATTAGCCAAACGACCCACATGCTAGAAGACCACATGGGGTGAAGACATGGAAGACTTGATCTCACTAAATAAAATCTCCAAGGAAACCCACCATGATATAGCATTGAACGAATTACTCTGCACCAATAACAAACCAAGAAAAGAACGAGACAATCCAAAAAGCTTCAAGGATAGCAATAACCTTCACCTCATTAGATTCCTTGATACCCACATGTTTAGAGAACATATAGAGAATCTCCCCTCTGTAATTACTTAGACAACTGCCAATACCTGCCACCCCGGATTTGCCTCTAGCCGCCCTTTACACGGTTCGCTGTTGATGAGAAGTGACATTTATATATATGTTAAAAATTGATTTAAAAAATACATATTGTTGCAACTTTAGATCAGTCTGCAGGGGAAGGAAGCCATTGCTTCTCCTTATTTAGGGCCTGTTCTTTTGCATAGGATACATTGGACTTCATGGTCAAATTATTTTCAGGGAAGTTCATTTTGCACCCATATGCCTTGCTAAGTACACCCACTTTCTGAGTTCACCACACCAAGAAAAATAAAAAAGCCATTTTGCACCCATATGCCTTGCTAAGTACACCCACTTTCTGAGTTCACCGCACCCCCGCCCCCCGCCCCCCCCCAAGAGGTGTAACGGTTCAGTTAACCGTTCATTTTTTGAGAACCGTTAACTGAACCGTGAATCACGGTTTTCGATTTTAAAAACTGTAACCGTAATAAGAAAAACCGTGAAAAACCAAACCGCAGTTAACCGTAAACGTTACAAACCGTAACCGAACCGTATCAGGAAAAACCATTAAAAAGCCGTTAAAAACCATTAAGAATTATATACATATTTCATTTAGGGCCTTTATTTTTTTTTATTAGTACAACGATACGGTTAACCGAATCACACTTCACGGTTCACTTCGATTAATAACCGTGAGTCAAAATTGAAAACTGTAACTGAACCGTGAAGTGCGGTTTTTCGATTTTAATAATTATAACCGTAACCAAACCGTGAAACACGGCTATTGACCGCGATTCGATTCGGTTACACGGTTAGATGGTTTTCTTTTACACCCCTACCAAATAATACCCAAAACACCCTCTTCTCCTCCTCTCTCCTCTCCTCCTCCACTTACCCTCCCACCTGCTGCGACCAAACCCCAACGGCCCCATCATCGACGACCATCTCCTTTTCTCTTCCCCTCCCACCTGCTGCGACCGAACCCGACGGCCACCCCATCACCGGCGACCATCTCTTCCTTCGACGAGCTCCCTGTTCTGCCCCACCATCACCAGCGACCATCTCTCTCTCCGGCATGCACCTCTTTCTTTACGTGTATCGCTCGTTAGTGGGGTGCACAGAGTTTCAGGGCCGTGCACATAAAGAGGTGCATGACTGTAAAACTCCGTGCATATATCATGTGCATGGCTGAGATATGCATGGGGTTTCACAGCCGTGCACTTGCAGAGAAGATGAAGCTCACAGGTATTTTTGTCATTTCACCCTGGTATTTTGGTAATAAATTTTTTTTAAAAAAAAGTGGGTGTACTAAATTATTTCCACGGTGCAAATAGAATTTCTCTCATCTCCATGGAAGGATAAATAAAGAGGTGGGGATGGAAGGATATAAGACAACAATGTGGATGAGACATTGACTTTTCTAATGTTTGAATTATTGATGGCCGTACATTCATTTCTTAAGTTCCATTCGCTTCTCACCCACGCTTCTCACCCACAATTCCAGGGATCGACCCCGGCACTGATCAAGCATGAACAAATAGTGTCCCAAGGTGGAGCATGACTGAGTGTGAACTCTGGCAGAGCGCGGATTCTATGGAAGAGTACATGTAGAGCACCAGAGGGAGGCCCTAGGGAAATGAATTAGGATAATTTACTTCTCTCTCTCTCTCTCATGTAATAGCAAGAAGAAGAAGAAGAAGAAGAAGAAATACAATTATAGTATTTCAATTGTACAAAACAAACAGGCCCTTTGTGAACATAAATGCGGCAAGCTCTCTCTATGAGATGGAAGTATGGGTGCACAAAGTAATGTACAGGATTAAACAATATCTAATAGATAAATGTCAAAAGATATTTTAGAAGGACAAAAATGATTTTGAGCAAAGAAAAACCTATGATTTATCATCATCAAAGCCCTATCCCAACTATGTTGGGATCGGCAAAGAAAAACCTATGATTAAAGGACATTTAATTTTAAGATCTGACCTAGAATAATATATATTGGCAACTGCAAGATAGATGCTTACCATTGCCGTCATCATTAAAAGGTTTAAAATTTTAATTTATTATTTCATAAAGTTTACTCGTAATTATTTTGATGTATGATATATTCAATTTAACTTTTTTCATAAATTTTAATATTTTATTATGTGAATAAAAATTGACACGATTCCCTCATATCCCAGTGGACTCCACTCATTGGCTTGAGGAATCACCAGTGGACAAGCTAGGGGAAAAAAACCCTACTGACTACCATCTACACCTCTACAAGTACTACTTTTAAATTTTTGGAGTACCTTTTCCCATAATCTTTTATTTTCCTTTTTGTCCCTAGTGTCCAATTCATTTACACAAGTAATAAAACAACGAAAAAAATGCAATAGCTATAAAACATGTGGAAGAAGTACTTACAGGCTCATCGAGACTAAGTACTTTTATTGGTGAGATGCCAAGAGGAAGGCAAAGGCAGAGGTACAATGCATTGAAAAACAAAAATCACTCTTATACTCTTTGATCCGATGTGGGACCAAGTCATCATCGCATTTGTATGCCTTAGGATAAGAGAAAAATTGCTGTAATTAGCCCCCAACTGCATAAGAGAGGAATGCGCCGCTGCAAGAGAGAACATATATGCCTTGAGTCCGTTTCTAATTGACCTTTTTTAAGCTTCTGCTGAAGAAGCAACTTCCTTTCAACAATGGAGATTGCCACAGTTTCCTGCGAGTGAGGGGACAGAATCAGGAATAGGCCCTGATGACCTTTCTTGAACCCCAAACAAGAAAAACATAAACCCTCCTGCGGAGACCCTTTGAAATAAGATAAACATCCAATAGAGTTCTTAGCATCACAAGGTGCTGACACCCCCATAAATATTTTATCCGCCAGGAAACCATTACTTAAATTAATTTTTATGCAAGCATCAGCTGCAGACCTGGTCCCTTAAACCTGTGACTTTACCCAGAAAGCTTTCCCTTATATATACCAATAGTACCTCACATCACATTTCAAACATGCTTCTTGCATCCCCCACTCTCCCAGCATGGAACCAGTTAATGATCATTTTACACAAAATCTATGGTTTCAGAAATATATAGCAGCGAACTATTCTCAACAATATCCTTCAAATGCCATAAAGAACTAAACTCCCCAAACAATTCTGATGATGATGTTTCTGAAGGGACATTAAGCATAAGGTTCACAGGCCAAATTAGAGAAAACCTGAGAGAGATCCATCAAATTGCAATTGCCTCAAATTATCCAGTTCATGTCATTCACTGATGTGAAGATCAACCTCCCCGTTCATTTGCTCAATAACTCCAAAGTCTAATCCACCCCCAAATCTGCTTTGAAATTATCACTATTCATTTATTCGCAGTCAGCCTCTTTCAAAACCTCCAAACCCATATCCAAGTCTGAATTAGAATCATCCTCTCCATCACTGGCCATGAAATCACCACAGCTCTTCTCAATGAAATCTTTTCGAATACGCTCTGGCGCATCATCTTCACCATCATCTCTCCTCCGAAAATGAACCAACTCCCTATCCATGTTCACCTTCCTTGGACTCATCAAGAGAAGCTCAGCAAGCTTCCTCCGCACCAGATACAGCTCATTGGGCTCTAACAATTCCCCCTTCCTATATGCCTCTCGTAGAAAAATGGTGTGGAGCTTCCCATGGTTACCCCTCGTTGATATGTAAAAAATTCCCTGATGTTGCAGTAAGAACTCCTTCAATTTGTTCGGCAAGTCCATTGACAATCTAAAATGTGCAATCCTCTCAAGAGTAATCTTCTTCTCCACAGTCAGTGACAGTAGCTCATGGATCATAGCAACAGCCCGCTTCTCCATCCGCTTCTTTGCCTCAAGTGACCTAAGATCATATCCAGAAACATCCTCATACGGAGACCAGTATGGCAGTCGCTGCCATTTCCACACAGCAATCTTATAGTACTTGCCGATCTTGAATCCTGGAGGGAAGTTGATTATGAAAGAAAATCGGATGTTCTCAGCATCAGCACCTCTCTCTCTGTATTCTTGCTCTCTCAGTCTCTCAATCGAACATATAGTGAGGCTTGGGTCACGCTCCACAATCTCAACATATTTAGCGCCAGGGTCTGCTGGGTCAGTGTCAAAGAGACGGAAATAGTTTGGATGAGCAAGGACAACAGAAAATTCAAAGTCGTCAGGGAGGCCGAAGTCCTTACGGGCAATACGAATATGGTCAAGGCGGAGACGACCAGTGTTGGAGAGCATAAGTAGCTTTTGGAGGCGGGTGATAGCATCAGGAAGTTGGGAGAAGAGGGCACGATGCTCAGCTTCTATTTGGAGAAGAGCACGTCGGGTTAGGCGGCACCAGAGTATGCGCTGTACAGGGTGCTCATAGATTTCAAAGACATGGGGGAACTTGAGGATAAAGGAACCAGCCTCATACTGCTTGAGGCCAAGGCGACGGGCCAGGGAGTCAAGGCGGGCCACACAAAGGGTCTGGTTAGGCTGGGAGAGGATTAGTTCTTGGAATTTCAGGGTCTTGAGTATCTTCTTATGGATTTCCATGTAGTTGTCAAAGCCATGGTCACGAATACGCAGTTGCTTCTTGGGGATGGACGTTGATTGCGACATAGTACGTGTGAAGACAAATAATATGGATGAAGGGTTGCTTTTCTTAAAGTGGGAGAGAAGCAAGCGCATTTTCATTTTATTATTTCTTTCTCCTCGTAAATTCCCAATGGTTGCTAATGAAATCTCCCCTGGTGTTTGGCTTGCTTCATGTACTCCAATAATCTGTTACAGATCAAAAAGAAAATATACCAATTTCAAGTTAAAAAAATAAATAATAAAATCTTTTCTATTGTTTGGTGCAAAAGAAGGAGTTTTTTTTTTTTTTGGTAAAAGTGCACAAGAAAGGAGTTAGTTTTCATTTTCTGTCACTTCGTTTGGTGCTAACCATATATTTTTGGTAGATGATGCCAACCATACATGAAAACAAAAATCTGTATTTAAAGGAAAACATTTATTCTGTTGTTTGGTACAAAAGAAAGAAGTTATTTTTTATTTTTTTTATTTCTGTTTCCTAGTTGGTATCAACCATCTATTGAAAAGCAAATGCTTGTATCTACAATTGTTTTTTTATCTCTTAAGCTATTTGTTTTGGCTTTGGTTTGGTTGGGGGGTGGGGTGTTAGGATTCTTTTATTCTGGGAAAGCCCCTTTTTTGCAAGATATAAAATGTAGTGTTTCTTTTTTACCTCTTTTTTCTTATTGGTAACATGACTGTAACCCAAAACCTCAAGGTTACAACACTGAGCACATTCCACTATGCCAGGGGCCCTTGTCAGAAACAAAATGAAGTTAGGGGGTGTTTGGAAACAAGATATTTCAAGAGATTTTGTCATATTATCTACTAGTTTACAATATAATACATGCATCAAAAAAAGGAGGTGTTTGGATAACTTACAAAGTATATTACAATATCTCACTTTCTTCTAAAAACCTTCATATTACATTATTCAAGGATAAGCTGTATAAGATAATCTTTTGTTCCAAAATGTTTTCTATATACGAAAGAACTCATGGGCAGCCATTAATTATAGTGCCCCATTATAAGTTTTAACATTAATGATCCTTATTGCAACTATGACTCTCGATATTAGATGGGCCCCACAATGCTTATAAATTTAATGTGTGGTCCTATAACCATATCACAATTACATAGCCCTTGTTGATTATCAATATTAGGTGAGTCTAACTAATGTCATACTAGGGACCCTTCATCGTGATTACCAACATTAGGTGGGTCCCATACTACCAAAATTAGCTAGGTTTCTTATTAATTACTAAGATTGAATTGTGTGATTGCAATTAGAAGTTTGTCATCATTAAATAGGTCTCACTAATTGATAGCTTCCCTGGTGATAATATAACTACCAACATCAAATGGGTCCCACAATAATTTCTCATAGATAGATTCATCAATGATGCTTGACATTAGATAAGGTTTTACAAAGATAAAAAATAAAAAATAAATAGATAGGCCCATTTGTGATAATCACCATCAGATGTATTACACTATGGCTATCAACATTTGGTGGACCTACCTTAATCAAACAACATTGCTTCGATCTCAAGGTTTTAACATTTGATCCTGTGATTTTTTAACAATAGTGGGTCCTACCATGATTATTAACACATGTAATTACAAATTAGTGGGTCCTACATTGGGTCAATTGATTACTTTCATTCCATTTCTTATTTAGTATATCATCTTGTAAGTTTTTTATAAATTGCTAAACAATGCAAAGGTATATTGAAATTTGTAAAAATTGTCAAACACCATAAGTGACACAATATAACAATATGACACTATTTTATTCTATGATAATGAAATCTTACAATATTTAAACTTGTTGGTATTATATTATGCAGTTATCCAAACACCCCCTTAATTAAAGAGGATCACAAAAGGACAAAAAATAGAAATGTATCAAAGGCTAAAAAGAAAAACTAAAAAAATAACAAATGGAAAAAAGTCAGACTAATTTGATTGATAGAAAATGGGTAACAACATTACATAGTTAAGAAATATAGTACAAAAACAGAGATGAGAGGTAACATAATCAATGGAAACATCAAAATTGGTTACATGAAATCTAATATCATAGATTTGATGAAAATACATATCTAAGAAAATATTTGAAAAAAAAAAAAAAAAACCCGTGCAAGAAGGAAAAATGCATAGTTTTATTGATTGATCAAAAGATATAAAATAGAAATGTTAGAACTTCAAATAAACAAAGAAGACAACAAAACATTGACACAGATGATTTATCATATCAATGGATGGCATTTGACATTACACCTCTAAGGGCTAAAAACACAGCTACATGTATCTATATCAAAGTTTCTAGACTATATTGAGAGTCAGAAGAAAATATTAAGAAAAAACAGAAAGACAATGAATTATTCATTAGATGACAGTAAATCTAAAGGGTACCATTGAATTGTATTTAATTAGCAATAAGCTGCATGAGGAAAACAAATCAGAACATGCTGAAAAAAATCTAAAAATCAGAGATGGAGAGTGAGAATTCACCCAGCTGGACGTTGGTGGAGTGCCATAGGCATGGGCTTGCTCCCCCAAGTCTTGTGTTCAAAACCCACTCTAAATTTATCCGGTGTGTGTTTGTGTGGATTTAGCAGGCACAACCCGGGGGATAAGTCTGGTTGGGTCAAAGACCTCAGGGGTCAAAGACCTCAGGGACACCCTTGCCAGCAAAGAAAAAGAAGAAGAAGAATTCAACTTTGAATTCATCTCCCTACTGGATCAAGGATTGTACTAAGGTGCATAGCAACAGGTCTAGATTAGGAGATTGGTCGTGTAATTCTGATCTTCGTGCATTATACTTGGTAATGTCCCTGATTGTACCCGTTTGCACTACGCAATATTTAGAAAGACCCAACTCCAAAATTAATATAAAAAAGTGCTTACCTAAGAAAAGACAGAGTTAGAGCTCAAGGGGAAAGTTAGATGTATGTGGAACTTAGAATTTGTATGTGAATACTACTTTGTATGTGACTACTACTTTCATGGAGGACTCTTCAGTTCTCACATAGATTTGAATTTTGAAAAAAAAAAAAAAAAAGATTTATAAGCACAAGTAAAATGAGTGAAATTTGCTTGAAAGGAATGGTCAGTTCTAAAGTTGCCTCTATGGGAAAATCCTAGTCATGAGTCTTCAAAATCAATTAGTTGTCATAAAATCATATTAGTCACAATAGTCTATACTGCTATATTAGTTGCAAAAATCTATATTTACAATAAATAAAAGGTAAAAATGCAGAGACGGCCTTACAGACGTTCCGTCAATCCCTCCCACAAAAAACTAACAGTCTCTAGCCTTTCACATCAAATAGAAACAACTTGAGTGATTATCTATCTCTCTAAACTCCCTCTAGTGTTCTCTCCATATAGAAACGACCCAAGTCCAGAACCTCGGACTAGTACGAGACATGAACCAGAAACATATCTTCTATGGGGCCCACTTACAAAAATTGAATTTCACTACACTAGGAGTTGGGTCCATGGTTACTTAATTTGTTACTTTAGGTCTCGAACTACATATTGGTTCGATGGAATAATTCTCTAAAATTCGGAGGCATGAAAGTCACCACTTCGCAAGTAAACATATGCATTTTCAAATATCTTTATATATATCTTCTCAGAGAAAAAATAAAAGGAAAAAGGAAAAATTATCTTTCCCCTTAAGAATTAGTATAAAAACTAGTTCTTTGGGAAAGCTTCAATTTGTATTGAAGAAAACAAATTCCAAACAATAAAGAACCCACCTATTTATTCCTTTCATACTTGTGATTTTTCACAGATTTTCATATTTACAAACTTTACTGGCAGTTTGAGCAACAACCATTTGATAACTTTAAAGTCTGCCATGGTCCATTCCAAGCCCTTTTCACCAGGTAAGCCATGGTCCATTCCAAGCCCTTTTCTCTCCCACTAACAGAAGAAGTAAAATGTACTCTCTCTCTCTCTCTCTCTCTCTCTCTCACACACACACACACACACACCCCTAAGAGAGTTCTGCCTTCTGCCTTCTGACTTATATATAATATAACCTCTGCATATTGTCAGTGCACTAGAAAAATGGCTTTTCATGTCATGTAATGACCCTCTCTTCTTTTGTTAATTTATCTTCCATCTTCTTGAAAGTTGAAAATTATTTCCCTCCTTCCATTTTAACAGCATGAATTTGACCATATGCCTATTCAGAAAATCTAGACCGCATCTGATATATGCCCCTCTGATCATGCAATGGTCAAAGACTTCATCTGCATTGGAGGATGCATATGGCTGGATAATCATTTATAAATCACATTATAAATTTTACATAAGACCAATTAATGGTGTAATTACTCGGATGAAACTGATGTTTGGGCCATTCACTATGGATGAGAAAAGGTGTAATGAACAGAGCAGATTAAATAGAAAAAATGAACAACCTCTGCAAGCAAATATATATATATATAGAAAAAATGAACTCTCTTGGTTAAATTACTATTTCATGTGTCACTTATGAAAAAAAAAATACATGTGCCATTTATGAATATGCAAGCCACTTGGAATAGTAATTCAGTAAGAAGGATATGTGCTACATTTTACCGGGCTCGTTCCATTTAAAGGTGGTCCACTGAACTCTCTATTATTTACTTGAGATGTGCTAGTATTTCACTATCAGTGGGACCCTTTTTTGATCGGTGTAGTTTCCTTATTTTAATTTCAAATAGTTCATACATATATCATATCTAGCCATAAATTGAATGGGCATGACTACTGGTGGTGATGATGTTCACTTGCGAACTGGAGATTTCTATGCCTTTAAATTTAGGTGAATGAACTTGCAAATTACTCTATCGAACCAATTCACAGTTCGAGACCTATAGTAATGAATTAGGTAACTATGACTTAGAATACCTTTTACCATAAATCATATGGGCCTGATCTGTCATGTGGGCCACCACACTAACAATAATAAAAATGATGCATGCATTTTATGCTAAATGGTCACAAAGTAAATTGATGTGCAATCCAGCCAATAGATGGAGTGATAGTCATAGATCACCTGATGAATGAGTTAGGCAGATCATCTAAATTTTCATGGCTCCATGGTAATAGTCTTTGCACATGTCACCTTCAATCAAAGCTACTATAATACAATAGGTAGGTAAGCAATATACAAATTTGATAATAAGAAGGAATGATTTTAAAAATATGTTTTATATCAATAACGATTACAATTATTATTTATAGATTTAGTTTCTTCTTTTTTTAATAAATCACATGTATGTCAAATTAGACCAACAATTCATGAGAATAATCATTAACTATTTCGTCTTAATATTCGAATTAAGTGATTGAACTAATAGAATTCAAACTATGAATTGGACAAATTGAAAAGCAAATCAAAAGAAACTACCCCATCGAATTCTCAAATTGAGGTAAGTATCAAATTGCAATCTGTGAACTGAATTGAAAATCAGACAAACTGTGAACAAGGTGCCTATGGTTGGGTCCTCTGTCAGATTGATCAAGCATATCACATGATATAGAACCTCATGTCTCTTATCTAATTTTTTCTATAGGAAACTTAGATTAATGAGATCCCACAAAGGAGATGCATTAGATAAAAAAACTCTTTACAAAAAGAATAAATTTTGCAAAACAAGGAGAATGTGGTTTATAAAAAAAAAAAAAGTTTCATGAAAGATATATGCATGTGGACCCACTATGCTACAATGAAGTGAGAAGAGGTTCCAACAATTAAAAAAAGTCGACTTTTACCGTGGTTTCCTATCAATGGTTGGATCAGAATGGATGGGTTCTCCTGTTGTTTCTCATCCATGGATGGGAACACCATAATTAGGCAGGTCCCACGGTGTTTTTCCACTTACAAGTGAGCCCCATTGTGTAGGCCTGCAACTCGGGTTGTATTGGTTTGTATTGGGGACAACCAAACCTGGCCAACAAATCCATACCGTCAACCCAACCAAGGCCAGAACCGAAGTTCAAATACCACTCATCAACCCCAAACCCGATAAAACACTATATCTGTAACCCTAAACCAAACCCATCAACTCAATTAGGATAAATTTGGCCCCAAAAACACTAGAAAGAAAATCTGAATCTCATATCCTAAGACACCCCAATCTGGAACCTAAAATCCGCGCATAACCTTAAACCCTAAACCCTCAAAAATCCCCAAATCGCGTCACCTAAAAAAAAAAAAAAAAAATTAATAATCATAGCCATGAAACCCAAAACGCCCAAACGTCATAACCCTAAAACCCTGAAATCCCATACAGCAGAAACCGTAGATTCCCCACTAAAGAGCAGAAAGAAAACAGACGCCATTAAAGAGCAGAGAGTAGATTGAGCTAAACACTAAACAGAAAAAGAAAGAAGGAGAGACTAGAGAGAGTGGGGGAGGGGGTACCAGATGTCGAGAAAAAACCTAGCAGCGTGGCCTGGTTCGGTATCCTTCACTTTCGAGAGACGGAGCTGGGGTGGCGATCATTGTCTGCATCTATGAGGGAGAGTAGAGTCACATATGAGTGACTGATGAGGGTTGCCCAATTTAAATTTTTTTATTATTTAGGGTTTAAACAATTTTCTATTTTTATTCATATAATATGGTAGAATTGGCATTAGTTGCCATTTTACAATGTTTCAATTCATTTTGTCAATGAATTTTATCACAATAAACTTGGCATTTTGATAGCCATGCTTCCTTGATTGTCACACATCTAAACAAGCAAGGGCAAAATCATAAACGTTTTATTTGACCCACAAAGTGAAAATCTTATTGGTTATAGAGGGAGATTCGTAGATTTGAGAATTCCTCGTTGCCCGAAGAATTAGGATTTCTTGCTGAGGATTTCACATTGATGTAAATGTAAATCAATATATATATAGGTAAGAAAAATTGATTTCGGTGCACAAATTCGTAAAAAATAAGGATTTTCAAATCCGACGCGGGAGGTCAGATATGAAAATCCTAATAATGAAAATTTTCATTGGTCAAAATCATCAAGAGTTACAATTGCCAAACATGGGTTTTTCATTACTCTATAGAAATTAAAAAAAAAAATTCCCACAAGGTTTGGTTGTCAAACATAAACCAAATAAAATAAAAAAACTTACTAGGAAATACAAGAGAAAAAAAAAATTAAAGTTGTACTTAGTATTGTTTTGTTGAGTTGAAATATTAATTATTTTTTTACACTAAATATTTTTATGTTTTCTTTTACCAACCCATGTACAATTGTTGAGACGAGGCTTCTCAACAAGCCCACTTATTAAAAATCTACATTAATCAAAATAAAGTCACTTACATGGATCCTCACGTAATTTCATTCCAGTGAATTTGGTTCTACCATCAAATTGGTCAGTTATTGACTTGATATCCTAACTCAATCCAAATACGACCAGAGTTTAACCTATATAGCTGAGCGACAATATATATATATATATATATATATATGGGGGACATTCATGTGCATCCATTTCTCACCATAGGACGGGGGACACTTACATAGCTTTACCTCTTTGCACATGAATATTTTCAATTATGTAAGTGTCTCTTACCCGGATGCATATGAATATTCTTATATATATATATATATATATATATGTATATGGGTTAATCACGGGTCTGTAAAACCTGACCCACAATTAAATGGGTCAGGTTAGGCCGCCCACTCAATCCACATAACCAACCTAACCTGTTTAAATGGGCCGGATTATGAATGGTCGACCCATATATCCAAACCCATTTAAAAATATTTTGGTTGTTTGATATTTTGGTACTTAGAATAGTCCATTTTCTATATAATGAGTTGAGTTTATTTTGGCCTTTTTTGGCCTACGATTTAGCTTAAAAAAGAAAAGCCTTAAATTTTTTATACGGATTAGGTTTGGGGCAAGATTTTACAGGTTAGGTCAAGTTAAATGGGTCGCCCTGTATTTAGTGCGGGTTATGAGGGTCGAGTTAACCTGCATTCATTGGCTTGCTTAAGAATAGGTTGGATATGTGTTGGACTTCAACCCCTAGATATTCCTTCTCCACTAGAACCACTTTAATACGACTCTACCTGTTTGACCCATACGTACTTATGATCGGGTAAGTTCTACCTGTATACCCTTTTAGAGAATATTTGAATCAATAAGGGTATAACTGTGTAATAGTTTTTATAGCTAATCTACACCCCACATTTTTTTATCCAAGTGTTCCTTCCTCATCCCCATAAAAGAATAGCTAGAAAGAAACAAACACGCCCTTGAATATAATTTGAATATAGTTTATGAGGTTGGTATGAGGATTTTGTACCTTTTTTCAATTTTTTGGTATTCTTTGTATTAATTTTTTCTTTGTTTTAATATAAGTTTCGTTACCGATACCAAAAAAAAAAAAGGTTACTGAGTTTAAGATCAAATTTTAATCATGCATATGGTGGGCTCAGAAGGACATTTGCAAAAAAATTTCAACTACAAATGGGCTCAGACCAAGAAAATTGGGCAAAGCCTTATTCACCATATATAAGAGCTCCGTTAGTCATCTTAGCAAAAACTTCATAGCGAATTTGTATATTGCCGAAAACGGGGCATGGATCTGTTGTAGGGGGCTCATGCTATCTCACCAGGTAAATGGTTTGCCTAGATGAGGCATGTGCCCGTAAGTCGCCCCTATCTAGGGGTGAAAACTGGGCCGTGCCACCTCTTTGAGGCTAGCTCAGCCGTGCTAGAATATTTATGGGTCGGGTCGTGCCGTGCCGTGCCGTACCCAGGTTAGTTGGGGTTGACCCAACACGACCCACATTACGGCTTAGGTCGTGTCCTACTAGGCCATGCACTAGGTGGGTTGGGTTGTGTCGCCCACAGATTGGCCTACACGCCTCTCTTAACTTTTTTTTTAAAAACTCTTTTATATAAATTTAAAGAGATTTTAAGGACTTTTAAGGCCCTCAGATTGAAACAAAGTTGAAACTATTGGAATAAATGCACAAGCATTAAGTTTTATTTCTATAAAAAATGATTTATATAAATTTCCAGTTCATGCCATGCCAGGCCAAGCCTCATGCCGTGCCGTGTAGTGCCAAGGCCCTGGCAACGTGGCTCAGCAACATGGCCAAAAAGCCATGCTAGGCTATGCCGTATTTGGGCGGCCCAGCCCAATTTTCACCCCTACCCTTATCTGATCGATGCTTCTAGGCATCATATGTAAGCAGCAATGGTGATGGGCAAGGTTTAATGGGTTACTACTAACGAGAGCTAACTTGCTTCCAAGTAGGGGTGGGTTTGGTAATTGTCCCATTTATGACGGAGAGCTGCTAAATGCACACTGATTTTTCCTCTCCACACACTACACTTTTGTTTTTATGACCATAAATACCCCCTTTTAAAGGTCATCTCTCCCTCACAACTTCTTTCTACACCCCCCCACCCCCACCCCAGCCACAAACGCCCCTGCCGAAGGACGAGGGAGAGAGATAGAGGGAGTGAGACCGAGAGAAAGAGGGAGACCGGGCGGTGGGCGTGAGGAGTAGAGGGAGAGAAACAGGGATAATGAGGGGGAGAGAGACCGAGAGAGGGAGATGGGCAGGAGCGTGAGCAGCGAGCGAGAGGGAGAAGGGGAGATAGGTAGGGAGAGGGAGAGAAAGAGGGAGAAATGGAGAGAGGCAGGGAAAGGGAGAGACGGCTAGACGACGGGCGGCGGCTAAGAGGAAGAGTTGAGAGTAGGGGGAGAAAGGGTGTGTAAAGAGGAATGAGTTTCCATGGGTTAGAGCATTTTGGGCGAAACAAGGTTTGTATGGAGTAAGTGTAGGTTGTGTAGAGAGTATCAGTGTGGAGAAAGCAAAACCAATGTGAATTTAGCGGTTATCTTTATGATATGCTTACTATTTCTTTTCCAATGAGATATTAATGTATAGGAGCATAGAGAGCGGAGGAAGCTACTATCGTAGCAGTAAAAATTTGGAACCAAACTAAAAAGCCCGAAAAAGATTTAGCAGCATTAGTGAAAGTATTCTATCTTCTTGCTAGAGATGAGGATCTCGAGCTTGCGAGAGGAAAGAAAGAGCCCTAATAGAACGAGTCATAAACCCTTGAGGAAGACCACTGACTCTGTCGTTAACTCGTTGGATGTGGGGTTCGCAAGGGTGACTTAGCGAGCGAGGTGTTGGATAAGCTGGATAAACGGATGAAAATGCTCTCCTTGTTTTTGGTTTTTAGATGATGCAACCAAGCTCTCTAGGTCCCATTTCCTGTTCGCCACTATCCCCATATCTGCTTTTGGTTCCGTCATTGGTGGATCAATGGATGGATTCGTAACCACGTGAAGGTAAGCTGGATTCGGAACTACTAGCACTGAAGCTGTGAGGTGACTTCTTTTTTAAAAAATACAAAATTTTTTTTTGATAAAAAGGTTATGGAATGACCCATATTAAAGCCGACCCAGTCTGCCAATCCTGTAGTAGCTGAGTTGGTGTTTGGGGCGGACGCAAGTGGTCACACTCGTGTGCGACCACACTTGCATAATTAAAAAAAAAAAAACTAATTAGTATATTAGAAATTTTATTTTATTATTAAAGTTCTTCACTTGTTCATTGTTCGCACCACCCAAATACCACCTACATAAAAATTCTAAATCTGCCATTGGTTGGTGAGGCACCGCTCTTTTGTAGAAATAGCCAGGATTATATCTTGACTATAGTGTCAATTGCGAGGGATGACTTAAATTGAGCGTGTGCATGGTTGTGTGAGTAAAATTAAAATAAAAGAGCCCACCTAGTCTACCGTCTGCACTCGTTTGATAAAGCATATATACCAGACCCGTCACAAGGCTGGTCACAGGGGGAGACAAACATGAGGGGGCCCGGTTCGACCAAGCATGCCAAAACCAGCAGTAAATGAAGCATCATATGGTTATGAACTGGACCAGGGGCTAGGTTCTGAAAGATGCATCTAGGCAGGCACCATTTGTCTGGTGAGGGCCCCACCAAGATGGTCCTTGATCAGATCCAGAATCATTCTTTAGCTGCAAAAGTGTGAATAAATGCCCCCTCAAAATCTGAAACATTGAGCGAAAGTTTTCAGAAATTGCTAAAAGTAATCCTGTCCGAATCTTGCAGTATCTTTCTATCTACTGTGTTGGATTGAGTTCCAGAGTGACAGTATAAAAGATATTGCAATAGCATGCTTGTCGAAGGTCCAAACACACCCTAACCTTGCCACAATTGAAATGCTGAAAGGATTTAGCCCAAGGGAACCTATTATTTTCAGTGTCTTATAGTGGGACCTTTGAGCTCGATTTGCCATCGCCATATGCCGGCAGAAGGAATAAGCAATCGAATCAAGGTAAAGTGTAGATAGCAAAGCTGGAAGGAACAACAATATCAGAAAAAGATGAGTCACCTCTTCACACGCAATATCGTCACCTTCAAATATAGGGGTCTGAACTGTCAGTGGGTCTCTGTGCCTACTTTAAATTGACTTCCTCAGAGTTCTTCATGGTAATCAATGTGATGACTAAGGTGACAAGTGCAGTAAGATGTAGATAGGACCACTACACTCTTAGCTATAATTTAATTTGTTAGGTTCATGAGTGTACATTTAATTTGTTAGGTCGATGGTCCTTTGATCTTCCACTTCCAGCCCTTTTTAATAAAATGATATTTGCTTGTAGATCCTAAGACAATAAGATGAATAGAAGTCAAAGAACTAGATGGGAAATTGGGGCAAGGAAACATGAAACATCGAGAGAGAGAGAGAGAGAGAGAGAGAGAGAGAGAGAGAGAGAGAGAGAGAGAGAGAGAGAGAGAGAGAGAGAGCTTGTAGATCCTAAGGCAATAAGATGAATAGAAGTCAAAGAACTAGATGGGAAATTGGGGCAAGGAAACATGAAACATCAAGAGAGAGAGAGAGAGAGAGAGAGAGAGAGAGAGAGAGAGAGAGAACAGAACAGAAAGTGTTTACTTAACCTAGTTAAAAGGATAGTTGTGACTTATCTTTGTTTAATTTTCTTTTCTGCACCTATTCCACACTTATACTGTACCACGTAGATAATATAACAGACTCTGTAGAAAGAGAATTTTCATGCATTCGGTTCTCACTTCAAATTCTGGACTTGTGTACTATCACACTCTCCTGCTCATGGGCAAGTAGCTCAAGTGAAATGCAGAACTCAGTTCTTGCATTTGAATAACCTGATGTTAGAACTTACATGCAAGTGTATACAGTTCAGTAGGGTCTTCGTTAACTTTGCACAAATAACTTGGTTACTGGCAATTCAGGGTTCATAAATTTGAATAACTTGAGATACCTTTTTAAGTGACAGTTATTTCAATCCATAACTAATTACCTGCAGACAGAGTTACAAGTAATTAGATTTAAAACCAACCAGACAGCTGGGCAGCTGAGTTCCATGAATCTAAATGGGCTTTTATTCTCTAAGTTAGGTCGAGCTCAGGGCAACCCAATGTTGAAGATTACCATAATTATCTCCTAATTAGTTGTGATTAGATTGATAGAATTGATTCCTGTAATTATGTGATATACCATATTTATCTCCTAGTCTTTAGGAGCAAGTATTGTAAAGGGCTATTAATAGCCGTGTACCATGAATGAAAAAAACAATAAGAGTAAAAGTATCTACAAATATTCATGGTATCAGAGCAGGTGCTCCATATCTAATCCTTGAAATTTCCACCACACCTCCCCATGTAACCCATTACATATTATGGCCACCGATCCATCTGAACCCACCACCAAATCATCTTCTCATATCATTCATGTCCAATCTGAAAATTCTGGCTTTAATGCTGGCATAACCCTCACCGAAACAAATTATGATGTCTGGTCCCAACTCATCGAAATACATATTGCTGGCCGCGAAAAACTTGACTACATCCTTGGTGATTCTCTTCAACCTGAAGCGATAGATCCATTGTATTCAAAGTGGTATGCTGAAAATCAAAAAGTTAAAGGCTGGTTACTCACTTCGATGTCATCTGAAATTATGAAGCGATATCTTCGTATTCGTACTGCTCGTGACATTTGGAGCGCTCTTGCCAAAGCGTTCTATGATGGTTATGATGAAACCCAAATTTTTGCTCTTAATCAACGTGCCTTTTCCCTCCGTCAATCCGGTCATCCTCTTCCCACATTTTATGGTGAACTCGTTGAAATATTTCAAGAACTTGATCACCGCGACAAAGTTAAAATGAAGGATCCTGATGATATCATTATGTATAAACAATCCGTTGAGAAATTGCGGATCCATATATTCTTGAATGGTCTTAATGTTGAATTTGAACAAGTGTGAGGGGAGATTCTTCGCATGGGTCCTAGTTTGGATCTTGAACACACATATGCATATGTTCGTCGTGAAGCCAATCGTCAGGCTCTTCTCATAGGTAACTTTCCTGCTCCTGATTCTGTAGCTATGATAGCCTGTCGCTCCACACCACCTGCCCGCCGAACCACCATCACTGCTGCTACTTCTAACACACCAACATCCCGAAGTTTTGATATTGGCAACAAGAATTCTGGTTCTTCCGGACCACTAAGATCCTGTACTCATTGTGGTGGAACGGGCCATACTAAATCTCGGTGCTTTGACTTGATTGGCTACCCTGAATGGTGGGACCCTGCCAAAGCTCCAACCAAACGCAACTCAAAGTCTCCTTCTACTGCATCTGTTGCTGCTGTAGTTGCTGAATTGACCTCACCCGATGCTGCTGCTTTACATACTTCTTTCGGTTCACCAGGTAAGTTTTTTTATAGTTCTACACCTATTGGATCTTGTACTTGGATTATTGATTCTGGATCAACTGATCATATGTTCTTTGATACTGATTCTATTTCCACTTTGAAACCCTCCCAAACTCCTGTCGTTTCTACAGCCAATGGTACTCCAGCTCCTGTTATTGGTGAAGGTTCTCTCTCTCTTCCAAATGCTCTTAATTTAGACTCCGTTCTTGTGGTTCCTTCCCTTAATTTCAATTTGTTATCTGTCTCTCAAATTACCACTTCCTTAAATTGCGTTGTGATTTTTTGGCCTGACTGTTGTTTTTTCAAGGGCATCAAGACAAGGAGAACGATTGGATATTGTACTAGACGGGGAAAGCTCTATTATATGGATCTAACACCCATTAGCTCAAGTGCATTGGCTCAGTCGTTATCTGTAACTACTTCTGCATCAATTTCCGATATTTAGTTGTTGCACAAGCGCTTCGAACATGCTTCCTTTGGATATTTAAAACACTTGTTTCCCAAGTTTTTTGTTCAACATATCACCCTCGCTATTTAAATGTGATGTTTGTGCATTGGCGAAGAGCCACCATGTTTATTTTCCGCTGAGTTTGAATAAAAGTTCTTTGCCATTTATGCTTGTACATTCTGATGTTTGGGGTCCAGCAAAAATTCCAACACTCAATGGTGCCCGATGGTTTGTGTCCTTTATTGATGACTATAGTCGCATGACTTGGGTGTGTTTAATGAAACAAAGCAAGAAGTATGTTCCCTATTTAAACAATTTCACTCAATGGTTATCACTCAGTATAAGACCTCAATTCAAGTTCTTCGTACAAATAATGGTGGGGAATTTGTCAATCATGAGCTAAAGCACTTCTTACATCTCCATGGTATTGTCCATCAAACCACATGCCCCATTCTCCTCAACAAAATGGCGTTGCAGAAAGAAAAAATCGGCACCTCCTAGAAATGGTACGAGCCACCTTGTTTGAAGCTTATATGCCTCGTAATTATTGGGGCGAATCACTTACTGCTGCCTCCTACTTGATAAACCGTCTACCATCCCGTAGCTTGGCCTTTCACACACCCCTTGCCACCTTAAATCATAGTTTGTCCTCCCCATCCACACCAAATCTTCCTCCCAAAGTTTTCGGTTGTACTGCCTTTGTGCATATACCAACTCCTGCCCGCCATAAACTCCAACCACGTGCTCTCCGCTGCATCTTTGTTGGTTACGGTATCCATAAAAAGGGTTTTCGCTGTTACCACCCTCCAACTAACAGACAGTATATTACCATGGACGTAAACTTTCATGAACTTCAAATGTATTTTCCAGCTACCACAACTGCAAGTCAGGGGGAGAACACTATTGACTTGCAGTCCCTTAGTCATCGAACCAACACCATCAGTCATACTACTGCACCCGAACCTGCAGAAATCATAGAAACCAGAACTGCACCTGAACCTGTAGAAGTCACTGAACACATACCTGCAGAACCCACAGCTGAACATATGAATATCAACGGGCCAAATGTACTTGAGCTTCCACCGTGTGATCCGTATAATATGGCTGAACCTACTGTACCACAACACCAATTGTCTCTACTTGATGGTCCCACTTCTCATCATGAGTCATCATCAGTTATTGAACCTCAGGTAAATCATGAACCTCCACTTCGAATACTTCCTAATCGTACCACAAGAGGAGTTCCTAGAAATAGTTATGAACCTGTTCGTAATTCTAACCCAAAATATCCAATGAATAATTATGTCTCTTACCATAGGTTATCAAAGGAATGTGAGTCGTTTGTGAATCAATTATCTACTGTACATGTACCTAATAGTGTACAGGAGGCCTTGAAAGACTCCAGGTGGACGGAAGCAATGAACGAAGAGATGAAGTCACTTCAAAAAAATGGTACATGGAGGGTGGTTGATTTACCTACTGGAAAAAAACCTGTTGGATGTCGTTGGATTTTTACAATCAAATACAAAGATGATGGTGACATTGAGAGATTTAAAGCTCGGCTTGTGGCTAAGGGATACAGTCAAACGTATGGAATTGATTATGTGGAAACTTTCGCACCAGTGGCCAAAATAAATACAGTACATATACTCTTGCCATTAGCTGTGAACCTTGATTGGCCGCTACATCAATTTGATGTAAAAAATGCCTTCCTACACGGGAATCTCCAAGAGGAAGTATACATGCAATTGCCTCCAGGGTGCAGGTTACAGGTTGAAAGAAGCAAACAAGTTTGTAGATTGCAGAAATCATTGTATGGTTTAAAACAGTCACCCAGAGCTTGGTTTGGCAGATTTACAAGTTCAATGAAGGCATTTGGATATCGACAGAGTCATTCTGACCATACTCTCTTCATCAAGCATAGTAGAGGGAAAATTACTGCACTCATTATTTATGTTGACGATATGATTGTGACAGGAAATAATGATGCCGAAATGAAAGCCTTGCAATCTTATCTTTCTCGTGAATTTGAAATGAAGGACCTTGGACCACTGAAGTATTTTCTAGGAATTGAAGTATTAAGGTCCAAACGAGGTATGTTTTTGTCACAACGAAAATATACACTCGATTTACTCAATGAAGTTGGCATGTTAGCTTGTAAACCGTGCGACACACCAGCTGCCGAAAATGTTAAATTGGGTACATTCCCGGATCATATTTCTGCAAATAAAGGAAGATATCAAAGGTTGGTGGGACGATTGATGTATCTTGCACATACTAGGCCTGATCTGGCATACTCCCTTTGTGTTGTTAGTCAGTTCATGCACTCTCCTAGTGAAGAACATATGAATGCAGTAATACGTATCTTGCGGTATTTAAAATCTTCTCCAGGAAAAGGAATTATGTTCACTAAGGGAGGTACTTTATCTGTTGAAGGCTATACTGATGCAGATTGGGCTGGCTCAATTGATGATAGACGTTCAACCGCAGGGTACTTAACATTTGTTTGGGGAAATCTGGTTACATGGCGAAGCAAAAAACAGGGAGTGGTGGCTAGATCTAGTGCAGAAGCAGAGTATAGAGGTATGACCAAGGGTGTATGTGAGCTATTATGGATTAAAAGATTGTTAAAGGATCTTAAGATGTCGCAATCCGCTCCTATGAAATTATATTGCGATGACAAGGCAGCTTGTGACATAGCTCATAATCCTATTCAACACGATTGAACAAAACATGTGGAAATTGACATACATTTTATTAAAGAGAAACTGGAAGCAAAAATTATTGAAGTTCCCCATGTTCGATCTCAAGATCAACTTGCGGACATCCTCACTAAGGCTGTATCAAGTCAAGCATTTCATGGAATTTTAGACAAGTTGGGCATGCAAAACATATATGCACCAACTTGAGGGGGAGTGTTGAAGATTACCATAATTATCTCCTAATTAGTTGTGATTAGATTGATAGAATTGATTCCTGTAATTATGTGATATACCATATTTATCTCCTAGTCTTTAGGAGCAAGTATTGTAAAGGGCTATTAATAGCCGTGTATCATGAATGAAAAAAACAATAAGAGTAAAAGTATCTACAAATCTTCACCCAATTCATCTAAAGAGCCAGTGGGGTCTTGGTAATTGGATTTGTCCCCACTACCATCCTTGATAACAAAAGATGGTTTGCCAAGCTAACAAGGTGTATTTAATGGAAGTATACTATCATCTGAAACACATTTACCCATGAAAAAAAAAAATCTGAATCCCAAATTATACTACTATCATAGTGAGTGGTGGGGGTGGGGATTTTGTTTTAGGGGGCAACCTTATATAAAATGTACGTACGTTGTAAAGATTGCTGGCTCAACTTAGCATTTCTAAGGGCCATTCAAAAACTTTGACCTCCCCGACATCCCCTAGTTCCATTCCTGATAGTAGTCCATCCAACCGTAGAAACTAAGGATGGGATAACCGAATTACATATCCTTTCTTTTTTTTTTTTTTTTTTTTTTTTTTTTTTTTTTTTTTTTTTTTTTTTTTTTTTTTTTTTTTTTTGAGGAATTTCACCTCATTTTGACGCATGGATGATGTTCCATGTTTTGAAGACAATCCCACTGGCATGCCAAACTTAAGTAGAGACTAGAATGGAAATAAAAACACAAAACAACTTGATGCCAATGCTGTCCTCAAACGAAGTAAAATATGCTACATGGGCTGCATGGCCTTTCACATGAGCTCCAGACTACACCCGCACCGCACACTCCTCAACCCCATTAGAAAAAGGTCATCATCCACATCTTGTGCTCTTATCAACCAAAGTTCCAAGAAAGCCCCTCATTTCTACTACCGGCCAGCAAAAGATAGAGATACAAGAAAAAAACATCAAATTAGCATTCATTTATGTGCCAATCTCCCAGTCAAATCCAGATATCATCATGTGGTCCTCAACCCAAATAGACATCTTACTATCTTATGCATTGAAGTTCAAAGTAATGGTTAAATTACTTCCCTTCTCTTAATTATTAGCAAGTGGGTACTTTGTATTATATTTGAGGAAAGCAATAGGCCAAATAGAGTTGAGGTGACCACACTTCATGACAACAGGGACAGGACCAGACAACCATCCTACTGAACAATGAGATAGGATATGTAGGCCCACTTTTGCTGCTTAACCAAACATAGGACGGAGGAGAAGGTCTTCTGCTGTTTGCTTGTGTTTATATTTCTCTCTCAGTCATGATCAATGTCTTAGGCGCCATAGCCTCCTTAAGAGACTCGATTTGCTATCATTTATATGAACTGGTGAGAGGTCTCTATCTGTTAGCCAGTACAGATGGTGGGGATCGTTCCTCATCTCACTTTCAATATAGGCAAAGGCCAAATGCATGATTACAGCTAATAAACCTATAATGCTTAATGTTGTCCCGGTAGTGTTTGATCTTTATAAGGAGTACTGGGGAAGAGACAATTAAGGAAGGTGGAGTCTAGGATCCTATCAGGGCAAGGACCTCTCAGTATCTAGCCAATGCCAGTCGCTCTCATGTCGCCTTTAGCCAGTATAGATTTCCTGTCCATAGTAAAAAGATATCTATAAGCACAATAATCTTTTGATTGATCCTTAAGATTGTGAAAATATTCCTAATGTTTTTCAATCACCTAACTAGTGGGGTACCTCTTTGATTGACCATAGCGTTAAAAACTGTGGAGATACAATTGTCCCTAGTCAATGTCACAAATATTTGCTTTACTTTTAAATATCATGATATTTTTTGTACCATGGTTTCTAAGTCCTATAATCTCTCTTACGTACACATTTGCCTTTTTATGGAAACTATTTTTTTTATTTTTAAGTTAATTTCTATTAAATTTGACAGCAGTCCAGATAGCATGTAGTAATTTCACCAACAAATACGATCACAAAATCATGAAGAAAAAGCAAAACAGACACAAATACACGAAGAAAACATAGATTTTAGGTAATTTACCAGGTTGTTTCCACCATCGAGGAGGAAGAAGTCTTAATTCATTATTTTGCAAGGACAACTCTCTTTTTTGGTACACCAAGAAGCGGGCTGGAATCCAAGAGAGCCTACGCATGCGGGGAAAGGAGGCACAGTAGGATCGAATATTGGACAGCTAGTTGAGAGATGTAGTTGCTTACCAACAGAGCAACTCCTAGTTCTCAACACAGACCACTCACAGTGGCAGCTTGATTGTGATGATTTACAACTATAAATAGCTTTTAATCTTGTATTAGTAATGTTCTGACACTATATTTCCATCGCTGCTGTTGGCCGAGATTATGATGTTTCTCTCCTAACCATATTGTCAAATTGCTCAAGTAGTTCCAGTTTTAGCGCGATAAGCACTAATAAATAAATCTTGTTGCAAAGAATCAGTATTACAATAATTATTACTAGGTGATTAGTTATAAACCATGTTATAAGAACAAATCTTATAATAAGCATTACTCTACATAAAAATGTTTAGCACCGAATCATTTCCAACTTATAAACATTTGATCACATAACATTACGCACCAATTACATTAGATTAAATCTAAGATGCATCTGCTTAGACCTAGTAGTTGGTACTTTCATCAGTCATTGCCTACCCATGATAGCATGTGTTGAGGACAACCGTTTCTTTCTCCTGGACTTAGTTTGCTTTTAAAACTTCGCTTAAACAAAACAGATTAGTGTATAATGGTGAGTGATTTCAAAGCCTTTTGCATCATACGTTTTTTATTACTACTAGCACAATAACCCGTACTCTAGCACGGACATATTCGCCGACACAAACATATTCTATTGTCCATTAAAAACTTACTATAGGTTTCAGCCTTCCTGCGTTAAGCCTGCAGATTGACAGTTAGAAAAGGGGGAGTCCTGGCGTGTAAAGAAAAATACAGAAAACACACTTCATGTCTTTCCCAGGAAAAATTTCTCCTGCGCATGCTCTCAATGAGAAGGTACCCCACAAGGTGCATTGTATTCTGAAGTGACCTCTGTCTACAGGGTCCTTGTCCCATGAATAAGCGTGCTCAAGTATCACACTCATAAGAGTGATAATCAGCTTTCGAATGAAATGGTGCAAATGATTATCTCACTCATCTAATGATTATGGCATGCATTGCAAAGGTGAGTACTATAGGGAAATGTTCTCCCACTATAATGTGAAGTCTCTGTGGGATCCACTTGGGCCCAACTTTGATCAGTACAGTCTGTTTAATGATCTTATCATGTTCATGATCTAGCATTAGACATAATTTTACTCTCAATAAACCTTTTTCTCACTAAATCTGAAAAAAATCTAAAATCAAGATGCCATTAACTTTAAGCTTGTTAAATCAAGGATTATAATACTCTAGTAGAGCTGATTTTTTATGCTCCCGCTTGCAAAGAAGTCTTTTCATAATCTTAACGTTGATAGAGATGCTTTTAAGTGTGTCCCCAAAACTTGACTGCATATAAGCAACATGGAGTCTAATCATAGGATAATGTTCCCCTAATTTATATTTGATGAAATTATATTTGGACACATCAACATTCACTTGTAGAATAACTCAATCATAAGTTTGCATATTCAAGTCATGATATTAATTGAAAAACCCTCATTCAATGATTTCTATCATGTAAAGAGGTCCCCACATGGAAATATCATGAAGATATATCATGTGATCTATAGTGTATTTATATACAAGAAAACGTTTTTTTTTTTTTTTTTTTTTCTTTTAAGCACTGATGACGCGTTTGTTTAATAAATGTTGGGACGGGTCCATCATGTGATGATAGGCCATGAGGAAAAGATGCTTTAATAGTTTACAACTGCCAACCAGTGGATGATTAATCTATAATAAGTTTTTTTTTCCCCGGGTACCATAGCTTAAGAGTTTAGGCCCCAAGAGAGCCCACACGAAAAAGGGCAGATGAAGTCCAATCACGTGGAAAGAGTGACATACATAGAGATCTATATCTGGACAGCAAAGTAAAATGTGGGATTTTTAGGAGCAACCCTTTGTCATCCTAAATGAGTGTTGTATAGTTAATGGTATTTTTGTTGAAAATATTGTCATAATATCACTCTTGGAAAAATACATCTCGAGAAAACATATTGATTTGTTCTCTTTTGGGCCCTTAACTATATACAAGCATTGGTTGAGATCCAAAGGCTTGTTGCCTCGTCTTCATTGACAGACCCATTATTATGATTTCCTCAACATTATCATAAAATTGATAGAAGTCAAGAGAAAATATCATGATTTATCAAAAAATATATTTTACAATAGTATCACAATATTATATAAAAAATATTGTCCACATTTGTGGGATTCATTAGACATAAATGTCAATTTTATTGTTGCCCAACGTGGCTTTTACATTTTAGAAAGTGAACATCTTACATAAAAGAGGATTTAACCGGAAAAATCCCCTAGACTTGTTAAAAGCCAAAAACACCATCAATGTGTTATATAGACCATAATAGTCCCAAAGGCCCTATTTGATACTTTTTTTTAGTTTTTCTTTGAGCAGGGATATCCCTGCTCCTTTTACCTTAAATGGTCTCAAACCCAAAACCATTTTCCCCATTTTCGTTCTTTTACCCATTTTATCTTAGCAAAGACTCATCTTCTCTGAGCAAGGATTCATTGAAGAAGAGAGGAAGCAACTGGACTTTGCAGATCCCCTGATTGAAAATGGCAAATCAATGAGAAGAAAAATGCTTCACCGACGCTTCACCTCTTTACCATTCTCAGAACTAAATATTCATTTCCAAGTTCAAATCCAAAACCCCTCTATCTTCTCCATACAACATATGTAACATGCACTTATTTTTGTATTTTTCATTTAAGTACTTTTCTTTATTACTGTTATTATGTCTTCTTTTTTTGTCTCTCAAAGAGAAAAGTAGAGCAGGGGAGACTTGTCTTCTTGATAGCTAATCCTCTCCCGCCTGTGTTAGTGTTGTGAGCAGGGAGCAGGGATATCCCCGCCCATCCATGCCTATTTTAGTGCTATGAGCCGGGATATCCCCGCCCATCTGAGCCCAAATAGAGTTTCATAAGTATGGATACAGCCAGCTGGGCGGGGACAGTTCTATAGCAGACACATTAGTCAATCCACATTCAGACATAATTTCCACCTTCACGTCCATTTTTATGTGAGCAAATGTGGATGCCTAATTCTATCATCTTCTATTACAGTCAAAGCCAATGTACATTTGTATTACTCTTTTAAGTAGGAAGGTTTGGGCTCCATTAAAGAGGTTGGTTGTCTAGATTTACTATTTTTACATTTGATTAAACCTATAACATTAATCTCCACATGTGTTTCTGTTTTACCCAAAAAGTTTATGTTTGAAACTACTTATTAAAGTTTCGATCTCCTTGATGGATAATTAATATTTACTCCATTAAAGAGGTGGGTAGTCCACATTAACTTTCTTATAATAAAAAGATCATATTTCACTAATACAAATGAGCATTGGCTTTGGTTGTAAGAGAAGATGATAGAATTGGACATCAGCTTTTGTTTACATAAAAATGGTTGGATATGGGGATGGGCATGGGCATGGGCATTGACTAACATAGAAATGATTAAACTTTGAAAATATTGACTAACATAGAAATGATTAAATTTTGAAAATAGTTTTGGAATTCTATCAGTTACATACACATGGGCTTTAGCCCAATAAGGAATGGACATTTGGTCATAATTCCTCAATAAAGAGATACAATTCTGAAAGACAACACCCACAATACTCTAGCGGACGAGAATATTTCCGCTCACAACACTAACACAAGTGGGGATATCCCCGTTCACATCACTAATTTGGGCGGGGATATCCCCATTCACATCACTAATTTGGGCGGGGATATCCCCATTCACATTACTAATTTGGACGGGGATATCCCCGACTCAACTGATAACACTCTGAGAGTCGGCACTCAGGGAGGCGGGAATATCCCCGCCCACACGAAGACTGGGGTAGCAAAACCCTTTTTCCCCTTTTCGTTCTTCTCCCATCTTCTTCTCCCTTCCACGATAATGAAGCTGGGATCCTTCAAAGAAAAAAAACACCAAAAGACCAGATCAGAAGGAGAATGCGACCGTCGCAATTACAACTTATTCATTTTTCCTTCTATTATCCACTTCTCTCTCTTTAATCTAATCACCATCATCTATTTCAATAGTACATATACATTGAAGAGAAGAAAGAGGGAAAATGGTTAGGGTGGTGTACAAATTAACCCCCCTATGGAGTACAAATTGCTGACTGGTTCACTTGGATGATGGATCTGGACCATCTCCTTAGTTGGGCACTCTGTTTTAGTGCTAAGGTTTGCTTAGGGAGAAGGTTCGCTATCTTTTTCTGATGAAGCTCAGACAAATTTTTGCCTCCTCTTCTTCATTAGTGTTGGTAATGGCAAAAGAAGGATTGAGGTTTTGATCCATAGGTAGTCGAGCTTGAATGTTGTGGAAGGGAGAAGAAGATGGGAGAAGAATGTAAAGGGGAAAAAGGGTTTTGGGACTTTTAAAGTAAAAGGAGCAGGGATATCCCCGCTCAGAGGGAAAATAAAAAAAAATACCAAACAGAGCTCCTATGATCACTATGGTCTTTATAAAACATTGATGGCGTTTTTTGACTTTGACAAGTCATAGGGGATTTTTTTGGTTAAATCCTCTATATAAAACCACTAAAATGTACGTCAGTACCACTTCCATCATCATGAAATCAGTATCTTGTAAATCGTTAAATATCTTTGATGATCAATGCGCATAAAAAGAATGGGAGTCCGGATTGTCTATGGCTTACATTACCATTGCCCACGATGATGTGGCGGAGTTTGAATGGCTAGTCACCGTGAAGAAAAGCCTCAGCCGAACCGAATTGAAAGCAAGGTTGGAAATTCTTGGCTTGGACTCGACTCATCCAATGCAAAAGAATTATCTTAGATAAAGTCAATGCGAAACTTAAGAGAGTCGTGTTTATTTGGTTTCAAAAGTATTTAAAAATGAATCCATTACTTATAAAATATATTTATTTACATGCTTATACATGCATCCATGATAATCAATTCAAATAAATAAATTGATATATACAAGAAAAGTATTACAATAAGAAAAATAAAAAGAGAAATATTGCATATTACATAATTTGTTAGTCAAAATAACAAATGTAAAAGATCAAATATAAGTTTTAAATTATATCCCGGTTATCATTTTTAAATTATTGAGTCCATACATAACGTAGAATTACATATAAATAAATTTTAATTATTAAAAAAATCATATAAAATGGTTCGAAATGCAAATAATTTATTAAAATAAAATAACTCGGCCGAGCCTCCCCTATTCTTGACTCCTTACTTCACCAAGAAGTAACTTGAAATAATCAAGAATCAACTCGTAAAATTTTCCAACCATCAATCAAGAACAAGAATAAGGTTGTTGTTATTAAAGAAGATGAAAGTAATCAGTTTTAACTTATAATATTGTAAGTATCTCAGTTCTCAGTTCTCCAAGGGTGTCACTTTCAGCTATCAAGATCCGTTAGGCGAAAAACATAATTTGTATTAGCAAAAGAAAAGAGACAGAACTCCAACATCAAATAAAGTGGAAAAAAGACTAATGAATAGACATGATTTCAAAATCCATGCTAATAAAATGAAGACCTGAGTGAATTTACATGGCACATGGTTGGGAATCAGGGTGTCAACTGTCAATAGGCTAGACTATGTCGGCAGGGGTGTATCCTAGCCTGGCTCATAAATAATTATGTCTCAAATCTAGGCTTTCCCTGCTCTCTCATTTTTTTTTTGCTTTTTCCTTATTTGGGTCGGTGCCAAGCTGGAGAGGAGTAAAGTCACCCACGAGGGATCAATTCCTGGTAGGTGAGATCGAGATGGATGGAAGCCTTTACCACTAAATCATTTATCGTGCCCTTTGTCTTAAGTAAGAAGTTTTAGCAATCCTTTTACAAGACCAATGACTTTCAATTTTAGCAAATTAATCTCTTTAGATAATGTTAACGGCCTGTTTGTTTACATGAAATATAGATGAATTTATGGTTAAATGAGCTCCATCTAATATTATTAAAGAGATGAGAAGTGAAGGATATTAGGTATGTGATGAAAGATTTAAGTTAGCAAAGTAGATGGGACATGACTTCCTTAGGATTTGAATTACTAGGCTGATGATTGGATATTCACATTTGATCTTCATTTTGAATCACTTATAGGGAATTCCATTACAACCCTACGCAAACGTATAGGTTAATGATAGGATTAGAACATTGTATATGATTTTTTAAAGGTTATTTTTTTATCAATAACATGACTTGAACTCAAGTTTTTAAGGTTACAATAGTGAGCACCTTCTACCATGCCATGAGCTCTTGTCCATTGTATATAATGTTGAAGGTAATAATCATAAGATCTTTATAAAGAGTACTAGCATTAAAGCCTGCGCAATACATTGATTAAAATCTCATGCAAATTAAATAACAAATTAGTGTTAATATTAAACTTAAGTATTATTAACGAAAAAATTATTTGATTAAGTGATAAACCATTTGGGTAATCATCAAAATATAAATACATATTATAAAATAACTTATAGAAATAGATTCTTATATTGCACTTAAATAATATGTGAACAAATATCTATAAAGTACTCTGCAATTTATTAATTTATCTATAAATGTTTGTATAAGTTTCAATTTTTTCTTTTTGCTGATGAGGAGACCAAACCTGTAAGTGCACCCGAAGATTAAATCCCCGGGCACATGCATTCCCCTTCTCATATATAGACCCCAGTTAATTGTGGGAATAAATCCCTAGGGTGGCCCCAAAGGGAGCGTTTCGAACATAGGACCTCCGCTTCCTGAGGCGTGGTCCTAGCGAATTGCGCCATCTTAATTAAATGTTTGAGAAGGGCTCTCCTAAATGTAGTTTTTAGTTAATACCTGGGTGTAAGTCACATTAGAGAGAAAGTTAAGTCCCTATAATGGGTTAAATTACTTTCCTCAATAACATGAGAATTAAGTGGGCTTTAATGGGTTGATAGTTGCAAAATATTATGCCAAGGAGAGGAGAGATGGCTGATGTGGAATAGATGAGTTGATGTGGCTTAAGAAAATGAGAGATTTGTGGGCTTTTTTTATTCCAAATTATCCTTGTGAAGAGTTGTTTGGTTATTAAAAAAAAAAAGACAAAGGAACAGGGTCGATTTATATAAGAATCATAGTAATATGATACTAAGTATGACTTATATAATACGTTAAACACAGATGTATATAATACTATGGGAGATGCTCTTATGCACCTATGAGAGCATCTCTCACACCTTAGTAAGAACATCTCCCTAATATTATAGTGTATAGTAGGATGTACTGGGCCCAGGTTAGGGTGAGCTAACTGGCCTTGACTCAAAAGCCCAAGCCTGGCCATCATATCTAATGAACTAAGTTTTTTAGCCCAATCCGGTCACGCAGGGACTTGTATAACTCGTCCGAGATTTCCTTAAAATGGTGCGATCGTGAAGGCCTGATGGACCAGCTCGGTTCAATGCCAAGCCCAATTTGGGTTGTAAACTGGTGGGGAAGTAAGTGGGCCAGGAATGTGTCTTGTATTGTAACCATGATGCAGCACAACCAAATTTATGTTTTACTTTACCAAAAAAATAAAAACCAAATTTATGTTTTACATTCAGTACCATACTGTCCACATTCGGGTCATGATAAGGTGAGAGAAAATGATAATATACTTGAGGTTGGGGCCCACTAGACTCACTATCAGGTTATGGAAATGATAAGGATCATAAATGAAAAATAGATACAAAAAATTTAATGGTTGGGGCCCCACCCTCCCCCAACTCTAAAATTTCTTCTCTCGATCCCAATTTAATTAATGCATTCTTCTATTATTTCAAGTAACAGTGACCATAACTCCGAGGGGTAGCCCAATTGGCATAGGATTATGATTTATTATCGAAGGTGGATTTAAAACTGCACTACCACATTGAGACCACGGGAGATTTACTTAAATGTCCCTGGCCCGTAGGAATTAGTCCAGCCCAAAAGATTGAAACACATACTCTCTATTAAAAAAAAAAGGAAAAGGAAAAAAAAAAAAGTAACAGTAACACCATCACCATGATAAATTAGGTATGGTACAGAACCACTGTAGGACATTCTCTCCTCTTATATGAGTTTTTAATAAGGGCCCGTTTGGATGTCTACAGAATAAAATACTTACAGATTTAAATATTGCAAGAATAAAACAGTATAGAATATAATAATGCAATATTATAATAGTATAATATTTTTACTGTTTGACAATTTTTTAAGAATATTACAGATTTCAAATTGAGCAGTTTGGAAGATATTATGATTAAAATAAATTACATTATAAGAAAAAAAAATTATTAAATATTTTAATTTATATGTAATTTACCACGTCTAGATAAAAAAGTAATGTAGTAAAGTAAAGTTTAACTTTCATATTTTTACTATAAGTTACTTTCTTTTATCACAAAAAACCATGGTAAAGTATAGTAAAGTAAAGTCAATAAAAAAAAAGCTATTTTATAACTTTCTCTCTCTCCGAGTTTGCTTTACCATATACTTCATCTGACTATACTTTACCTCACCTTTTTACCATGATATGACATCAATGAATCTTTATTTTACCTTACCACACCCGTAAACAAGTCATTTATTCTTTACCATATAAAACTACGATAAAATGTGATAAAGTAAAGAAAAGAAACTACTTTACCATTCCTTCCCACCTTACTTCACCATGCACTTTATCTCACTTTTACTTTACTGTCCTATGAGATTTACTTTTAATTTACTTTACCATATCTGTAAACATAAGCATTATGATGGATTTGGTGAACTAAAGTCTTTACTTTACTCTACCACTTTGTAATAGTCATTTTAAAATATTTTTATCTTGTAGAAAGTTTTCTACAGGGGGGAGCTGTATGAGAGAATATTGAGCTTTTTAAAAGAAAATAATTTTTTCTTCAAATTTTTTTTGAGTTACCAAACACACAAGATTTTCTTCTTTAAACAATGAAAGATTATATTCTATAAAATATTATTTTCTTGTGTTTTCTTGTGCATCCAAACAGGCCCTAAACTATAGGATTTTCTACTTAATTATCTATTTCATGGTAGAGAAATGCTCTTGAGCAACAACATATACAGTCCAAGTCTGTGGAGGCCGCTTTTGATCAATGCAGGCCCTTTCACACTTTATCAACATATGTTTGGCACTAGGCCCTTGAGATTCCCCCCCACCCCACCCCACCCCACCCCGCGAAAATTTTCTTGTTCCACCTCAGTTAAACATTTACAGTCATCATGCGGGGAAGCCAACAGTGAGAGGGGAGGGCTCTGGATCCCCATATTTTTTATGTGCTTCACACTGGCTTAATAATTTGGTGGCCGTAGACCATCATCTGGGATTAGCTTCAACCCACGCATATCGTGAAAATTAAACCCCTCCAGTCCAACTAAACCTATTGATCATTTGCCATAGCGGAAACTATAACCTATATCAATGTAGAGGTAACACTGTTTATCAATCATTGCATAAACAACATAAAAGACTGCTTTAAATTATGAATAGACAATAGAATCCTATCCGGTTCTCTATCTTTTTAAATTGCAATATTCCTCATGTTCCTTGTTCATGATCTGTTATAAATCCAAAGTAAAAGATGACAGGCGTCAACATCACACATACAATCTAGCCACCACCATACCTAGCCCATGCAAGATAGGAAGTAGCCATGAGATCAATTTGTCTTTTAAGTTTCAATAGTTAAAGCTATGAGTTACATACTTTGTATTGGCGTTGGTTGAGAACATGGCCACAATTCGATGATCACATCCACTACATGAAAGTCAAGCAGCAACAACACTAATTTTGTACAGGCATTGGTTCAGAACAGGGCCACTATCTGATAAATCATCAAAAATATGGCTGCGCACAATCCACTAATTTATATGGGGCTGACTTTTGCCTACCGATTCATGTTCTTACAAGCACTATGTTCATGTAATGATCCACAACCCTGTAAATCTATCAATGCAGAACAAACAAATTTCATATCAAGTGAAAGCCGAACAAACCAAAGCCTAGGACCTCATGAAGGGGAAGTCCCTGGGCTCAGAGGAGACATGAATTCTACTATGAAAGCTGCTGCCAGCAGAAACGCACAGATACACTGAAACCACAGTACTTTCTTATGCAGAAGCTTTTCGTAATTTACATACGTGGAATGTAAATAATTACTAGCATGATTGGCCCGTCACATTCCAAAGATAACAACCCAAAAAAAGAAAACACAATCCAAAGATAATACATCAAACTACTACGTAAAAGAGAGATAGGAAAACAAAACACACTCCTGATTAAAGGCTTATTAGAACCATCACACAGACCTTCGAGGATTCAGTTTTACTGTGAGAGGGAACTGCATCTCACATGATAGCCTTAGAACCTCAGATAGGCTAACCGGGTTAAGCTCAGATGGCAGCCAAACAAACTCATGTAAAAGTGACGCCACCCAAAAGCTGACCGTGGTTAGCCCAAGTGCCTTGCCCGGGCAGCTCCTCCGACCCGACCCGAAAGGCGCGAGCCTCAGATCCGACCCATGAACCGAGAACTCCACCTCACCATCTCTCCCAACAAACCTTTCTGGCAGAAACTCCATAGGCTGAGCCCACACGCTCGGGTCCCTGGTGATTGCCCACATGTTCACCATCGCGGTGGTCCCCGCCGGCACGTGGCGCCCATCCACCATCGTATCAGTAATTGCGAGGCGGGCCCAGGAGAGAAGTGGGCCCGGCGGGTGGAGCCTCAGGACTTCTTTCACTACAGCTTGGAGGTACACGAGCTCTGGGATGTCGGATTCCGTTACGGGTCGAGATTTCCCAACGACCAGGTCTAGTTCTTCGTGGACCTTGGATTGGACGTCAGGGTGGAGAATCAGCCTCGCTAGAATCCACTCGATCAAAACGGCCACTGTATCCGTCCCTCTAAATACCATTTCCTACAAATCAATACATGACAATTAGATCAATGATAATCATCATAATCAGTTTTAAAGAGTCATTAAGGTGAATTTTTTTTTATGGTTACTTACCCAAAGAACGGCGATAATATCTGGGTCAGATAACTTCTCAGAAGTTTGAAGGGCGAGCAAAACGTCAACAAAATCAGTACTGTTGCTGTTCTTCTTCTCTCGGGTCTGTGCTCTGTGCTCTTCCACAATCCGATTCACGAACCGGTTCACCTTGGGAACTAGATTGGAGCAGCGGAGTCGGATCTTCTGCGGGTCTAAGGCAGACAGGAAAGGGAGATGGTCGGACCAGTTCAACTTCCCGAGCAGGTCATAACCTTCTTCTACCAAACGGCTCAGTTCCTCTGCTTCACCCACATTCTTTAATGAAGAAGAAAGCTCGTATTTTTTCCCAAACACAGAAGACATGATGTTATTCAAAGACGCCCGTTTCAGGATTTGGCGAACCGGCATACATGCAGTGTTTCCGTTACGAAGTGCTTCTACCATTTGTTCCGCGATTTCGAACCGCTGTGACTCAGAGCCGTTGATCTGTTTTGGACAGAACAGATGTGTGGCTGCAATACGACGAAGGGTGCGCCAGTACGCGCCGTAGGGAGCGAAGCCGATAGCGCGGCTGAACATCAAGCTGTAAGCCGACTCTTTTATGGGCCGGTCGGCGAAAACAGAGCTGTTGAGGATCTCTTTCGCGACGTCTGGGTTGGAGGTGATGATGACTCGTGTCTCGCCGAGGCTGAAGGCCATGAGCCGCTTGGCGTCGAGCCGGTCGGCAACGGCTGCGAGCTGGCGGTGAGCGAGGCGCGCCATGAGGTGCATGCTCCCAATGAGTGGGAAGCCTCTTGGTCCTGGGATGATGGGGTTAGGCCTTTTAGAAGAGGATCTCCACCGTTGCTTTCCCCATGCTGGGCCACCTGGGTGAGCCCAGTAGAGGAAAGCCGTGGCGAGCCATGCGAGTAGGAGAAGGAATGCGAGGCACAGGATGTTTTGGGTGTTGGAATTGGAGTCGCATTTTGAGAAGAGGGCAAGGACCCAGAAGTTGTCTGTGGCTGTTCCCATAGTATGGATTATGAAATGGAAAGGAAGGGTGAAGGGGAGAGGAGAGAAGGGAAGAGGAGAGTAGAAGGGAAGTCCACGAGGAGGAGATTGTATGTTTGTTTGTATGATGAAGGAAGTAGGGAGGGGCATGTGGTTATATAGGGGTAAGGAGGGATGGTTACGATGGAAATAGGAGCCGTCATGCGTATATACATAACGCCATCGTAAGGAAGGGGTAGAGATTAGACTAGAGAGAGATATATGGCCATTCAGCTTCCTTTGAACTGACCTGAGAGAGTTCTCTATGCTCATCACTATTAAAATATTAGTGGGCCTTTTTTTTTTTTCAAATCCAAACCATATTGGAAAATCACCTCTTCCAATTTCAGACATGGAAATAGCAGCAGACAGTATTGGATCTTATCCTTTCAAACTTAAACATGTTGATATTATCTTTGACATATATATATTCAAATAGAAAATATTCACCTATCGCACGGGAGTATAAAGCAGAGGAGCGCAGGTGAATATCATTCTTATATATATATATATATATGTAAAAAAAAAAAAAAAAAAACCTCATTAGAATTAAATAGAGTTTGATGGAAATAAAAGTTATTTATAAAATGAGATTGAGGACATGTAAAACAAGTGAATTTAAGTCATTTAATTTTTAATATATTAATAATAATGATACTCTGATTTAATTGGAAATTATTTGAGAAGTAATTCAAAGAGGATTATTTATTTTAAGCGGTTGGTATTCACTTTATGGCGATGAACGGCTTTCGAGGATCTAGATCCAGCTTGCCCATGAAGATCATGGCAGGAGAGTTAGGTTCTGTCCGCCTACCAAAGTTTTAATGGTTATTAATGAAGAGGGAAGTACAGATTTTGGTATGTCAGGACTTGAAGTTTTTGTTCTTTTGGAGTAAACCCAAGTGAGTTGGGGCAATAAAGAAAAAAGTCTATTTGTCCCGAACATTGGGACCGGTCCGTGGACCGGTCCCAATGTTTGGGACCATTATCATGGAGGGACCCTATCCATGGACCGGTCCCAATGTTCGGGACAAGTAGCTTCTCTCGACAATGAAAGGCACCGCCTGACCTTGTCCACCTCTCCCTGCATGTCTGCTGGATCAAAATTTCACTCCAAATTAGCCCCCAAAGCTAGATTGAATTTTGTCTAAGTGACAATTGACAAGGAGAATGTGTTCTGACTGTTCTCTATATTACGGTTTGGATTTTCAAAGTTGACCCTCTACATTTGATTTGATGATTGGGACCTGATCATGGAATGCAAGAGGAGCGTTTTGGGAGGGAGTGGGAGATGGGTGACGGTTCCACTGAGATCGAGGCGTTAGTATTTACTCCTTTTCAATTTACGCGGAAGGGATAGAAACGCCAACTTTTAATTTATACAGTTTAAGATGAAGATAAGTCCGATAGTTTAGCTACGTTTCGAAATTTCAACTGTCGAAATTACGAAGTTGTACTTGGTCGAGTTGAGTTATACCATGCATGGGTTCATGCTCTAGAATATTGGTACTGGTCCTGAACAATGAGTCTATCTATGATCGAGTCTGTTTTGATATTCAGTTACGAACCAATTGGCAAATTTATTTCAGTGACCCATTCAAATGACAAAAATATCATTTCCTTGTTAAGATTTTGTTTTTTCTTACCTCTTTCCCCCTGAAAACTAAAGCCCCGTTTGTTTTGTGGAATTTATGCTGTCAGGAATTCACCATATTCAGGAATTCTTGAACATGATGTGAGGGGTTGTCCCTTTTGAAATTTCTAAATTCCATGTTTCTTTACTTGAATTCTAGCCAAAAGAAAGGTCTCTTTTGATCTTTGGGAATCCAGGAATTCCACTCCCTATATATTTTGGTGGAATTCTTGGATGCTCAAGCCCAAAATGGGCTTTTAGGAATTCTACTTTGTCTGGAAATTTAGGAATTTCCCAGACAGAAATTCCTGAAATTCTAATAAAGAAATAGGCCCTAACTGTTTTGATTTTAATGATCATAACCGTCTTATAAATCTAATTTTTTTTACTCATTTTCATTTTTTAACCATACATGTATAATGGTAGTTGAAGCATGCACCATTTGATCATTTAGGTTGGACTTGATTATTACTCTTAAATGATATAAGGGTATTTTTATTATTTTTTTATGGAGAAGAATTGATTGATAGAATTGTAGAAAAATTTTATACCTTTTTAAAATATTCGGATCTTCATGTACTTTAAAAAAAAAAAATTAGCCGAAAGTTTTATACCTTTTTTATTTTTTTTTCCGTTTCTTTTTAAAGTTAGCCCAATTGATCTATCTTTTAGTATGTTGCACATGCATAATAAGTAATTAAGTATGTCTATAAAGACATACTTAGACTTTTGATAAAGTAATTATTATATGACTTTTCATGATCTATTTGATAAGTGATTTGAGTGGCAGGATTCTTAATAATAATTTGAAAGTATTTGATATTTTTTAATATAAATTTCTTAAATTGTTGCTATCAAATAGATCATAGGGTTGCAATTGCCTTAACGACCTCAAATCCACAATTTTTAGTATGAAAAGCCTCCAAGTAATAATATGAATACAGTACTAAAAAGTAGGTTAAGTGGGGTTCACATGAAAATAAAATATGCCTCACTAAAATGAAATGAACCATTTGTAACTTAACATTAAAATAGAGTCACCAAAGGATTGATTATTTGGTACAAGTCTTCTTAGACGGCAGATTAGTTGTTAATCATGAGGATGATTTTTTAATTATTGATATCCAGAGCATTCAAACTACTACTACTCTCTTTAAAAACCAAAATTGGTGTTTCCATTACTTCCGAATTCACTAGTAGTTAAGTAGTAAATTATTCTTATGGGGTGTGATTTTTATGAATATTGAGGGTAATTAAATTAGATACAAGGACAAGTAAATGATAATTAGAATTTTAATTTCTTCAAATGTAATCTATTTTGCTTCTAAATATCTCAAAATAAAAGATTTTTATTGAGATAATCTTAGCAGATTTAAAAGAAGTGGTAATGATTAGGACAATACAAAACACTTCACTTCATTGAGCTTTTTTCTAAAAGGAAAACTACAAAAAAAAAAAAAAAAAGGCTTGAAAAAGATCATGCAATAATAGATCAATATACAGAAACAATACAAGAAGCAAATGACAAATTATTTTGGAATGAAATTTAAGAGAGCTCTGATTAAAGAATACTTGGTTGAGCCTATAAATAGATAAAGCAAAGCATTAAAGTAAAAACCATTGGGGATGGCAACTGTACATTTGGTACGGACTAGGATAAATTCAAACCCACCACATCAATCTCAAATCTATCTCATCCAAACCTGCTTCGCACTGTGACAGGTCGCTCATATGTAATACGAAATATGTCCCGTGATAGGTCGGGGTTAAATCAAATTAAAGCTTAAGTTTTTTTTTTTTTACATTGTTTTTTAATAAATAGATGAATAGAAATGAGTGTGGTAGAGATGGAGCACGCCTTCTTGTTTTCCAAAATGCCTTAAGTCAATGTTCAAAACCACAACATATTAATTTTGTCTATAACTTTCGTAATAAATATAGATATATTATATATAGACGGGACGGGTATAAAAATAAAACTCAAAACCACCCTGTATAAAATAAAATAAAATAAAAACTCATTACCAAATCCGCCCCTAATAGGAGTGAGTCAATGTGGGTCCCCGTTTAAACCCGACCCATTGCCGTTCCTAGAAACCACACAACCTAACTTCAACTAATCAAATGGCATTTGGTACTTCTCATCTGTTTTTATATTTTTTCAAGAAAATGCTTTAAATCTAAACTAATCTTCATCAAACTTTAAATCCCAAACTCAATCCTGACAACCAATGATCAGCATACTAGCATAAAAACCAACAACTTAAAAAAATAGACCTAACCTAGAAAACACAAAAAGAATACGAAGAAAAACTGACATAAATAGATCAGGAGCACTTTGCAAATGAGATTCGAAGGTTGTGATTCTATGACCCAGAAAAATGTTTTGCGAATGGAAAATCAATTAAAAGCCAAGATTTCAGCTATGCTGAATCTCTAGTCCTCAAACCTAAACCAATCTCATAATTGATCATCAACAAGTATTAATCCTTATTTCAATCCTAAAAACCAATGATTAATGCAGTAGCATAATTCCTTTCTTTACTTAAACCAGGACATAGGAATAAAAACCCCTCCAATCAAGACAAATCAGCCGCACATATCACATTACCCTTACAAATCAACTTCTTAGATAAGGGAATCTAAGGAGGAGAAAAAGAACAAAAAAAAAATAAGAAGGAAGTTCGACACATATAGATTGAAAGCATTTTGAAGTGACATTTTTAAGGATTGTGATTTTTAACAAAAATGAATGTTTGAGTCCATTTTGAAGAGGAATGAAAATCAATAAAATCAAGGCATCTGCTTTGTTCAGTTTTCGGTCATCAGATCTAAATCAATCTCAGTCGACCCAATCATCATCAAACCTTAAGGGCTTTTAACAAGTTTGATATGTTTGTAATAGATCTTATTCAATCAGATCTGCTTAAGATATACTTATTTCAATCACGCCCTTTGAAAAATAGATGGTTTGGTATGTTTCGTTCAATTAAAAAAAAAGGGTCATATAATGAGAGTTATATGAGCAATGTTGTTATCCAGTAAAAGTAATATAAGAAGATTTGTCATACGGTAAAAGTTATATGGCCAAAATTGTCAAAAAAAAGGACCAAATATCTAATTTCTTTGGCATTCTGGCATGCTTGAAAAAGTTACATTTTTATTCCTTTTTTAAAAAGGAGGCAAAATGTGATAAAGTTGATTCAATCAGACATTTATATGATTTCCTCTAACAATATTAAGCACTCAAACATCAATTTAAATCCATTTTAAAGTCAAATAGAAACCTAAAAAGTAAACTTGTCAATCGATAGCTATCTTTAATATAATCCTAACAATCAATGATCCATGTACTAGGATGGTCCCTCTCTTTAAACCCTTCTTTTAAACATGCATGACAATGGAATAAGAACCCTTCAAATGAAGAAAAATTAATAGAACAAACATAAAGTGACACTAATACACAGGAAGTACTTTGCAAATGAGAATTAATGATTATGATTAGGAGATCCAAAGAAAATGTTTGAGTTCATCATGATGGGGAATAAGAAATCAATAAAATCAAGGCATCACCACCCCTTTACTGGTGAGGCCACAGAACCAACAAGGATCAATCCTTGACTCTAGTGCTAATAGTGATAGACTTGGTGAGTGCGAGTACTTACTTTACAAAAAAGACGATCATTTTTCCGCAACAAGGCTTTAATCTTACTTTAGGAAATTTCTCTTTTACCTTAAATTTATTTGGTCTCATATCTAATAAGTGATTATAATATATTTTAATTCATATTTATCTAAATTCTGAGACGTTGTTTCATGATAACTTTTCATAGATTTGGCTCACGATAAACTGAAATGGTGAAACATAATTCACATATCTGACCCAACTTAGCTAGGATGCGGCTTTGATGATAATGATAACAATGGTGATTTATCTGACCATTTCAAGCAAGTAACTGACTAATGTGGCACGAATGGAAGTGTGCGAGGGCATGGGTGTGAGCAAGGAGTGGGAACTGGGAACACTTTTTTTTTATTACACATGTGCCCATAGTTTGTTGGTAGTTCTTATTAAGGGTGGATGGTGAATATTTCCTAGTGGGGCTACTATACTATATTAAATACTATGAGGTTGCCAATTTGTAAAATGTAATTATGATTAAAACCTTTCTTTTTGGGTTTTCTTTTTATTTTTGGTTGGGGGTAGGAATGCCTCAATCTTGTCCCACTACTACTATCCTACCTCTTAGGTAGTGTTTGGTTCGCTGTAATGAAGGTCGGAATGGAATGGTCATTCCAATGGAATGATCATTCCAATGGAATGATCATTACCGCGTTTGGTTCACCAAAAAGTGACGGAATGACCATTACCTCCGAAATCCCCCATTCCCTTATGTAGAGGAATGACCATTCCACTGGGAAGGCAGAGGAATAGTCATTCCATTCCTTTGTAACTTTTATTGAGACCAAAATACTCTTGTTTCACATCCTCTACGATTATAAAAGAGAGCAAGATGCAATTTTTTTTTCACTACACCATTGTGGGGCCCACCCCCAAATATTATAATATAATATAATAATATATTATTATGAGAAATTGCAAACTTTTTCACTACACAATTGTGGGGCCCACCCCCAAATATTATAATATAATATAATTTAATAATATATTATTATGAGAAATTGCAAACTTTTTCATTACACCTTTGTGGGGGTCACCCCTAAATATTATAATGCAAACTTTTTCACTACACCATTGTGGGGCCCACCCCCAAATATTATAATATAATATAATATAATAATATATTATTATGAGAAGTTGCAAACTTTTTCATTGCACCTTTGGGCCCACCCCCAAATATTAAGATGTGAGCCCCACTTAATAATATATATTGGTGGTTCATAATGAATTTGGTTCATTATGAATTGAAGTATGGTCTGGGGACCACAGTTAAGAGTCTTGGGTATAGTATTGTATTTTTGACTGACCCAAAGATAAAAATCTAACAAGGGTATTTTGGTCAATCTTATGTAAATTTTATTCCATTCCGGGCATCATTCTGGCGTACCAAACGCATGAACAAGAATTAGAATTCTATTACTGGATTAATTCTTCAGTGGAACCAAACGTTGGAATGGGAATGACCATTCCTACTTCATTCCATTACAAACTCATTCCGGCCTCCATTCCATTCCCACCTACAACTATTCCAGCAAACCAACGCTACCTTATAGGTTATTACCAAAGTTCTATTCAAAGAGAAAAGCTTGCATATAAATTTCAAATCTAAAAAAGATGAAAGAGGTTAGTCATTTGCACATGAAATAAGTAGTTCTTTCTCAATAGAAACAATGCTATAAATTTCAACAATCTCCACCATGACAAGAATTGCATCTAAATAACTGAGATACTCTACAAATTCTTCTCCAAATGTGATCTCATGCAAAGTACGGTATACTTACTGAACTAGTGGATTAGGATTATTTCTTTGTACAAACTTCTCCCACTTTTTTCCAACTAGATTGATGAGATGTATTGATTATTGAGCAACAGAAAGCAAGCAGAGATCTGCCCGTACTTGAAACTTTGAATTCAAGATTCTTATATAGATTGTAAAACTTCGATAAACACATGAATTATTATGAGCAACCATATGTAGTTCAGAATGCAAGAAAAAATGAAATATGAACTAAAATAGAAGCAGCGCAAATAACTGACTTTGATATTAGATTCTAATGGTTTTGATGGTATTTTGTTGATAGTTCTCATAATACAATTATAACCAAAATTTTATTCAAAAGAGGTAATTGTATTTCTCACATTCAAATGTGAACAAAATATGTTTATAATCCCATAAGACAAGTAATCTTTTTCTTTTAATCCTAGTGTGTTTCATATTATACAATATATTTCGCAATTTAAGTCCTACTTGTGCACTAAGTCAAAGGCCCGAATTTAGGGCTATATATAGGGTGTCACTCTCAACCCTAGAGGTATGGGTGTGTTTACTAAAAATTAGAAACACTACCACTCTCATTAATCTGAGTCAGAGATATCTTAGAGAGAGATTATTTTCTAGAACCATTGAGAGATCGTTCTCAATGGTTGCTCTAGAAGGTCATTATTGCTTCTACCTTTCTCGTAGAAGATAGTTCATCTTGACTGACAAAGTGTGAGAAGATCAAGTAAGGAGAACAGGACATGGTGGATGTCGTGTCAGTAGATTCTTTGCAATAACAACTACAGTCCTTAGGTCGAGGTACAGAATCAGGGAAAGGAGCTGTAAGTATATCTTGAAACTATTCGTTAGTTGTTGATTCTTGGTTCGTGATTTTTTTCCCTAAATAGGGTTTTCACGATAAATATTGTGTCTGCCTTTTTGTGGTACGTGATTGGTAGATGTTAGAGATTATGTTTAGGTTGTTAGAAATTCTAGGGATAGAATAAGAGTTTGAGTTTGAACTTATTATCTTATCAGTGTTTCTCTCTTGTATAGATTGAGGAGTCTAGATGTCAATAAGCGGTGAATTTATCTAAAAGTCTTTATGGTATCAGAGCGTGGGCCCAGCGATGATCTTGCTATCAAGCTAGGTACGATCCTACACCGTCAATTTTTGTTTTATTTCAATAAAGAAAACCAGTATCTTCTCCCATCTAGTCATCCTTTCACCTCAAGCCTTACGATCTTCAAAACTTCTGGAAGATATTGTGTTAGATCTAATCTAGTGGACCATCGGCACCGACAGACTCAAGATGGACGATTAGCGATAGAGATGGATCATCTAACAGATAGTGATCCCCAAGAAGAAGAAGTTATGATCATTTATGCAAATATATGTCATTTATATATATATTTTGATTAAAGGATTTTATTTTTAATGTCAACAGTCATATATCATTTCCTTGAAATGATCATGTGATTGAGGGGAGATGCTAGAGAACATTGAGTTGTTAGAGGATTGTTAGAGAATTGACAGGATTAGGATAAGAGTTAGTTTGAATTTGAAATTGAAATATTTTTGGTATAAATTGAGAGGAGTTTCTCTTATGAAACTTACAGTGAAATTTATGGAAAGAAGTGACTCCAAAAGCTTTGATGGATGAAGATTTGCGAAGATGTTGGTTTTCTTTATTGAAATTCTTTAAAAAAAATTTGACGGTGCAGGATCGTACCCAGCTTGATCGCAAGATCATCGTTGGGCCCACGCTTTGATATCATAAAGAATTTCAAGAGTCACTTCTTTCCATAAATTTCACCGTAAGTTTCATAAGAGAAACTCCTCTCAATTTATATACAAAGATATGTCAAATTTAAATGCAAACTAACTCTTATCCTAATCCTATCAATTTTCTAACAATTCTTTAACAGATTGTCTGATTGGTTATTTCCGTTGTATTGATTAGTTAAATTAAAACCAGTAATCCATTTTGATAGCCCGTAAAAACTATCGAATTACCTAATTTCAAATTGCAGCCAATTCACAATATCGCCAGGAAGTGCCACTTCTAAGAAAAGGAAAAACGAAAAAAAAAAAAGAACAGGGAAAGTAGCGTGTCTTATAACTTTGGGTCTCGAAAATCCACCGTTTTGTGGTTTGACCAACCTTACAAGCTCTCTGACACAAGCTTTGCCCATCACTTGTGCACTGTATCTGGTAGAAAAATGAAAGAAATAAAGTTAAGACTCGGTGCATGTTCCTGCTATAGCCTCTCATGCAATGTTTCCCGTTTCGAGAAAAGAAAATCTATAAAATGTTTGAAAGAGGTAGAGCAATTGGCCCCATTAAATGCAATGTTCCCTCTACAAAGTCGCCATAGAATTTATTTATTCCAACTATTTAAGATGGACCTTTGGCTGCAGCCACCGCCATAAACAGATATAACATTTTGAAGATATCATAGTATTTTTTTAAAATTTAGTAGCCCGACCAACTCGACCTGAATTTAAATGAGATAGGGCTGAGATGACGACGAGACAACGATATTACATGAAAAGAAGAAAAAATGTATTTGATATATTTTTGATATTGTAAAAGTTTTTCTTATTTATCCAGTGAATATTCATCACACATGCACTAAATTACTCTATACAAATTCCTAACCAAAAGGGCAACAATCTGAGATTAACATTGCCAATTTTCTAATTATCACATTTCTTTTCGACGAGGAGTAAGAATTGTCTATTTTTTATTATTATTTAAATTTTTTTTGCGACATTTCTTGTAATTGCCAATAATTATTTTCATGTTGGACTGATTCAAAACACAAAAAAATAAAAAAGTAAAAAATCTCTATGTTCTAACGTTCAAAGTTGCAATATTTATGTCTATACTTATTAGTAATCAACTAGGAGAACATATCAAATAGATGGAATAAGCCTATGATGACGACGATGAATACTTGTAGTTGTTAATCTAAAATACAAGGGTAATGAGATGAATGGTCGGATATAAGAACAAAATAAAGTATAGCTTTTTAGGGTTTCAACCTCCGTTGAAAGTCTCGTACGGAAAATTTTACATCATCATCTATAATTTAATTGGGCCTCACTTTGTGGATATTGGTGGAGAAAAAACACCACCATTTTTTTTTTTTTTTTTGGGTTAGGGGGGGGGGGGGGGGGGGTGTTTCCCCAACTTCTCATCAACTATTCTTTAATTTTTGTTTTTCCTTTTGAAGTGAACATTTCATCATATTATTGTTGATGAAATGATATTTAGTGTAAGACCTAAGCAATGGGGCTCCGTGGACTACCAATTCAGGAGGTCCCTCTGTATCCACCGACGTAGTGTAGAGTACTGGAGTCGGTGGTTCGCACTCACACCATTCGCGTGAATACTCCGTCATCTTTCTAACCTTCCGTCATGCTAACGGCTATGGCCGTGGGGGTATTTTGGTCATTGAAAAAGTTAGACGACCGTTTCGATCTTTCAGATAAAAAGCTGACAACTGGTAAAAACGCTCGTAAGTCGGTAACGCAAGCGGAGATTGTTACGCAGGAAAACGTGAGAGGTGAAGCTGCAAAACAGATTCTGGCGTTTCAGAAAACATACAACCTCCTGCCTCAAGTGAATGTGTGGAATTAGGAGGGAAAAATTTCACAATAGGACTCGGATTTTGACAAGTTTCTAAATCAGGAAAAAAAATTCTTTTCAAAATAGGGCTTAACTTTTTTAGTTTTATTTCAAATTAGGACATACGACAAAATTTAAAAGTTATTTTTTTTGTGACATTTTGATTTTATTTGAGTTTTCTTCTTTCCTCTTTCTTCTTTCTCTTCCCTTTTCCCTTCTTCTTATTTCCTCTTCCACATGTGGAGTAGTGTGCGCATGGGCGGAACCAGAGGGGGGCTAGCCCCCAAATTTCAAGAACCCCCTATTTATTTACAAGTTTTTTATAGATTTTTACATGCAAACCCCCCCCCCCCCCAAAAAAAAAAAAAAAACAAAAAAAATAAAAATAAAACAAAAAAAAATAAAAAAAGCCCATATATGTTTTAAAAACTATATTTATTTCTTATATGTAGCCCTCTTAAAATAGTTTTCCTATGTAGCGGCCCCACAATGAAAAATCTCTGGGTCCGCCCTCTAGGCGTCCGGTGTCTGCTGGCTGCATGATATGGATGTAAGCAACATGCTGTGGCCACAGGTGGAACTAAGGGGGGGCTAACGGAGGGGGTTGCATTGCTAAAATTTTAAAAATTATTTTTATTTCTTACAACATTTTACAATTTCTCACATATGACCCTTCCAAAATATTCAACAACACCCATATATATTTAAAAGCTAGATGCATTTTTCATATATGGCCCTCTTGAAAAATTTCTTCTACACAGCGGCGGCTCCTAGGAAGAATTTCTGGGTCCATGCTTACCGTGGCTGCTGGCGGCACCACTTGTATATTAAAAAAAATATAGAAAGATGAGGGAAGAAGAAAAAGGAGGAAGGAAGGAAGCTCACGTCTCATTAGAAAATCTTAAAAAATCTCAAATCTCGCAAGTTGTCTTGATTTTAAATGAAATTGAAAATTTTAAACTCTGTTTAAAAAATAAACAAATCTTTTTCTGTGCTGAATTGAAAACTGGGGTTGTTTGGAAACTTTTCCGAATTAAGAATTAGGCCCTTGTGAATTGTGATCATGTGATCGAGTTTGTTCGAGGAATACATGACTACATGAGGTGTGCCGTTTGGAGCATAAAGCGGCTCCTTCAACTGGATCCGGTTACGTCACCACGCGTATTTCCCGTTTACGCGTGAACGGTCAGATGTTAGTGCACGAGCACGAGGGATGCTCCCGTGCCGTTGATCTTGTCCTTGTACAAGCAACCAGGTTGTCCAGAATATGGAATTTATTTTCAACGCAGAAAAGCCATAGACTTCGGTCTTCCTAATAAAATAATCAGGACCAAACCTATTTTTCTATTTAATTGTTTGGTGGATTCTTTGTAAAAATGCCCTTGATCTCACACAAAATTAGTTTTCATGCACTCGGTTTAAATATTAGGGTTCGTTTGTTTGCATCGAATTAAATTTCTATAAATTTTAAAAATTGTGATACTAAAAATACTTGATTTTGATAAAACGAAGGAAGGAATTCAAGAATGTGCATCAAATAATTTCACTATGCAGAAAATGAATATCAGCAGTCACCTGAGTCACGAATTGAATCCCATGAAAGCTTTGTGTCTCATCAGTATTTCTACCTTAATTATTATCTCTGCTCCCACCTCTTCAATGTTCCTTTGATAGAGCCCATTCAACATTTAATTATTAGAAAAAATAATTTCACATAAACAAATGGACCCTTAGTATCAAGCACGTAAGGGTTGAAAAAACTCATTATTGATTGCTTTATTAATATCACAACATTCAAGCGGAGGATATTGAGATAGGAAAATCTCTTTGTGGATATGATTTTAGGCAAAAATCATCTAAATTATATCATCAAAGCTTTTGGATTAGGGTCCAAATTTAAACAGTTTTTTAACTTACACTTTTTTTGATACTAAATCCGACCGCAGGTATATTTCATATTAGTGTAAAATTAGGATGAGTGTCAACTCACGGATAGTTAGTGAGTGCAAGGAGGTTGGATCTATCACAAAGGGTCTTATGTGGTGGTAGAAAAGCCATCCCTCATTAGAAACGTCCTCATGATCAGTGTTTTCCTAATTCTAGATTTAGCATCTGTCAATGCTTGTTGAAATGTATAGATTGTATCAGTGAAACATGTGTAGATCGTAACAGTGAAACATAGATAGATAGGATATCACACCAATTCTATATGTCGATTAAATGCAATCTAATCTAATCTAATCTAATATTTGCTATGTTCATAGTGGAGGGGCATTTATGGAAGATGGCCCTCACTGAATGAATCCATAAAAGCAAATTTCACATCTCTACCTCGAATCAAATTTCATATCTTCTCTTTGGATTGTTGGAGGACCTACTGTTTCTGAGGAACTTCCTTTTCATTTTCATATGGTTCTTCACCTTGTTGCCTTCACAGCAAAGTTCCAAGCATGGACAATATTATATGACCAATGGCACTAGATCTTTAAAGATGCCTTTAGATGCCGAGTGCTGGTCTTTGTTCTGGTCCTTGTTTATGCCACCATGGATCCCACATAAAGGCCTGTTATGGCTCTGGGGACCAAAAGCATGACTCCACAATCTTGCCACTACATGTAAATAATTCTCCCCAGATTATTCTGAGTATGAGCTTCCAATTGATAACAATGATAGCTTCCTTTGCAGATGAATGATCTTGTGTATAAAAATGCCCACTGAATGGTTTAACTGATGTGCTTCTCCGATGAATATGGTTTTAGATCAAATATGTAATGGCCAAAATATGGAATAAGATGCTGCAAAGACACGATATGGATATGGGATGGATATAACTTTTACACCAAAAAGCAGCAAATATGATACAATAAGGACATCATGTTCATGTCAAGAATCCAAGTATTATAGTAACCTCACGAAAGAAACTTTCCTCAAATTATGCCCCACTCATGATGATCTAATCAATGTATAAATTATCAAACTAGGCCCCACTGCTCTGATGGTTAATTTGGATTGATGGACATACACACACACACACACACACATATATATATATATATATATATATATATGCATCAACTGAAAAGTGTACGGATTTTCACAGGGATCCAGTATGTAATACAGACAGTATCATTCCTTCTATACTCGTGTAATTTTATGGAGGACATATCCTCTATGTGAGCTCAAAATAGTCAATTAGCACGGAATCGTCCAAAATACCTCTTTCCTCATGGTCCATCACTAAGCCGAATTTAACCCATTTAGCCAAATCACATGTGTACGCATGACCAATCTGATAGTAGGCCTTGTTGCAATTGAAATGAGTTTTGACTCCATCAGTTTATATTCAAGAACTTGAACCCTCAATAATTCCGTTTGTCCATTATGGGTTAGGTAAGGCAAAACTAACTCGATGGAATATGACTCAATTTGTAATTATTGTATCATCAGCCTATCAATCTGACCACAAGACCATTCACCTTAACTTGTACCAAGTCAATGGTATGCATGCCTTAAAATAGAAAATGCCGATGTACTATACGTCCTTGTCCAGGAAATCATGCAATCTTAATACCACAAAACTGGTTAAAACTACGGTCAAAATGTGCTTTCAGTTAACAGTGAGGAATCTTTGAATGGTTTACAAGAGAGAATAAGAGAATATGTTGTGTTTTGCAATGTATCCGTGGTCCTTGACAAGCTTTTCATGCATTGGACCATGAACAAGTTGCAGTGACAAATCGCCTTCCAAAGGTACCCCCATATCGGATTTGGCATTTGTGGTGCTTGTGTCCATGCAACAAAGGGCCTTTGGATTGGTGGGGATCGATAAAACTGGGGATTCAATAGATTTTGAAAGATAGATTTGAGATTTTATTGGGGAAAAAAATGAATGTGCATATATACCTTAAAAGAGCACCATCTTTAGTTACTCGAGCTTTAGAATATGCCTGAGAACCAACAGAGACATGGCCAATTATATCAGAAAGTGTCCAACAACATGCTTTTTATATAATCCGCGATCAAAGATTTGATGCTTGATCGATAGAAATCAGAGAATTACAATAATATTTTTTTTTCCTATTCTTTTTTGGCATGTTTGGATGTAACATTCACTACTGCCAAACTTATTTATTTAGTGAGAGTTTGGTGGATGCCTGGACACTGATTTGCAGGTCACTTAAAGAGGGTTAGGCATAGATTACAAGCTTCGAATACCATAAAGCAAAATATTTTGATAAATTTTTCGATACCATCTTGCGACACATCCAAACACGCCCTTTAAAGGTAGAGCAGGAAAGCAATGATAGCTATGCTCTAATTAATCAAAGAGTTTGGTGCCTGAAATATGCTGTGCCAATTCAATCCCACCTTGGCAATCTCACCAAAAAGTCTTTCCAGCAGTCCGGATCCTTGAGGTCCGGGATTGCACATCATTTTAAACCCTTCAATGGGAACCACATTTGTGATTTAAACCTCTAAAATTCATGACTACTGCACCTTGAACTATCATTAACATAAAGTTTCACTTAAATCAGAGTTATACACACTATAAGGTTGATCACGTGAAGTTTTAATCATGTTTTTTCACATGATAATCTGATGGTCGGCATTACTCATTATAAAATTTGACACAATAATTGTCCAAAGTGTTACAATATTTTTAGTGGGTTGTATATCAAATGTGGGTCCCATCAGAAGCGGAAGTTTTAATTTTACATTTTGACCCCCGATGGAAAACTTCTTGGTTCGGCCACTGGGTCTATTTATAAGGATGTGCTTAGAGAATCACTAATTCTAAGCCTCAGAGAATTTCAAATGCATAATATTTTAGGGAGTTTCACTGTTTAATCCCTCATTTTTCTTGTTGTCTCGGTCACTGTCGTTTCTTCGAAAAACCAAAAATTCCCATGATATAATGGGTTTACAATGGGTTTATCCCATGATATCATGGGTTTTTCTAGAATCTATAAAAGAAAAACTACAAATTAATAGATCCCATTGAGTGATCACTAAATGTGGATTTCGTTTTTCAAAACTCAATACATGGTGAAAGATTAAAATCATCAAAAAAAAAAAAAAAAAAAAACCTCTGGAACAAAAACCCATGATATTATAGTTTTCGGTCAAAATCCTCAAAAATTAGTTTTTTATCAGAGTAAAATGATTTGCTGTTATTTTGGGGTATTTTGCCATTATCTTGTGACGTATGGTGCCTGAGAAGATGGATTAAATCGTAATAATCCCGAGATTTTATCTCTAGCCAATCCTCTTGGAAGTCTTACGCCGGTAGGCTACAAATGTATTGAGTTTGAATCCTATGATTCTGGGAACTAGAAAAACCATATAATAACTAGGCCACAAATCCTTAAGGTGGAGCCATATTCTCCCTGCCTAAAACCACAATTCCCTCGTGCATAGGCTTTGTGATAAGTTACTCTGTGGGCTGGGGCCATCGCAATTTGGTCACGTAACAAATATATGATTTATAACTCTTTGTTATGTGTTTTTTTATTCTTGTATTCTATACCTAATCTATTTTTTAATAAAGTGAATCTTGACCAAGGCCCTACCCGAGAAGGCATCGATTTTAATAGTTTTTAATAGGCATGCCTCACTATAGAGCCTCACTATTTTTCTGAGAGTCCCAGGTAGAGCTTACAAAGGGTTGCACTCTAACAATAACCCAGACTACTCTACTAGTGGCTTATACCTCTGTTTTTGGGTATTGGAGCATATCGTGAAGTGCATAATGCTATGTTGGGAGCTTAAGGCAAGGCTAGGCTAGGCATGGATCAAATTGGTGTAGGCTGTTGAAGAGTGGGTTCTATTTAAAGGGGAATATTAAAAAGTATTTATAAGGTTTTGGTAGGAATTGTTAGCTAAAGAAATTTAATATAGTATTAAAGTCAACCGGTCGTGAGTTCAAATCCCAAGAGGAACGACTCGGAGCAAAAAAAAAAAAAAAAAAAAAGGCGTGTCGCCAAAAGTGCGTCGACCGAGTTCCACCTGAGGGGGAGTGTCAAAGAGTGGGCTCTACCCAAAGGGGAATATTAAAAAGTATATCCGCTGCCTCTACTAACGCTTTGAGGCTTTTATAAGAATGGCTAGCTGAAGAAATTTAAGATAGGATAGGGCTATCAACTGACTAGGTTTGGGCTAAATTCATACGCCTCTCTATCCAACCCAACGGGTTGTGGTTCTATTAAGGAGAGGAGGACCATTTCTTGGAATCCCCCACCTTTTGGGTGTCTTCAAGTTAAACATGGATGAGACTTTGAGGGGTAAGTCGGGTCCGGCGGGTATTGAAGGGGTGCTTTGTAATAGTATGGGAAAAGTTCTGCTTATGGTATGTGGGAGTGTGTGATTCTAGTGAAGCGGAGGCGACAGCTATCTTGGAGCTCTTATGTTGATTTCGAGTAGACATGGTGGTGTGCTTGTGGTGGAAAGTGGTCCATCTATTGCGTTGAGTTTCTAATCGAAAGTCAAACTCTTAGAAGTTTCATTTCTATTTCAATGAAACTAGGGAGTTATTGACAATTGTAATTATCTCTTTCCGCCGTGAGGTTAGATCCAGCAAAGCAATGCAACCGTGGATGTGTTATCCAAGCAAGTGGTTGAAAGTTTATTTACTTGGATGGGTGTGGTTATGTAATTGGAGTTGGGTGTGGACCGTGTGGTATAATGCTTTTGTACTATTCCCTTCTCCTTTTTGCTTTTGTTTGTTATGCTTTGTATTTTGGACTTTATTTAATGAATTTTTGTTAGTGTTCAAAAAACAAAAGAAAAAGAAAAAGAAAAAGAAAAAGGAAGAAAGTATTTAAAGACTTGAATTCCAGATTGGCTTTGACATGGTCCCTTATACCTACTTTCAGCCTCCTCGAAACAACTGGTATGGGTGGGCAAGTACACCCGATGAGATGATGGCCCAAGTCTTTAAGTGTTAGGTAAGGGTTCGACCTAATAAAGGTTTCATATCCTAATTTGGTGCGTCCCACCCATCTTCCATGATGATTGCCTGATATCTAGTGTTACTAGCCAAACATGGCAGCTAGCTTCTGTTGGACGAACCCTTTGATGAGAACTTGTCCACAAATGCCACATTATAACAACATGCATGGGGTAATATAAATGGAAGAAATGGTGATAGCCATTTCAAGAACTGCAATGATCGGTGTGAAATGAGTCATGGAAGAGATGGTGATGAACTTGTTCTCATGCCGTCAAAAGATCATTATATGGAATTCTTTATAGAAATGGAAAGTCTTTTCTTTTTTAATATTAGTATTATTGCTGAAAACCCAAAATCATGATGGCCTGTTCAATGTGCATACTGTTTAGTACTCACTAATAGCAAAAATATTTACATATATAGGAGATATTGCTCCAATGAGAGATGTTCTCACCTTATTATGATAGATAAGGTGGGGGCCCTCACATTCATATCCAATGCTAACAACTTAAATGTGAGCCCCCTCATCTTATCTCTCATACTAAAATGAGAGATATCTCTCATAAAAGCATTTCCCTCTATATATATATAATATATACATGTTATATATGTTAATAGACATTGGGTCAGGCCAGGCTAGGTCAATCCCTAACTCATCCCTCAAGGTTGTGGGCATCCCAAAATCAGGCTCTATCCTACTCTTGCGCTTTAGGAAAAGAAGAAAAGTTCTTGCTCTGAAGGCCGGGCAAGGTCCCCTCATCAAAGGGCTAGATTGAGAGCCCCAGTCCCGGCCAAGGGCATATAGAAGACGGTTAATTAGCCACGACTTGCAATGCATCAAGAGTTACCCTTCTTTGTAACATCCGGTGAAAGTGAGAGGAGGAATCTTCTTCATCAGGTCATAAGCTCCATACAAGGGTCCTGGTATTTTTACGGGCCCTACCACTTTGACAGTTGGATAGAAATGTCCACATTTGGACGTTCTTAAATAAGAAGATTTCGCATTGAGACAGATAAGTTGGCCATAAGGTGGGAAGTAATACTTGAAAAAACTAACATACATCCTTTGCAAATGTGGTAAGGGGGAATCATTGGCCATTCTATATATGCATTTTAAAAGGCAGAGGATCCAGCGTTAGATACAGTCAACATGCATCCATGTGATCCAATCTTTAAAATCATCTATTGGCACATACAAAGTACGTACACAGCAAATGCAACCTTCTTCTTCTGCCTTTGGACTGTATAAAAGAATTAAAAAGGTTCAGTCTGTTCTATATTGCTGATTGCATGCATTGCACTTGCATGCACGATCCAGACAGGCCAGGACACTTGCTTGAATAAAGATCGCATTAGGCGCCGTCTCCAAGTACCATTCTTTTGCACATGATAATTATAAAGATATAAGGCATTGATCACTAGGTGAGGTCTGTGAGGATCACAACAGTGATGTTATGCCCTAAGCAAAAACAGGCTGGTGGATGATCTAGTGGCCCACATGCATGTTGGACACAGATCTTTCATATTTCATGAAAATATTATGTCCCACTGGATTTATTGAAAACAGTAGTAGGATTAAAACTCTTTATTTTTATTTTGGTTGAGTTATTTAAAAGTTATTTTAGAGTTTAAGTAGTCTTAGATAACCTTTGGAAAATCCACTTTTAGAGGCTATGTGTATTAAAATTGATTTTCGGTGCGGAATCAGCTTTAAGGCGTTTTTCCACTTTCTTCAAAAATAAAAAAAACAGCTGGCTTTTTCAAGAAGTTCTCGTTTAAAACAATTATATATATATATATATATATATTGAACAAGTTTGTCTATATAGCTTTTACTATACAATGAGTTTGTGTACAAGGTTTACCCTTTTTTTAAATTGAATTAGACATATCAAATAATCTTTTGGTAAAGGGTGTGTCTAAACTGTTTCAAAATATCAGACTTGCCAAAAAGGCCCTTTGTATAAGCAAGAAACTCCTTATTGCTAGATGTGGATGTTTGGCAATCAAATCCTGAGGATTCATCACCGATTTCTCATGAAGTTAATGAAAACTCATATTTGACAATTGTAAGTAAATTCTTTTGACAATTGTAAATCTTTAAGGATTTGGACAAGTGAAAATCCTCTTTTTCAAATCCGACACCCTCCCATAGGGTTGAAATTTCTTATTTTGTGGAATTACACACCCATACTAATTTTTCTCAACTATACCTATCAATTCACTCTAATATTAATGTGGAATCCTTAATGAGAAATCTTGATGTCTACGGCAATGAAGTTCATAAAGGGTCCCCTGGATGATAGCTTGGTTCTTGAAAATGTACATACTGTTATCAATAAACCTGGTTTGACATAGACCAATGCTTTTGATGGTTGTGTCCGAACAATTCAGCGTCGTAAATTAAATAAATAACTGCCTAGACCAATAGAAACTGCGTGGCACGCGTGCCTAGCATGTTGCTAAACATAATTTGAGAAACACCTTCATATATATATATATGAAGTTGGCAAACCTTCGGGTTTTTTTTTTTTTTCAGTTACTTTTGGGGGCATGTTAGTTTAGTTCCAAACTATTTTGGGTGAAAGAATGGTATTTGGTCATTAATGGTGAGAGTGTTACAGCATAGTTATACAGTGGACTGTCACATTTATGCAGAAAATAGACCCCCTCAGCCACTACCTAGTTCTGTCCCTGGGCTTTACTTTCCCTTCTTGCAAATGAAACCAAACCTCTGTGTATTTCAACCAATCAATCAATTATTCCATACATTAATTTTGGTTAGTGCCTAACAAAATCAAAACAAGAGAATCAAACTCACTGCATTTCAGATGTATACAACCTGTAGTGTAATAAGGAAATAATGTCAGAAACTGTGTTAACAGTTTGTATGGATTTTGTAGGATAGATTCAAAACTATGAGGCATTTTCATTTTGAGCCAGAAACTATATATGTTACATAATTTTAACTCTCCACATCTCGAGCTAGAGAGGAGTTCCTTCAATTAGCTTTTCTTGAAGAAAGAAGACAAAAAAATGGTGTCGGTAACTTGGTCTTGAGAAGGAAGTTAGGAACACAACGAACATCAAGATCTATACAAATAACCCACTTTGTGAAGACATGATAATCAATCTCAATATGCTTTGTGTGAGCATGATAAAATGAGAATTTCCGTCCAATGATTTGCACTTGTGTCATCACATCAAATAGTCAGAGGTGAGTGAATATCAATAACGAGATCATGGAGAAGATCGAGTCCGAATCAATCTAGATTAGGCGCGGTGGTTGTTTGATTCTCTGTCCAATGATACAGATTATCAGTCTCGTGGGTGCTTTGCAATATTTCATCTTGACACCACCCAATATTGCTTTTAGCGTTAATTAGTTTTTCCAATTTTTGCACTTCCGTCCAGTGGTTTTTGATGAAGTGGGAAAAATAAATAGTTTCGAGAAAGAATGTCTTTTTTGCTGATTTAGAATTTCTTCCCGAAAAAAGATGTGAATAGGACTCTCCTTTTATATTTGTACACACATATAATAAGATAATAAAAAAGCTTTCTCTTCTCCCTCTAATCCTCTTTCTCTTTTCTAACACTTAACTACTTTTAGCAAAAATTAGGAAAATAATTTTATTTCTCAAAAGGGTGAACAAACTAATCTTTTTTTTTTTTTTTAATCTAGTGAAACTTAATTTCATATTGATGATGAAAAGTGACAATCAGACTATTTAATAACTGTATTCTCTGAAAAAAAAAAAATGTCGAAATGGTCTTCTTAATATGTTTCTCTATTCCAATCTAAGCAAAAAGAGAATCATTACTGGAGAAAGTTATGAATCTATAGGAGGGATTCTCCTCCTCTAAATTCCACTTTATTTCTTCACTTAGTGCACATTTTTCGCATCTAAATATTGCATACGGTAAACAGGTACCAAGGAGCAAAATTATGCTCCACTAAATTGGATTTTTGAAGATATGGAAATATTCCATATGATGATTTTAACCAAAAAAGTTCTCATTTGTTGATGCTAGCTTTTAGGTATAAACACGATTCTAAGGTGACCAATAAATTTGTAGTCCCACCAATTAGCTTGCTACGGACTATTAACTAAATATCCTGGTTAACATCTCTTTTGTAATTGAGAATCTAGTCTTGGTGTCTCCCCCTTTTATTGATAAATCATAAAATGATTCTTGGCATATATGTGGTCCACTGTCCACATGAACTTTTGCAGATTTTATTTTCCCCTGTTTGGTTCTGTTCCCATATCTTTTGTGTGGATGGATGCCTTCTATTATGTGAGGGGGTGTGCCTAACATGCATGAACAATATTGTATGGCTCAAATCAACTGGTTTTAGCTGCTCTAAAAGATGGTTTCCAATAAGGGTCCTCACAAATCTATATGTGAATATAATAGATTGAAACATAGGGGGTGCTACACTGTGAATTGCCTTGTGGGCTACACTGTGAATTGCCTTGTGAGGCCCACTTGGGAGTCACATCAACTTTCAGAGAGGTCGGTGATTAAAAAACCAGATGAGGCCAACATGTGTGCAAGAATTCAAGCTATTAGATCATCATAATTTCTTGAGAAATTTTTAAATAAGGACTTAAGTTTTTACCTTATTTTAAAAAAAGACACACATTTTACTTTTCAAATTTGTCCCTAAAAAAGTTTTTTAGGAAGTTTTCAATCAATCACATTTGTCCATTTAAAACTATTTTTCGAAAACTTTTTCCCTCAAAATTCTTAAATTATCCAAATCACGCTTCATTGAAATAAAACACTCCGTCACTTCTTCAAAATTCTCTTTTTTTTTTCTTCACCGGCATCCTCACAGTGATCGAAGACAACTAACATCTTCACGGTGATCAGCTGAATGAAGTGGATGCTAGAACCATATTATGCCTTTAAATGAATGGTCCTTTGGGTATTTTAAAATAATTGAGAGATCCTTATAAAAAAATACCATTAGATGGTTAGATGTCCTTAATTGAAAACTAACTGGAAAACTTATGGACTAATTTGAAAACTTTTAAAAGTTATGTCCTTTTTTCTAAATAAGGCAAAGACTTAAGGCATTAATTGAAAATCCCCCTAGCTTCTTTATCCATGGCCCTCAAATTTGATTGTTTTGAAAGGTAAACTGTATAACTATTTTTGTCATAGCCACAACAAGGTCAAAAAAGTGTTGTCTAAATCATGCTCCAAAATGCTTTGTGTTTTTTTTTTTGTTTTTTGTTTTTTTTTAATATTAAAATTCTATGTGTTCATTTTATTAATTTTTTTTAGTATGTGACTGATTTGTTAGATGTTGCAATTGATACACACATATACATATATACATACATACATTATTTACGGGCATACATAGACGACACACATATCCATATCTATCATCTTTGGGGCTAGCTCTCCTAAACTCAAACTTAGAATAAGATAAGTTTAAGTGTGTCATGGGGCCCACTTGGGGACCCTCATGGGGATGGGGTTGAGGGGAATTTCAAGGACTCTCTAGGATCCTCCTCTCTACAAAAAATTAGCCCCAACCATGATTTCTATCATCTCTATGTGGGCTCAAAAGTTTAATGATCAATAGTCCATTCGAATCGATACATAGTCAATCCAACGGTCCAATAAATTCTGATCTGACCAAAAGTAGGTGAACATGTGCAATTTAGGGGGGTCATATGTTTGGTCCATTTGAATGGACCAAAGGTGAGCCCCACAAGTATGAGCTTACGAAATTTTATCCTAAACTTGAGCTTAGGAGAGCTTTACTCTATTTATAAATGGCCGAGATTGGAGATCTAGGGCGGCAGCGTTACAAACATGAAGATTTTTGTCTGACTGTGATACTCGATCGATCATGAACTCTTACCTTTTTTTTTGGGGGGAAATCTGGTCACTTGTTGGTTTGATTGGAGATGTAGCCCTTCTAAGTTATAATAGATGGATTATGGGCTTGTTATTGATCAAATCAGAGTAATTACATAGGCTGTCCGATTCCAAGAACTGGCTAGAAATTAGGCTCGAAAAGACCCGAAAAAACAAAACCTGATTCTTGGATCCAACCAACGAACACATGAGATACTAATACATGAGCCCAACGTGACTAGCACGATATAAGTACCCCATGGTGGGCCTGGCCAGCCTCGCCGAACCCTTTTTACGTACTGCTTAACTACCCTACATTGTACTCCAAGGCCCATGTATGATTTCACACGTATCTAATATGAAAATTTATTTGCAGGAGGGGTGTAATAAAATAAAATTAAGTGTCAAATCAAAAGAAAGAAAGAAGACCCAAGGTGTTGAGAGTAAAAGCAGTAAAGGGGAAAAAAAAATACTCCTCCCTTTTTTGTCTTTTAGTACCTTTTTAAGAGTATATATATTTTTTATGTCATTTAGTGCATTTTAAGGTAGGGGTACTCATGGGCTGCGCAGCCCGACCCTGATCATGGCCTACCCGCTTTGGGCAGGGCTTGGATATGTAATTGGGCTGGGCATGGATTAAGTGATAGAAAGCCCAAATCCCTACCTGGGTAAGGAATGCTTATAACTTAATTTAATTAGTCCAAAAAATTCCTCGAATGCCCACAAAATCGATTGAAAAAACTTGGTTCAGCACGGCCGATTAATTAAATGTGCGGTCTTGGGCCTGGGCCACCCATTTGGACTGTGTGTGAGTGAACCCAAATGGGGTTGGGTTCACGTGGGTGGGGTTGCGTAAAGAGTATCAGGAGCCCAACAAAGTTCATAAATATAACATTTCAAAAACTCATTCTCACTTGAGTTTACTTGGCTCAGTAATAAATCATCCAATTGAGCGAGTTGTACGATTCTGGCCAAATCAAGTGAGGCTGAGTAGAGTACAAAGAAATAGTTACCCTAGAATTGGCTTGGTGATTCACCAATTCCAGTCCAAGTTTCAGAGTTTTCAAACAATCATACAGAACAAGTTTTAAAATCCAGGCTTTGGGTAGGTGGAGCCAAGCATTGGACCCTTCATTGTTTATTTGCCAGGTTGAAACATTGCATCTTCTGCTTTTTTTTTTTTTTTTGGGTGACATCTTCTATTGTAGAGTTGCATTCCAAGCCTAGACTGGTTACAGGTGAATATGAGCCAACCTTTTAGGCTAGTGGGCTAGATATGGCTTGTGATTTTGAAATAAAAACAAAATCGGCCTGGAATGGGCCTTACAGGTGAATATGAGCCAACCTTTTAGGCTAGTGGGCTAGATATGGCTTGTGATTTTGAAATAAAAACAAAATGGGCCTATACGTGCTTAAAGTCAACTAGGTAATCCAATCTGGCCTGACCAATTCAAAACAAATTCTAGCCCAAGCATTTAACTAATGGGCTGCGTTCAACATTAACTTTTGGGCCTTTGGTCTGGACTTTGGCTTGAATGTTAGCCTTTGGATATTTTGAGCTGGGTCTGGACATGATTGATGCCACACATTTGGCCTGTGTGCAACCCTAATTTGTCTACCAAAATGATGACTGCTACAAGCTTGTTCATCAATTTGGTCTAAAATTAGGGCCTCGGCCCATCTTAACAATTACATGTCATAATTGGTAATGTAGCTCTGCCCATACTGGGCCTCAAAATAAGACTTTCTAACTCCTAACCTCTAGATTATAGATTTACATGTAGACTAAGTCCATCACACCCGAGTTCCATGAAGCCAAATGGGGCCTCTTGTCAGCAACTTGACAGGGTTTTGAAGTTTAAAATGATGGGGTTGGGCCAATTTAAACATTTGATTTTTTTGAATGGGCCTGCACTCGGTGTGGATGCTCCTGTGCTAGAATCCATAGGGCGTGATTTACTAATGGACCTGACTATATTCAATTATATAATCCAGATTCTTTATCATGCTCAACTGTTGGATTCTGACCATGCAATCCCTTCCGTTCTAGGTCAAGACCAGTAAATCTGGGTGGATTTTAACCTTTTGACGGCCGGGTTTTAAATAGGGCCACACCACCTTGTTCTTAGTTAGATCCAGATCAAAATTCTAGAGGTGCAGCTTGGGGCAATCCAAACCCAAGCCCATATATCCATCCTGAATGAAAATCCTCTTTGGGCTTGCCATGTTTAGACTTGGGCCTGGAATTCAAAGCCCAAGAAAAATGCAGGATGGAGCCTGTCCAATATCCCATTTGAGCTGGATACTGGTAAATTTTGAAAAACAGCCAGACAGTCCTTTGGCACAGACTCTAGTCTATGAGGCCCACCTTCCTACTCTTATCTTCAAATTATGCCTTAAATTGCTACCCTACATCATTAGGTTGAATCGGGGTCCTCGGAGTGGGTCTACGCACGGTGACCCTGAGTGAACCACTAATAGGGTCCACCATGTTACCGTGAGCAACTCCTACTTAGATGCATGGTAGGTTGTTCGCGAGCATGGTAGGCTGTCCGCGGTAATGTGGCGGACCATGGATGGTCCATTCACGACCACCGTGGGGTTTTACTTACACTGATCGAGTTACATAGGCTGTTTAATTAATCATGTAAAAATGGGCAGCAATGGACTTGGGATTACGGATGACCCTCTCAATTAAAAAGTGCCAAGTGGGCTTACCTTAGGTCAATACCCCGCTCGATCCGGCCCAGCAACCTTACGTAACCCTAGTTTCTGACTCTCACATGCATAAAAACAAAAGACTATTCTGCAACACTCGATCGAAACCATTTGGAAGAACGAGCAGCAGCAGCAGCAGAAGAAGAAGAAGAAAACAAGAGGAGATGCAGATCTTCGTGAAAACCCTAACGGGGAAGACCATAACCCTTGAGGTCGAGTCCAGCGACACCATCGATAATGTAAAAGCCAAGATCCAGGACAAGGAAGGTCTCTCTCTCTCTCTGTTTATGATTTTTCTTGTTGCGATATGATATCTGATAACAACTCCTGAAACCCTCTTTCTCAGGAATTCCTCCTGACCAGCAGCGCCTCATCTTTGCTGGTAAGCAGCTCGAAGATGGCCGTACTCTGGCGGACTACAATATCCAGAAAGGTTGAGCCTTTCTTACTTTCTCTTTTTTTTTTCCAAGTTGATGTTCTTCATTTGCTATGTTTGTATTGGGTTGGTGTTGATTTTGATGAGTGGAAATGCTGTTGCAGAGTCGACCCTTCATCTCGTTCTGCGGCTTCGAGGTGGGATCATTGAGCCTTCACTGATGGCACTGGCCAGGAAGTATAACCAAGATAAGATGATCTGCAGAAAGTAATTAGTCTTTTCCCTTTCTTTTTACCATTTTGATACCCTGTTTGGAGTTAAAACTGTTGAATTGAATTGGTTTTTCTCTATTAAACAATGTAAGAGTGTGACCCATCATTTGGAATTGCTAATTTAACTGTTCATCTGGATGCTAAATAGTTCTTCATTAAGCAACTGCAAGATGGAATTCTCATGGACTCTTGACTCATTATTCCCCTCATCATTCCACCACCACCCCCCTCTATCTCTACCCAACCCCAAAACTCTGAACCCAAGAAGAAATCTTATTCCAAAGATTTCTAACTTTTCAATTGGTTTACATCCCTTTTTATGCTTTGATTCTAGATGGAAACCAATACTAATCACTTATGTAGATCACTTTGTGACAAGATCAAACCTTCCAAGGAAGGAGTCCTAACTGTAATCAAATACCTCATTCAACAAAAAAGAAAATTAATGTGTGTTTTAATGGGGCAAGGTAGGTCTCATTATGGCGTAGGAGACCCATATTGGTGGCTATCAGGTAGGCCATGTCCAAGGGCTATATATATTTATTATATCACCTTGGGAGAATCCCTAACTTGCTGAAGTTAAACTGTGGGTGAAGAGGCAAAAACTGGATGAATGCCAGACTCTGGGACTCATCAATTTCTTAATTTTTCCCTAACATCTCTTTATTTTGTTTTGAAGTACGGAGATTATATAGAGCAAATAATAAAGTCCTAGGAAAAGTATTTATTCGTTTTTGCATTCAGTTGTCCAAGGAAAAGAAAAACATAGAATGGGATTATACCGTTGTTCTTCTATACCTTTCTTTATGGGCATGTTTGTGCGACCGCTTTTCCATGGAAAATGCATGGAAAGTAGATACACTTTTCCATGCTACAATAAAATCCACATTTCGTGTGCAGAATAGCAGAAAAATGAACTGACTTTCCTGTGATTTCATGGAAAAGCTTTTCTGATGGGGTTGGTTCAGACTTTATTTTTCCACTGAATGTGGAAAAGCTTCTCTGCGGATCCTGTTTTCCACAGCGCTGCACAAACATGCCCTGAGAACTACTGCATATGATCAACATCCTACTTCTTGTACCCTATTTAACTCAAGTGGAATGGGATCGCTTGAATTCATTTGTGCACCCTATTGATGAACAGATTTCATACATCATTTCTTTTATATTGTTGTTTCTATGGTGTTAATGGCAGCTAAAAGGACAGTAAAATATCAAATCAGAACCTTCTCACATATATCCCACGTAAGCTATAATTCAGGTCAGGAAGTTTTGAGAACCTTTGTATCAACTAACCTCCAATAGAATACTCTATTTAAAATCATTCTCATAAAAGAGAAATCAATTCTATGCATTGTTGTTATAATCCTAGGATTCGTATCCCGACTCAGGTAGGGCATTTACAATTCAGATCTGGCAAGGGTTAGGTATAGTCGGGCTTCATGTGGGTTGGGCTAGGGTTTGGGATTACACAGACAATTTGGGTTGGGCATAGGCTTAGCCAATGTCTGACTTGACTGCCTGAGTTGCACCCCTTATTGTATTATGCCTGGTGACACTATTAGCACATAACTGTATTTATCTTGGAATTTTTTGTTGCGTTAGGCCTCCCATCTCAACACACATTGGAGTTTCATTAGGAGGACTTCTAACAGGCGGAGACAGGTGGAACTTCCACTGGTCTTCCAAAACTTGCAGGACTGTCATCGTTCACAACCTTCTGGCATCCAGTGTGATGCGTATAGCTGATACATATTGAATTCATCTCAATAATATTGCGGGATTTTCTTGAAAATATCTTAGAGTGATATCTTCATCATCAATCTTCATTGTCAAAGCTTTGTCTCCCAACCATCTTATAGTGATATGATCATGATAAATGTAATTAACTGTGACTACTCCAAAGGAAAAACAGAGTAAAGCAAGAAGTTGAGGAAGAATACAATGAAAGGAATCTGGAATAAAATCATACTTCATAGGGAACTTAAACTATAGACATTCTGTCAGACGGTTAAAATTCTTGAAATTGTGCATAATTATGTGAAAGTAAGTTATTGAACTAATCTGGATTTCAACTCCATTTTTGAGCTACCTTATGTATCTTACTTCAATGTCTCTTTTTCTTGCTTTTGGGTTGTGATATGCCCCATTTCTTACAAGTGGAATTTTCACCTTCATAATCACGCAGAAGCATATTGCAGGATTTTCAAATCCTGCCACCCACAAGTGGGTGCGAAAATCCTGCAAGTGCCATGCGGGAGAAACTTTTCTTTCGAATGACCTTTTTTGTGTGTGTGTGTGTGTGTGTGTGTGTGTGGAGCATACTTGCATTCTACCAGTGTGATATCTATTTTTGGTTTCTGATGGCTTTTATTGCTGCAGATGTTATGCTCGATTGCATCCTAGAGCAGTGAACTGCAGGAAAAAGAAGTGTGGTCACAGCAATCAGGTGAATAATTTATTTTTTCTAGTTCAAAGGTCTCTTCAATTTTTATCTTTTAATATTATGGGTTGCCTAAAGGCCTAAGAGTCCTTCAGCTAATTCTCTGTCTGTTGGATTTCAGTTGAGGCCAAAGAAGAAGATCAAGTAAATCTGATGGTATGTGCAGCGGCATGTCCTACAATGTGGCTTTGATGCCATGTCTTTAGAAATGAAAGTTGAGATCTACTTTGTTGGTTGTCAGTTTCTACTCTTTTTTTTCTTTCTTCTGTCAGACCGAAGATTTGTGATGATAATGTTTGTCAATTCATTTAAACCTTCTAATCATACTGATTACATTTTTAGGCCCTGCTCCAATTGAAACCATGTGCTTGTTAATGTCAATGTGCCTTATTTTGAACCATAGCACAAGTTTGCCACAGATTTTGGGCATGGGTTTTTGGAGTATGGTGCACTGGAATGATGCCTTTTCTAATCATGGGCTCAAATTTCAGTAGAAGAAGACTCCTATTGGCTGACAAAAATCGTGTATTCCAACATGGATTTGCATTGAGCTTTACTTGTGTATCTGTCATATTGATAACTTTATTTTGAGCACAAAATTGAAGTAATGGGGGGCTGGAGGTACATAGGTGGAACCGTGGAAGGGATAGCATTTCTGATAGGGTTACAGCAGATGATGATTTGAGGTTAGCTACATTGTAGTTTTCCTTCCAGAGGAAGAATTTTTACACTTTCCCTTAGAAAGGGTAGCAAGAAAAATGGTTAAAAAAAGAAGAGGGTAGAATCGAATCCACTGGTACAGAATGTTTGAGAAAATGTGGCCCTATTTTCTTGATCATATGTCCACAGGTGTGAATGCATTAACCATACTCAATAACGACTGATTACTTGTGATTGCTTGCACAATGTTTTACTGCACTTGGCAACAAGCGCCATTAACAGCTTATGTAATCATGGGTCTACTGATGCTAAAATTATCAAGAATTATATTTCATGACTAGTTATATTTCATGTTCCTTTGAGCATGGGACTGGGAATGTTTTGTGTTCCAACTTACAATTCTTGTAGGCCCAAAAAGGAAAAAGAGCCAGGATATGATTTGATTTAGAGTCCTGACTCTGTATCATGCATTTGCACTTAAAATCCATTCCAAGTTGAAACATTTTTGGGATCCACAGAGACATCAGTGAAAAGAGTTCCTGCTATCGTTTTCCACACTAGTGAATTAAAAGGATGTGTCTATAAGAGCACAATCTAAAACTAAAAAAATCTCTCTTTCCTAGAATGGGGAGAATTCACAGGAGGTATATTGAAAAGTATGATCCACGAGCTGCAAACTGCTGTCAATGGAACAGACCAGGTCCTAGTAATTTTGAGCTCTCTAAAAAATATGGTAGGAAATTAAAGTAAAAACAAAAAAAAAAAAAAACAGGAAGGAAACAAATTTTTTCATGAAATGGAAAACACCAGGCAGCAAAAGAACCCAAAATATGCAAGCAAATTTTGCATTTTAGGCATTTGGCATTCACAGGAGAAAATCCTAGGTAGGCAGTGCATGTGTTTTTCAAGAAATAGTTCTCTAGTGACCATGTTTTCGACCATCCACCATGGCCTCCATCTACATTTTAGAGAGGAAAAGCCATGCTCTAGCGCAAATGGGGGGAAAAAAAAACCCATTGTGAACCTACCTGCATCCATCATGGAGCCCATCTAACAAAGGCCATTCATCATGGAACCATCTACTTAGAACCTTCCAACTTCCACCTGGTGCTGAGGACCATTACGGTGACCCTGACAGTCCAGGTGTCAATCTAATTAGGACCATTCATTGTGGGAGTGGGACCATTTGCACAAATTAGTGGCCATATTGAAAACTGAAATGAGATGAACTGCACCAATTCTCATCCATTGTGGGAATGGGACCATTCGCACAAATTAATGGGCATATTGAAAACTGAAGTGAGATGAAGTGCACCAATTCTCATCCATTGAACAGGAAGCAAATTTACAGGTAAAAGGTGCCTATAGTGCCTAGGTTTGTTGCATCAGCATACTCTTCATAGAGAAGGTCTAGCTCTAGTCTTCTCCCCGGATAATTTTAAAGACTCACCTGCCACCCAATGTGACGGCCAACTGTAAAAATGACAAAAGATGAGGTGCTTGAAAGTTGAAAGTATGTAAAAACAAAGGATTCTGATTGTAGCGTATAACCAAGCAAGAAAGTGTGCAATACAAGGAAGCCTGCACTTCCAGAGATTAATGTGTTGTTACCTGAACATCATGGGGTCATATCTGTTGATGGAATGTATTTCATCTGGTCTGAAAAATGTTCTGGATCATCTTCTGGGGTGAGTTACGGGCCGCAGATTCTAACTGAAATATCTCATCTGAACTGAGGCGCCAACCAAGAGCACCCAGATTCTCCTTCACGTGTTTCACTGTCTTCACGCCAGGAATAGGGACAGTGCCCTTGGAGATGCACCAGTTTATTGCCACCTGAAATACAATAAAACAATATATTGAGAAATAATAACAGAATCACCTTATCTTAGCTGCAAAGAGAAATCATAGAATGTTTGGTGGTCCTTGAGGATCATCACTGAGATTTTAAGTTTTAACTCTTTTTCATCAGTAACTGAGAATTATCTTAAAAGTTAAGGAGATTACAAAGACAACAAAACATCCAAAACAGATTGGCTGATAATGGTATACCAGCATTACACCCAAAACAGAAGAAGAAACTAAATAGTGAAAGTGAAAACAGGAGGACGACAATCCATGCTTTGCTTGGCTAGACAATCAGCAATACCATTAGACTGAGATTTTAAGTTAATTACCTCCTCAGTATATTTATGAAAATAGCCACAAGGAATCATACACAAATTATATAAAAACAGTGCAGCAACCTAATCCAATCAATGAAACCAAGAAAGTAAAGTAAAAAATAATAATAAGAAAAATCCAAGCAAGGCTACAAGTTGCTGTCACTTGCGTTTTGATTTAAGGAAACATGGGTGACTCTATCCTCATACACATGGCATACATGTGCAAGATCCATAATATTCACACTTGTTTTCACATGGGCATGCCAGAGCCCAAATCACTGCATCTGACGATTTAAATTTTTAACTGACAGATTTTCTAGGAAGCTAGTTGACATTCATGAGACATTCCTTAATATTGCTTTCTCATTCTCCGTTTTTTACTCAAAAGTCTTCCAGTCAAATTGTTAGAATTGTATGATTTTACTGTTTTTTGGGCAAAATTAGGCTATGGTGCAACCAAAATGACAAATGAAAGAAGAAGAAGAAGAAGAAGAAGAGAAGATCAAACCATGCAGATGGTCCCACCTGTACAAAATTACTCACCTAAACAATACACAGATGCTCAAACCATGCATTATTAATTTTCCATTACTACCAGAAACAAGTACAGGTTTATTCTTTAGATCTTATGATTTCTACTTGTCTAAGGGTTTTTCTTAAAGATTCATGGTGTAACCAGGAAGATGCCTTAAATATCACACAAGTCACATGACATGCCAGTTTGATGTATCCAATCTGAAATCTGTGTCAGAATTAACACCAGACTCCACATAGTTCCCAAAACTGTCTCTTTTTCATCTTTGATTGGTCCATATATCCACAAGCAGAAACTCCTCTTTTTACATGTTCAAAGATTCTTTCAAAGAAAAATCCAACTTCTTTTGCTGCTTATTGGTTTTGTAATGGTAAAGTTCCCCAACATTAATACTGAGGGCATCATGATATATTGAAAAAAATTTGAGGACTGAGTTAACACCAACATTACTTGTGGTATAGTTTTACCCCTCCTTTCTCCTATTTCTTTAAGTGCATTCAGTAGAGGCTCGAGACCTGGCAGAATTTGCCTAAATAGCAGAGCCCTGTAGCAGGATAAAATGTAACTCCTTCAAATGAAAAATGAAGCACTTATTTTCTGATAACTTCATTCAAGATTACAGTACAGCAAAGTAAAAGAAGCAAAAGCAATTTCACTACCGTGGTCCACGTGGAAGCCTGGAAAGAGTATATTTCCCAGTAAGCATTCCTAATCCAAGAGGACTGTATGAAATCAAGCAGATTCCAAGAGAATCACACATGGCTTTCAGCTCCATTTGATCATTGCCCATACTCAACAATGAGAATTGCACCTGTATTTACCAACCAAAGTCTTAAATAGCACTGCTAATTAGCTATATCTGCTTCAAAAAGGAAAGCTCGTAACTATCGACATTGCAGAAAGGTCCATGAAGTACCTGAGCTGAGCACAGAGGAACACCTCGAGATTTAAGGTAATCGTGTATCTTCAACAGCTGTTTTGGCCCGTAGTTGCTCACACCAACAGCACGGACTAGACCCTGAACAAAACAATAGCATTTAATCAGGAAAAAGAAAACAGAATGACACATCAGCATGACAGAATAAGCTTTAATCTTGAATACATTTTTTAATGCCTCAAATTGCAATTCAATGTGATATCTTAGGTGTTTTCTAGCATAGCTCGAACTACATTGGTTTATGTATTTTGGAGCAAGCTGCGGTATAAATGGTTATCTGATCTACCACAGATTTTAAGAGGCATGAAAAATGGAAAGCATGGTGGGGTTTTTTTGATTGGTAACAAATTTTTTTATTAAAATGGGAAGTATTACAACCAAAACAAGCATCCTATCACAAGAGATAGGGGAAAAACAAAGGTATAAAAGAGACATACCAAAGAGAACAAAAAGGACAAAGAAAAAGAAAAAAGTTACATAGTAAAAGCAAGCAAATCAGAACTATACATGCCTTGTTTAAATAGGGCATCTGCGAAACTATTGGCCTGCCCACCCAACATGCTGAAACTTAACTTGGAGTTAAGATGAAATGAACCTAATCTCATTGGAGTAGAATTGAACTCCAAGGCATTTTAACAGAAATCAAATTGGTGGGATAATGATTATCTGTTTTCTTGCCAGAAATCATTGTAAAAGTTGATGGGTGATATCGATTGGAGGTGAGTAGAAACAAAGTATTCTATCTAATTTTCTGTCCAATTTCAATGATACCTCAAACAGAAGGGATGCCAGATAATGGGCCGCCATCCCTTCCGCCATAAAATTCCAACAGACTCCAGTTAGGGGTACATCCAGATGTACTAAAATATTACATTAGAAATTTTGAATTCATGCATACATATTAAAGCATGCTTTCTCGAAAGGTCTTCCATCTGATCCCAATACTTATTCAGAAGATAAAATGCAACATTGTCTTTGACCAAATAAAATCCCAAAGTATTAAGAACTCTGGCGCACCTCCTTCTGTGAGAAAGCAGGGAATGAAGAGAAACCATTTGCTTCAGTGATTCAGACAGTACATATATTTGCATTGCATTTTTTTTTCTCTCACCTTTACTCTATAGAATAATGTGCTTCTAGGAATAATTGTGCAATAAACATATCATCATCGTTCTATCCTTATCCCATCTATCTAGACCAGCTTTGTGAGTTCCTATGTTAATATTCAACCATGTTCTCTGCAACTCCACTGACAATCATCATCTTTCCTCACTGCTTCTTTCCTCCCATGTTTTTATTTCCTCCACTCTCCCCTTCCACTTGGTTACTTGAACTTGTAAGTTGTAACCCTCCAATACATTGTAAGGGACTATTTTAAGTCTTCTTTGTACACGTCCAAACCATCTCAAATGGAAATCCTTAGTTTTTTCTTTTGTTGGAGCGGGTTGTGCACTTCCTCGTGTATACCATTTCTTGTAACTCTACACGTCTGTCTTAACATACATATCTTAGCCACTTTAGATTCTGCTCATTACTTAGTTGCCCAACATGCAGCTCCATACAACAAAGACAGACTGTTGTCTTATAAACAGAACTAGTGGATGACAATGACATAGACATGTATCAAACAGAAAACATCCTTGTATTGATTAGTTTTGTAATCCTCAAGGATATATTTCTGCATGTGATATGGTGCTTAAATGCAGCTTCAAGGGTGCGGGAGAAAAGTTCCTTTCCATTCAAAAATTTCTTCCATTTACACCAGAATGGCATAATGTCTGAGCAATGCTGCAACTGATTGTTAAGACTTGAAGAGCATCCGATATAAAATGAGATTGAATCTTTGGGTTAAATTTCATCAAGCATTCAAATGTGATAGTAGTCTGAGACTGAGAATGAATGAGTAAAACGGAGAACCATCAATAAATATGATCATCATCAGCACAACCTTATCCAATTAATGAATATGTTGGCCTGGAAAAAGGTTGTCAACTATAAATGACATGAAACTGAAATAATAACCTTCTCATACATTGCCACTAGACCATCCCAAAGTGCCAACTCCTGTAAAGGAGCATAGTTTGCTGTCGACCAGTGCAATTGCCCAATACCAATCTGCTCAAGTTGTAATCGGTCCAAAGAAGACCTGTGAAATGAATTTAAATCAACTTATTTAATTACCTTTTTCAGTAAATACAATGGTACTACTTCAATGTGGATAAGCATTGTATTTGCAAACTGATTAGAACATTATTGGCAGGAGCAAATAAAGAAAAAGGATGAACAGTTATATCTTCACCAGAGCAGTTTATTTTAATGGCAATTGATAGACATATGATGAAGTATGTTATTGCTTTCATAAGTACATTAAAACATCAAAAAGGAAGTGTACAAATTCATGTTATGTGTCCCTGAAAGAGCAATATTAAGGATGCATACTGGCAAGCTTTCACAAACTGTCCAGCTGTTAGGCGCCAGGGATAAGCAGCCAACTTCGTAGCAATAACAATATCCTCTTGTGATCCCTTCGGTCCTGGAATACATAGGCGACCATACTCATTAGAAAGAAGAGTGTCTAAGAAGATTTCTCACAGTTGTTTCATTTAGAATGACGGCATTCAGCTAACTTAATGCAAAGATAAGTGTGTCTAGAAAATGGGCACGCTGAATAAATAATGCACAAGCATAAAATACTCAAAACTGCAAAAATATAAGCATGATGTAGAAATGACCAGATATATGGAATGCATTTTAAATGCCCTGTGACTTTAGATGTGATTGTGATAGTTTTCTCTCCAATCTGTGCATGATTGCAGTTATTAAAAAAAAGCATTTTGAATGTATAACTGGCTACATAAGCAAACAAACACGCAACTATAACTTAATGACCTTGAAACTCGCGGATAAATTTCCCAAGAAGTTTTTCACTTTGTCCATTTAATCTGCCAGTTCCATAGGAATCAGCGGTATCGAAAAGAGTGATTCCATTTTTGACAGCCAAATTAAAAGTCTCTTGCAGACCGCTGTCCATTGCTTCTTCATATCCCCAAAGTAGTTGGTTGCCCCAAGCCCAAGTGCCAAATCCCATTGGAGAAACCGATAGTGGGCCAATTTTAACCTGCCAAGAAGACACAAAGATGATATGAAGTTGGGAGAACTGATAGTGAGTGAGAAGACATATTTCATTAATAAAACCAAAACAAGCAGCTTTTTCAGGGATAAAACCAGTAAAACCAGCACCATTGCTTTAAATGTAGTTTTGTGTCCCATAGGAATAGGGCTGGCCATGGCATAATGGCCGATATAATGGTCAATTACAGCCTCCTTTTTTTTTTTTTTTTTTTCTTTTTGGAGGAAATTACAAAAAAAATAACTGAGATGTTCAGTGCACCAAAAAGGCCCTCATACTTTCACTGTGACAGTAAAGACCCTCTAGCCATTTTTTACTTTTGTTTGAGTGACGATATTGTCACTCGTTTCGGTTTAGGAAGAAGAAGAGGCAAGTGACGATATCATCGCTCAAACAAAAGTGAAAATTGGCGAGAGGACCTTTATTATCACAGAGGAACTAAGGGCCTTTTTAGTGCACCGGACATCTGAAGTGATTTTTTTCAGTAATTTTTTTTCTTTTTTTTTAAGAAAAAAAATCATGAAAACACATGGAGAAATTTTTTATTAAAAAAAAAAAAATGAAAACTTCCACTCTTCATGGTGTTTAGGGAGTTTCAGATGTGGAGATGAAACTTTACAAAATGATGTGATGTTGAAAAAATGGAGTTCAACTATTTTGAACATCATGAAATAAAATTGGTAGAATTCAAGTTGTCATGACAGAAACCTAGCAAACTATGTCAGTACCTAATGTTATATTTGGGTCTTTTTGAATGAGCATTTTGAGCTCACCCTGCATCTATACAAGTTTTGCACCCTGTTTGTCATCTGTCTGAAAATAAACAAGAAAGACCTGGTTTTCCCTTAGAAGCTACTGGGGTAAATTCAATACTGGAGACTCTTTCCATAAAACTACCCATGACCCACAATTTTTCACAAGAGCACCACCTCCAAAACTCAAGGTAACAACTCACAAGGTTACTTTCCTTTCCAACCCAACTTGAAACCAACCTAACCTTACTGCAGTTGAACACGCTAGAAAAGGCAGTTACAAATTAAAACTCGGCCTTGTCTTTCCACGCTGTTCAGTTTATACATTGTTCTTCCAATACGTAGCGAAAATTATAGTATACAATCTGCAATAAAATTGGAATTTGACAGGGCAGCCTTCGTTGCGGATTATGATGGAAGGGTTTCGTGGCATTAGCAAGTGTTGCTACGTAAAACCCAGTTTCATTTTTATCAGAAATATAACAATGTTGATGCAATCTTCAGAAAAGATCATAGATTTGAGAGAGAGAGAGAGAGAGAGAGAGAGATACCTTTTCCCATGGCCAGAAGAGAGGCCCGAAGCGAGGAATCTGTAAGGATTTGAAGGAAGACGATGGTGAAGGACTTGAAGGGATCTCAGCTGAAGCTCTGCTGCTGCTAAAGTAGGCAACGGGAGTTCCCGCGAAGATCATAGCCATATCCCTGTTCAGGATTTCCTCTCTGCCGATATTTTAGACTCTTCATTTGAGCCACTGTGCTGATTGGATATAGGCTTTAGTGTAAGGCCCGTGGACTCGACCCAGGCCTAAGTACTCCTAGCCCAATATTAAACAGGGCTGGGCCAAGTTTTGTGTTTGTCGAGCCATCTTAGCTAGGTATGCAAACAGGTGGTTTTTGGCCGGAACCACACTGGACCCGGATCCAGACTCATTTTTAAATGATGGTTTTAGGTCTGACTAGGAGCCCATTTTGTTGGTACTAGACCTAGATATGATTCAAAAAATTACAGGATAATGATGTAGTTTCAAAATTGATTGGACTTTTCTTTTTTTAAAATAACAATATCATTCAATTTATAACAATACATCAAACCTACTTACTACCTCTAAAAGGTTAAACATAAAAATATCCAACAAAAAAAAGTTGATTGAGCTACAATTTGCAATGACTCATATCCTAAGTCATGGGTCCATCAAGTCGAAAGCTGTATAGGCCTGAAATCGTATCCGTTTACCAACTAGAACTTAAATTAGGTCATAGGCCTAGGCTCGTTTATGAATCTGAATCTAAAAATGGTTCGAAATATGAATTTTTTTAAAGTCGGAATCTCCGGATAATTAGAAAATCAAACACCTGTTAGCATCCCTAATCTTAGGCCTGACATTCACAGTCAATACTTTACAAAAATTATTATGCAATTGGGCTTAAGATCTAAGCCTGACTTTAAACCCCATGAGCTGGAACCTGTCCTAAATTTTTTACCTCTCCTGTCCAAAAGATGTTTCTTGGAGCAGTGGATGAAAAAAACTAAAAAAGAGAGGGAGAATGGTCAGTGAGGTGAAAGCATTGAAAATTAATTCATCTTGAAGCAATCAGCAAAACCATAGTCAGAAAGAAAAATAAAAACTCTTGAGAGAGAGAGAGAGAGAGGGAGATGGATTCTTCTCAGAATTCATCATCTGCTTCAGGAGCAACAACAGGAGGAGGAGGAGGAGGAACTGGAAATGGTGGGATGGGTCAAAGCAGCGATCCCAACGAAGAGGGAAAGCAGAACCTGAATCAGGTGATAAACTCTATAGACAAGACCCTCGGCCTCCTCCATCAGCTCCACCTCACTGTCTCCTCTTTCAGCGTCGCCTCCCAACTTCCCCTCCTCCAACGCCTGTAATTCATCTCACTCTTTCTTGCTTTCCAATCTTTCTTTCGGCTTCTAAAATTCTAGGGTTTCTGTTTCCAGGAACGCAGTTGTATCGGAGCTTGACACGATGCAGAGATTGGCGGAGAATTGCAACATTCAAGTCCCCATGGAGGTCGTCAAGTGAGTCAGTCATACTCCATCATTTCTCCTTTTCAATTCTTTCTCTCTATCTTATTTCAGTTTTCTTGTTGGATGTTGTTGGGGTTTTCTTTTTCAGCTTGATTGATGATGGGAAGAATCCGGATGAATTCACCAGGGACGTAATCAATAGCTGCATCGCAAGGAATCAGATCACCAAGGGCAAAACCGATGCCTTCAAGGTGGGTTTTTTCCCTCCTCCTTCCTATTATTGTTGGTGCTTTAGGGCTCATGGAATCTCAGCATAAGTTTATTTAATTGGGATTGGCTGCTAAGTCATGAAGGAGGCAGGTAGTTCGGAAGAACTCCTTTTCTCACCAGATTTAGATTGAATCCGTGCTATGTTTATCTGGGGTGGAGTTGTTTAGGGAAACTATGTCCAATGCACAGTGCATTTCATTTTTTTTTTTTTTGTCTCCTCAACTGCTTGTTGGAACAGATGGTGATGTGATAATGCCACAGTTCAAGGGTGCACATCCAAACACACATTAACAATTGCAAGTATGAAAAAGTTTAGGGAAATGTTCAATTTGAATTACCAACAAAACTCATGATATGTCTTATTGCTTCAGAGCCAACAGAATAGCATGAAGGGTAGCCGTAACTTTCGTTTTCTCATTTAGTGTAATCCGATATTTTTATCTCCCCACATTATTGTGACCTTAAACTATTTCCATTTTTATTTGTTTGATGGAGTAGAGCGTCTTACTTTGAGTAATTTGGAGAGTATTGAAGGATACTCAGCAATCATTAAAATGATACTTCTTCTAATGGACTTATTATTCATGTAGAGTATGCGGAAGCACCTTTTGGAGGAACTTGAGCAAACGTTTCCTGAGGAGGTGGAAGCTTATAGGGACATACGTGCGACATCTGCTGCTGTAAGTTCCATGCTATTATGCTGTTCTGATATGCTGATTTGTATCACTGCTCATCAAAACACACTGATCTACAAGGCACTCTATTGACTTACCTGTATTGTTTACATTGTACAACCTAGGCCATATTTTATTATTCAAATAATTAAAAAACCTAAAACATATTTTATTTTTTAATTTTTTTGGGGTTCTGCTTGGTGGTGTTGACATTTTAGTTTTTTAAAGGTTCAAGTGGGAAGTCACAGTTATGTCCCCGATTCAGTATAATAAATCCAGGAAATAATGGTGTCTCTAAATACACCAAAAAAATGCAGTGTATCCCTGGGAGATATCCACTGCATGGTCCAGTGTGCTCAACCCATACACTTGATGAATTTCCTACCCATTGAATGGAAACATGCCCATGTATTACTTTGATCACAGTGATATTTGCTGTTTGATTGGATCAGTGCAGTTGACAATGTTTAGATGAGTGAGCTAATCACTTCATCTGCGTTGTTTTACTCAAAGTTGTCATATCCATTCCAGTCTAGAGCGCATAGAACAGAACCATCTTCTGAAAAAAGAAAAAAGAAAATCCTGCCAGAATTTTGTTCATTTTGGTCTGTTTTGGCCTGTTCTAAGCCCCATACTGGACCTACGTATAAGGGTGTGGGGGATTCAGCCCCCTCTCAACTTAAAAAAGTCCATAAGGGCAATAAGTTGTGTCTGGCCTATCCCCCACTTAAAGAGCCCATCGAGTCCCCTCCCCTTCCCTGACTCCACAAGTGAGAAGAAATCGACGGAAATCTCATATCTCTCTTTCTTTTCCCCAATCAAAAAGCCCCCAAATCGGCGGAAACCCTCAAATTGGTCGCCTCTGTCCCTCTCTGGAGCAAGTATATATTACAAAACAACCCTAATCATCATGTATACATGGTTTTCCCTCTTTTGTGTGGCCCTTTTCTCCGTCATTGAATGTCTTTTGCTGAGCCCCATTAGAGGAAAATGCTCTCGGCTGAAACAACGTGAGATGAGAAGAAATAGACCCAAAAAGTGGATTGGCTGTTCATATGGGCTGGCTGCAATGGCCAACCATGTGGGACTGCATGCAGTCCTTGCATTATCGACAGCTGCCCAATTTCTAATGCTATTAAAATTGAGATTTTAGACCCCTTTTGCTCCTCTGTCATACTAGTAATTAATTATCCATTGTATGACCTTTTTACTTGTTGAATGCATGCGTTTAATTCCATTTTTAACTTCAAAGTTGTGTTTGTAAAAGCCTATTCACTGTAGCAGTTTTGTTTCTATTCTGCTGGATGTATGCTTTTAATGTTGATCTGCGTTTCTCACGTTCAGAGGTGTTTCCACGTGGTAGGGATTAACGATTTTGATTTGGGTATATAAGTTTTGTGGGGGTCCATATTTGACCTTTTCAATTGGCCATCTTCAGTCCCCCACAAATGAAAAGCCTAGTTACAATGCACTAATAAATGGGTTGTGCTAATCATGATTTGGGCATATAAGTTTTGTGGGGTTATGCTGCCGCTCGTACATGACAACTTGTAGTTTTTGGCAGCAACTAATATGAGAAATTTTGGGTGGACGCCACTTGACCATTACCAGACTGCTTCAACTCTGGCAAAAGTACTTCGCATACCTGACTTTGAGGCTGGACTCTTGCCAACGAGGAAGCCTGAAGCCAATTGACAAACATATTAGCCCTTTGGATCTGCCAATCTCATCCTAAACATAAAACCAACAACAGGGAAAGGCAGCTCTTGGGACCCTGGAGCCTGAACTTTACCAAGGGAAGAGTACTCCCCCAGGGCAAATCACAAAAGCGTTTTACCAACACTACTATTCTAGACAAACACTTACTGTACAACAGCTGCAAATCGCCTTCCATTCTCTTGAATTTCAACGTGTTCCCGTAACTATTTATCATACCTTATTGTCATCATGTTATTCACAGGCTCAGCTGGCTATAAAGGTTGCAGCACCACGATGTTCAAAACTTTACGTGGTTAATGATATACGATTACACTCTACTCATAGTGACGATCCTAAGCATATGTGAAAACCATACTCTTTGCTAGTTTTATAACTTTCTCACGGCTGTAGAACTTCTCGACGATTGCTAGGGCAAACTCCATCGACGTCCCTGGGCCTCTACTGGTGATCAGGTTGCCATCAACCAGCACCCTGTTCTCCACTTCACTTTGATCTGAAAGCTTGCTGCACACGGCTGGAAATGCTGTAGCCTTCTTTCCCTTCATTTGATTACAAGCATTGTTTTTAAGTAGCGAGGCCCATACAGAAGTGACCTGGAGAAAAGTGATTAAAACCATTAAAGCAACCTGTATGTTATACCTTGAGTAAACCATGGGGCTCTAGAACTAATGCCGGGGACGCACATATTGCACCATAGGGTTTTTTAGCTTCTCTCTTTTTCTTCAGTAGATCTACGAGCTTTTCTGAGCTTGAAAATGCTGGGGCACTACCAAGTCCACCCTGTTAAGAATTGAAGAAGGGTAAAAGAGTATTCAATCTCAATATCATAGAAGCACATCATTACAGAAGCATATATGCCTACAAACAGACTGATTTCAGGAGCTGAAACATGCTCATGTATTACTTTGATCACAGTGATATTTGCTGTTTGATTGGAACAGTGCAGTTGACAATGTTTAGATGAGTGAGTTGATCACTTTATCTGCGTTGTTTTACTCATAGTTGTCATATCCATTCCGGTCTAAAGCACATAGAACAAAGCTGTCTCCTGAAAAAAGAAAAAAAGAAAAAAGAAAATCCTGCCAGAATTTTGGTCATTTTGGTCTGTTTTGGACTGTTCTAGGCCCCATACTGGTCTGTCCTGCCCTGTTTCTGAAAGAGAAACCAGTCCATCTCTTTTAAAAACAGATTTTTGCAGTCTTTTTTTTTTTTTTTTTTCACCTTTATATGCTCATTTGAGAGCTGAAATAAGAATCATTTGAGTACATGCACCTCCAAATCATATGGGAGGCTTAAAATAAAAGGGAGTATTTGCACAAATGCGTGCTTTGATAATTCATATATGTGTGCTTATTGCTTGACATTAATTGATTTTTTTAATTTAGTTTGTGACTTAGATCTTAGGATAAATCAGAATGGAGAGACAAAATTCATGCAGCCGAACCCCAATATAGCTGGGACAAGGCTTTGATGATGATGAGTTTGACTTAGATGCATGACGATGACATATTTGATATTTATAAATAGCTATTTATAGTTTCTTTTATGTTAGATAATATGAACTATACATTTTAAGTGTTGTTTTTAGCTTTCTATAATTTTTTCCTCTTTCTAAATTTTTAATTTTTCTCATAGTCATATTCATCACATCTTTTTCGAAATAAGAAGCTGGAATGTTCCAGTGGGCCAAACTAGAACGATGACTGAAATGGAGTTGGCAACTATGGTTTCAATCCAACTGTGAATTTTTCTATGATGAGTGTGATATCCAAGCACATAACCTTTGTTGGGCTACATTTTCATCCGAAGTTTTGAATTGGGTAAAGCAGTCCTAACGATGGAGAACTTCCTGGGATGCACCACACTGTGGTGTATCTGGGTACACTAGATATTTCTTATAAATCAATGCAACTTAAAACTTGCTTACTTACTATGCCATGTTTTGGCTTTTGATGCACCTACCTGAAAATATGTCTTTGCAGCAATGCTATGTAAGTGTTGTTTTCCTTTCACTCCACTTTGTACTACAATGTTATGTAGCTATCTGATAAATCAATGATATTTTATCACACAATATGACTTCTTTGGTTGTAACACCACACGGCAACTTCAAGAAGGTGTATATTTCCTCGTAGATCAATGCAACTTATAATTTGCGTACTTGCTATCCCATGTTTTGGTTTCTGATGCACCTACCTGAAAAGTTGTCTTTGCATGAATGCAGTTGTTGTTTTCCCTTTCTTCACTCCACTTTATACTATAATGCCATGCAGTCATCTGATAAATCAATAGTATTTTATTATGCGATATAACATCGTTGGTTGAAATACCACTTGGCAACTTCAAGAAGCTATACATTCACATGCACTTGTTGGTTTACCTTTTGCGGTGATGCAAATTTTTTTTCTTTTTTGTGTGTTGTACTTTGTTGACAGCTTATCCATGGTATATTAGACTGTAAATATTTATGTTCATTTGAGTTGTGGGTATATAGCTCTTCCAAATGTGATTATAGTTGGAGGCCTTTTTTGTTGTGTTTACAACCATTTGACACCTTTTCTCCTCAAGCTTTTCACCCCCTTTACTACACTTTGGGTTTATAGCCCCCACATCTGACATCTTAGTAATTTAGTATCTTGAGTTACGGGTGTCAACTTTGATTTGATAAATTTGGGGGTGCCTTTTTTTATTTTTATTTTGTGAAGGGTCCATACTCCTAAGTTCATTCACGTAGACCTATCTTCTTGTGAGTCCTACTCCCTAATCTCTATTTTTTTTTTTGTAGTCTTAACAAAAGCAAGCAAGTGTTTGTGCATATATCCAGCCTTTAATTGCCACTTTTCTCTAATGGCGAGATGATGATTTATTTTATATGTAGAAGTTAATTTTCAATAAAAGTAGATTCTGCAGACGTCACAATTGTTACTGTTGCAAGGGAAGATAGGAATAGGGTAGAACTATCTAGATCTCTCTCCTATCTGGTGTGATGCTCTATTTTATATATAATTGTTAACGAACTACAAAAGGCCTCCCATTGTTAAATTATGAAAAGAATCCTTCACTTAAACTTTAAGCGGGTAATGATAATAATGGTAATAAGGAAATAAAGAAAACATTAACAAAAAGCTAATATACTCTTCTAGCACTTCTCAAGCTAAGTATGGTTATTGATCATACTGAGCTTGCATAGAATATCTTGCATAGCATTCCTTGACAAAACCTTTGTAAACATGTTGACAAGTTAATCTTTGACTTCCATTCAAAGAAAAAGTTAATACTTTGACTTCACATGTGGGGTGCATATATATCCTTTTTTCTGATTTTTCCTTGAATTTGATATAATCCTTCTAAATGTGTCTGGTTCTCTCGTCATGTACCAGATTAGATGCAGTATGAATTACAACCTGAGGTCACAGTACACAGGTGGAGTTTTAACAGAAAATTCTAACTTTTTCTAAAGAGTGTAAAAATATTAGTACAGAAGGCTGAGAAAGGCATAATCTATAGGGAAGAGATGCCGCGTACATTGTTTGAGATTTGTGTGAAGCATATGATAATTTGTATATAGAGCTATGCACTAAGGAGAGAGTCATATTTATAAGCTTGTCAAGATAAGAAGAAGGAACTTGAAGCAGTGATCACGTGAGTTGCATGAAAGATTAAAAACGGACGGTGTTAATCAAAATTAGATCAAGAATGCAGGCAAGTAGGTCAAGAATCAAAATTAGATCCTGTAATATATAAAATAGAAGACAAGCAAAGATGAGGGCAATGAAATGAATTGATACCATATAAATTATAACATCCATGGCTATTGTTTTCTTTTCATTTTTTAATGGGCTAGGGTACTTGAAGTTTCTGTACATGCTAATACAACACCATATATTCTGGAATACTGTAGCCTTTCAAGAATCTTTCTTTTGCTTCGTTAGTTTATTACTAATCAAAGATTTTTGTGTGGGTGTGGGAGGTTTCATACCTACAGAAATGAATAAAGGGGATATCTACAACTGTGCACATTATTGATCTATCAAAGTTGATATATATGTGTATATATATATATATATATATATTTTAATTGTATTGAGCTGCCAAACTTATGTCATAAGATACTCAGAAATGAAACGATGATGCCTGATTAATAGAACACAATATTTCTACTTTGGTTAACACAAGTAATTTTCTATTGTGACAATTTAAGAAAAGTTTAGCGAGTAAGATGGAATTAAATTATGATTTCATTATTTTGAGAGAAGAATAGGGTGCATGAGCAGTTAATTAGGCACACTTTCAAGAGAGAATGTATTCTTAATTGATTTATTGATATTTATCCTAATGGATGTACTGATATTATTCAAGACCTGTATGAAAGGGCATTTTCAAATGTAAGAACCACCTTGTGAAGAAGGAGAAAGGAGTTCCCGGTTGGAGTTGGGCTGCATCAATGGTCTTGCTTTGGCTCATATTTATTTGCCTTAGTTATTGACTACTAGCAGAAACCCTTGATGAAGTTTGCTGGTTGTTTGCTGCAGACAATGTGGTGGTCTTAGGCAAGTGAGCAAGTAAATGATAAGATAGAACACTGTAGAAAGGCTATTGAGTCACATCGTTTGAGAATTAATTGAAAATATGGTGTGCAGAATTGTGGTTTTGATAGTAGTAGGTACTTGGGAGGATCTTGTGAAAATTAAAACTACAAACTGCCAGCATTAACAATAGAGAAATGTTGGGGCTGCTTCAATTGCTAGGAGTTCTACACATTTGCAGGATCTATTTTTTCTCTGATCTGAATTTGTTTAGCTTTTATGGTATCACGCTTGTAATATTGGGCTTATTGAATACCACCTGCATCAATCAGATACATCCATGAATGAAACAGGTTACAATTCTTGCTATGAACACATTAATCTTCCTCTTCAGGAATTCTTGATATGCACACACAAATGTTTCTCCATGGGAATTTCTTGATATGCACATGCTGGTCTTGGAGTCTTGTTCATTCTTGTTAATCTTCCCTTCACCCATGCAGGAATCAAAACGTCTGGCCCAAGCACAGAGTGTCTTGCCCAATGGAGATGTGAAAGTCAAAACTGAGCATTAAAAGACTAAGTTACTTATACTCCCAAAGTGGTTTCATGTCTCATTATACTTGGACCTTTACAGAATACACTGCTGAAAATGTCATGCTTAAGCCTAGCTCACATTGATTTTCTCTTAGTAGAAATCTGCAAGTTGAATTCCATTTTATTTGTTGTTAATTGTAAATTTGTGGTTATTCAAGGAGTTGTGGGAAGCTTCTGAAGAATGTTAATTTTAATACCTACACTTAATCCTTTTGCAATGTGTATTTTCACTTTTTTAGAATTTGAATAGCATTATTAGGATAATCCCTTTGCAATGTGTTTTTCACTTTTTTAGAATTTGAATAGCATTATTAGGGTAATCCCTTTGCAATGTGTTTTTCACTTTTTTAGAATTTGATTAGCATTATTAGGATAATCCCTTTGCAATGTGTTTTTCACTTTTTTAGAATTTGATTAGCATTATTAGGACCCAGAATGTCGACCTCTTCGGCAATGTGTAAGTTTTAACAAGTGGTAATAAATCATGACTGCTTACAAGTTTTCTTCTAACCTAAACGTCTGCAAAGGCTATTTAATGGATCAGGTTAGTGCATGTGACTTTCAGCTAGAGTCTGGATGACGTCAATCTTGCGGCTGCTGTTGTTGGCCCATGGGCAGAGGTGTCAGCTCATGTTACCAACACTATTGTGTTAATACTAATATATAAGTAGGGAAAGTTCTTTATATGATCACTTCTGCCTTTTGTCCTAATTAGTTAAATGCCTCTTTACTATGAGAATTGCAATCCTTTTAGTGAAGACTAAACTTGTTTCTTTGACTTTTAAACCTTGATGTCTAATTCTTGGCAGTACATTACTGTTTGGTGGGCCAAGTGGCACTTTTGGACTTCACCCACCAACCTAATGCAAACTAACTCAATAATTTAAAGCTTAGATTTGCCAATTTTATTTTTGATTTGGGCTCAAGCTGACAATTTTGCCCTGATTAATAGATGAGTTTAAGTCTGGATTTCCATTTTTATGAGTTGCCCTGCCAGCCGGATCCAACTAAATCACTCAGCTGGTTGCAATATATGACTATGGTTTTCATGGGCCTGGCTCATATCTTCTCCAAGCTTGTCTCTTTTAGTTATTGGCCTAGTATTTAGGCACTCATTCCATGGACCTGAAAGTCAACCCAACTCAAATCCATTTACTAATATTTATAATGCTTTTTGCCACATGCATGTCTTCTCACTTACATGATTAATCAAAAAATAACAAGAAAAGAGGGAAAGCTCTCATTTGGTGTTCATTGATTTGGAGATTACATACAATAGGGTACTTAGAAATGTGATTAGGTGGAGTTTACATAAAAGAGTGTCATTAGAGGGTTATATTCATATCATTAAAGACAAATAAGGGAGCAATAATGTATGTCCGAACTACCTATGTAAAGACATGTGAGTTTTCAGTGATCACCTATCTCTTTGTACTAAGTATGAATAGGTTAATCGTCCATAATCAAAAGAAGGTACTTGGTGTATGTTGTTTTTATATGATATAATATTATAAGTGGATGTATGGAAATATGAAATGAATGTGAAAATTAAAGAGGACGAAAGACTTTAGAATCCAAAGGTTTTAAAGTAAGCTGCACAAAAAATATATGAATTGCAATTACGGTGGAGAAGTACTAAAAGATGCATGCATCTCTTGTGAGAACTGAATCTCAATAGATGCCTCAAAGAGAGTCCTTTCAATACATTGGTTCTATATTTGGTTAAGAATGGAGAGATTGATGAAAATGTCAAACATGGATAAGAGGTCATGTTTTTTAGTATTTCAATCCATTGGTGAGCTGTGGTTGCCGAGAGTGGGTTGGGGGGTAATGAGTGAAAAGAGAGGGGTGGGGTAGTGGGTGTAAGGATGTTTGGATTGATGAGAGGGGTCTCACATGTCTAAGAAGTGGAGGACCCACATGTCTATCTCCTGAGAGATGGTTTCGCTTTTGCGAAGGGCATGGATCGAAAATCACGGACCATTCATATATGGATAGGTGAAAAAGGCACCATGTACATTATCAAACATAGATTGAGATAGAATAAGGTTAGATAAGGTGCTGTATGGATGGGTTGTACAATGAAAAAAGAGATGTTAATTTGTTAACAGTATGGAAAATCTATCTTACTTGTGTATTAGATTAGTTCAGTGCCTAAACTAAAAGCATGAAAAGTTGATTAAATTCTGAAAATATATGTTGAGTAACTTGAGAGTAGTTTGGCCAAGTAATCACTAATCAGTTAGATATAACCAGGCCTATTTTTCCAACTTCATGATCCATCAAATCGAGTCCAACTTGTCCTCATTTGGAAATAAGGGCAGACCATGAAAAAGAGAGCTGCTAATTTGGCCGAATATCTTGTTCACAAGCCTGTACGTGAGTCTATAGTGATTGGATGAAGGTGTGAAATGGATAGGAAACAACTTTTTTCTTGTCCAAAAGAGAGGCTTAAGTTAGTGCACTGTGTGTTTGCGTTGAAGGCATAGGAAATAATGGTCAAATGGGATGATCCTCCATGTAGAAGGACCTTGACTTTTCTAAGATTTGGATATTCAGTATTCGTCTCAGCTTCATCCAATTTTCCTTCTAGAAGAGGTTATTATATCCTCACTTTTTAATATCCACTGTTGATTCTTACTTGGCCACTTGCAGCTTGCTCGCTCTCTCTCTTATAGGATCGGTGGAGGGCTTCCAAATATTAGATTCAGATTGAGTCCAAATTCTTATCCCCCACTTAACTCAGGGGCAGGGGTGGACCCAAGTAGAGGGTTCTTCGGGCTGGAGTCCCCACCGTATCTAAAAGAATTAAAGAATTTTAAAATCTTCCTATAAATTTTAAAAATTATTATATATTTTTCTTTTACATTAACCCTTTCCCCAATATTTCTTTTACGTAGAGCCCTAAAGTTGAATTTCTAAGATCCGCCCTTACTCAGGGGCCTAGTAATGGGATGGACTCAATTGGACATGGGCCTGATTCAGATTTCATCTAAAACAAACAACTAGGGAGCTTTGGTTCATCGATTTTTTCCATTGAGCAGCATCCTATGCTTTCGACAGGAAATTGTCTGGTGACATGACATGTGATCTCTGTAACGACATAGCCTCAGTGTCTACAAGGATTTTGACTTGGATGAATGGCGATTGAGATGATATGTTCCACTTTTTTGGCAAATGGGTGATGAGCCCATCAATTATTTGAAGACTTTCCACACATGGTTGGAGTCGCTAATAAATAAATGCCAACCTTTTGTAAGTGGAACTTTATGTAGGGATTTGAAAATTGGGAGCCTAGAAAACTAGAGGTCTCACCTTAAAACCATGCCTAGGCTTGCAAGTTGCAACAGGGCCAGGTGATCTCCAGGCTGGGCTTAGACTTTGGACGACTGTCTCAAACATCACACACTTTCAAACTATTATCAGAATGTTGTGGTAATTTATAACTAGTAGAATACCAAAGAACTGAAAATAAAATCAATTTTATATAATCTTCACTGTTTGATAGTTTTTTTTCATAATATTTATTCATTTTCACCAGAAAATATCGCGATGCTATTAAGAAAGTATCTTCTAATGATAATGTTGATAATGCTGCTAAATCACCAATCTGTAAGATGCTGATTAGGACAAAGACAGCACTATTTTTTGAAAAGGTTGTGAGAAAATCAAGATGCTATTAGTTTCAAGTCTAAAATATTGCAATTTAGTATTATTTTTCATTTATCTTACGCCTTTTACTTATTTAAAATTAATTCATTTTCCACAACATTATCCTAATATAACCCCACATAAACCCAAAAACTTTAGAATAGATCAACTTTCCTGAGGCTAGTTAATTTCTCAACAAAGACATTTGTGAAACTAATACTACCCTTAATGTAAATGTAACTTTAGTCAAAACGTCAACATGAGAGTTACAAGTTTGGTGCAAACTAACATACACCTTAGTCAAGAGGGTCGACAGTAGTATGTTGGCACAAACTCGCATGAACTTTTATAAAGTGGGTTCAAAAGAGAGCAAATAGCAGTAATCATACATGGGAATGGACAAATGAGATAAACAGTGTAAAAACTCAACAGGTTGCAACTTGCAAGGCATGTCCACAGATGGGAATGTAGGGAGTTGTTGTGCATTGCTGCTACTAATTATATCCTCATACCCACGCAAGCTTTCCTTTTTCTTTCTTTGTATCTTGATTTTTCTATGTTTTGCAGTTCCTCCAGCAGCACTCAGCTTTCACAATCGGATCAGAAAGTCACCAAACACCACTGGAGTAGCCAAAAAGCTACCACAATGGGACGCTCAACTTTTTCTCTTTTCAACTGCTACTGCACCTTTTCTTGCAACTGCTCCTGCTCCTTCTCTCTGCTAATGGTTATTTGGAGTTGATAAATTTTTAGTCAATGAAATGCCTCGTTATAGGACACATAAGAATAGATAATTGGTAATCTTTTAGCCTATTCTTAGTTGTCCTTTATTGGATGGTCTGATTCGAGAATTCCAATTCATTTGTTTGATTACCCTGTAGTTGTTTTAAGGTGTAAAAAAAAAAAAAAATGTAACTAAAATAAGTGAAGATGACTATTTAAAGTACGAAGATGAATAGTAAATAGTTGTTTTCAACCTCTTTTTTTTATTTAATGGCCTTTTATCAGAATGATCCCTTTGTAAGAGGAAAGATGTAATTAGTAATTGGTAGGCCCCCTTGTATGTCTTTCAATTACCTTCCTATGGCCAACCATTCTAGATACATAGTGCGTGTGAGTTGGCAATGCAGAATTAAGAGGGTTAGCAGGATAAATAAAGTCGTATACGAAAGCCAAGCCAACCCAACAAAAATTGAGTCTTAATTTTGCATGAAAATGATGCTTGACCTACCCTTACTAAGCAAACCTTACATCAAATGAGGGTGAATTTAAAGGGTGATCTTCTCCTGTGGGTGTTTTTACATCTCAACATCTGTGTAATGACAATGGGTGCAGTAAAACTTACGAGCATCTTTTTTTTTTTTTATGGGGCCCACTTCTTTAACAACAGGATTACCACATATGCATATGCATTGACACAAAGCTTACGTAAAATGAAGATGAATGCGGATGTTCACACATCTGTTTAGTCACAATGGGTGCTGTAAAATTCATGAGTGCCTTGATCTTTTTTGATGGGGCCCACCTCTTTAACCCCCGGATTAGAACATCTGCATCTGGACATTTTCAAGGAAGAAAATTTCTAATTAAGACAAACGTGGAAATTAGCCGAATCGTATACAGTATGCTTTGACATACATCACATCAATCAAATCCATATAAATTGTAGATGCAGGAGTGGGGGCCGAAAATAAGACTGATTTCATATGAACCAGCCATGAGACAGATGAGATGAACTCTTTTACTGAACTTCATGACAATTTTTACACGAAGAGTCATTAGTCAATACTTTGGTGGCCATCAAAGTCGATTTGAAAGTGGAACTGTACGAGTACACAGGCACTGGTTGGCGTACTGTAGGAGTGAGAGATATGGAGGGAATGTGATGGTCAGTAGTAGTAAATGTGGTGGATTCCAAGGAGGGTGGTGGACTGATAGTACATCGCTCATGGAATCCGGGGAGGGAAAAGGAAGAAACCAAGTGAAAGCAGACACCTTCTGTGTATTGTTTTATTACCTTGGCCTCTTTTTTAATTTAGACAACCTGCATTGGAATTCGATGTGCTACTGAACGTGACATTTAATACGTGTTTTCTTATTCATATCACTTCTCAGCTTCTCTCTCTCTCTCTCTCTCTCTCTCAGTAGTGCACCTAATAAACTAGAAAGTGTTGAAAACTGGAGCACGTAGAGTCCTCTCTGGTTGTCACTCATTCGATGGAGAGAGAGACAGATGGGTGGTGGCAGCACATTTTTCGGGTGTAAAACTGGTCAACACCACTTGAATCAGAATACTACAACAGTATCTGTTGTTTTTAGTGTAATTGTGGGGGCCATGGAATTTGCGCCATACAAGGAAGATATTTGGATTATCAGTTCATCAAATGTTGAATCCGGAGTGTTCCTGTGATGTGGGGACCTGTATGTAGAGCCCACCTATTCATAATTTGATATGTTTAAAATGAATACGGTCCCCTCTAGTTTTATCCTCAAATGTTACTTTCTACTTTAGTTGATCCCATCAATATCATTAGTATAATTTTATACATTATTAATCAACTAGGGTTCTTATATGGATGTTTAGCAACATTTATTGAGTTAGAAGATTTTAAAAGACAATTTATCAAAAAAAAAAAGTAACATTTTTGTAATAAATAACGTGAGGATGGAATGGAGGCCTGGCCCTAATGCTCTTACCCTTTCCATCCTATTGAAAAACAGTTCCAAAGAGTAAAATCAGACCTTAGGTCCCATTAATTGGGAGACCCTTGATTTCACTCACACCAAATCGTCTTCAACTTGATCATATGCAAGACATGATTGATTTTATTCTTGATTCTTCAACTTGATCATATGTAAGACATGATTGATTTTATTCTTGATTTTATCTGCACACAGGAGAGATGATAATACTTTCCACATGTGATTAACCCAAAAGTGGATTATTACTAAAAGTAGAGAGAATCGTGTGGCCTAACATTTCATGGGGGTTTGCTTAATACAAAGTTTGGATTTATCAATATGGCCCTCTATCATGCAAAGAGATTAAAAAAAAAAAAAAAAAAAAAAAAAGGAACTTGTTAGTCAGCCTGAACAGGAAAATTTGAACTGATAACAACAGTTCCAATTAGAGCCAACCTTGGGACTCATCTTCACTTTAAAAAGCTAGAGCCGGAGCTCGAATTTGTACATGATCTCAATTAGTCTTCTACGCGTATGTGTTTCTAATTGTAATAATAAGCTGCACTTGGACTTGAGCTCTATTTACAATTAGCTATATTAACTTAATCCTACCAAGCCTTTGAGTCAAGCCTTTTGCCCTTGCTCGAGCATGGCTCGTGAGCTAATCAAACTCTACTGAGGTCATTCACCCAAACCAATCAAGCCAACTGGAGCTAGCTTGGTTCATTAATTACCCTAAAAGGGCCCGACACGGCCTAAATGGCAGTGGCCCCCAATATCAGTTGCTATCACCAATATGACCATGATAAGAGTCAATTATTGATTAAGCCAATCCACTTATAGCCTAATAGATGAGGCATCTCTCTTTTCACAAATACACGAGGGAATGATACCTAGGCCTGCTTTGATAGGAACTTGGGTAACATAATTATGTGGGATTTATTAAAAAATTTAAATAGATGATTTTATTAGAAAAATTTTGAAATATAGTCATTTATCTCGAAAGAACTTCACAAATTTTGTATAACCAATGAGGTCCTCTCGCTAATTTTTCATATTTTTTTATATATTTTCTTAGCAACGATAGCTTCATGGTGACACTATCGTCACTCAGAAAAAGTATAAAAAAATATATAAAATAAGTGAGAGGACCTTATTAGTGTCAAAAAATTTACGAGGACGTTTCGGGATAAATGACTATATTTCAGAACTTTTTTAGTAAAATCCTCATTTAAATATCTTAAGTTGGATGAAAATAAGATAAAATGGCAAGGTGTCCTGAAAGGGAAGAATGGGAAGGAATTTACTTATATAACAAGTGATGACAACAAACTTTCAAATCCATCCCGGATTATGATTTTTATTAAGATTAGTTCCAACGTATCCTGATGACAGCGAGTATTTCGATATCCATATCTGTCAAGATACGCTAAATATGTATGTGTCAGCATGTGTTTCTGTCTCTTCTTTCTCAATGAAGATACCATACAACTGTTATTTCAGTCAGTAAAAGAAGTGATTTATTCACCTCCAAGAAGAGCTTTGAACGTATATGGGCTTCAATTGTATGGAGAAACCTATGCCATGCACTCACCATCAAGATTTTTAAGATTCTGGTAAGTACCCTTGTTAGAAATTCAAAGTTTCAGGAGGGTTAGAGTAGGAAAACAAAAACTAACATAGTGCCCTGCCATATTTAAGATGGTGGGTTCGCATGTTCTGCTCGGACCCTACTTAAATGGACAGTATAAGCAAAATGTTGGACATGTTTTTAACCTCGATGCCTGAGAAAGGGACACTATTTACCACAGATACATTCACACACACACACACAATTAAATAAGTGTGATCAGTCAAGATCCTCATCTGTGGTGTTAAACAGTTTATGGATCGAACAATGAAATATAAGGAGAGCTTCTACCCAAAAAAAAAAAAAAAATGAAATATAGGGAGAGCAAGGGGTTGCTTAGTGATTTCACAAGCCAACCTCTCACCCATCTCTTGCATGTGCAAGTTTTCACTTCTCACAGGTCACATGTACGGTTCTCTTTCTTGCATGTGAAAGCTTCACTCCTTATACATGGGAGTCGCTCAAGGTCTCTACCCCTGATCTTATCCTAGATACCAAAATAAAATAAAATAAAGGATACATGATATTCTGGGAGTCCAGTAGCCCCATGAAATTCAAGAGAAAATAGTTGATTTTATATGGATTCACTTGGTTGACACATCTACCATTAGTAATTTGAGTTTTTCTTTTTTTTTTTATTTTAAGAAAGGTTAATCTTGAATCGAGTCACTAAGGCTCCCTGGCTAGTACAACCCATATTTAGGTCATGTTGTGCCGGGCAAGCTCAGTCAACATGGTTAACAGGCCTTGTCTTCTTTAGCCGGGTTTTTTCATGCTTTGTCATGATGTGCCTGGACAGCCCGTCCCAATTTACAACCCCTACTCATATCTACATATATTTTTCATATTTAAATATATTAAAACCAAAAAAAAAAAACTCATTTAAACAAACATGAGGCACCATGAAACGAAACTGTTTGACATTAATCGAATATGTATTCGAGTCCTTGTCGTAGATCTAACCCCGAAATGAAATGGTACATGTATCCATGCCTAATAAAGAATAAAAAATTAAATGGAGCAACAGTCCCGTGTGTGAAAAGTCAGACAAATGCAAGGGACCCAAGTACCCAACAGCCAAGAGCAAGAGAGAAAAGAGACCTGACTTATCTGTCGGTCGTCTTCTCGATTCCCTCCCTCAGAGGGTAATAAAAAAAAGAGAAGGACGTGGTAAACGAGGGACTCTCCCTCCCCACCACCTTACAAGTTGTAAAGCCATGACCTTTTTTTTCTTACTAAACTAATCAGTCAAATACTTTTTACAGAAGGACTTTTTACACCAAAACTTAGACGCTTGACTTTCCAATGCCGGCACCCGTCCCTCTTCTCTCTCTCTCTCTCTCTCTCTCTCAAGTCTGAAATCTCTTTTGCTTTTCTCTTTGAATTAGGATGATTTCTAATTTAATGTTAACTAAAATAGAAAGATCTCATTCATATTATAATTATCCGTAATTATTATCATACATCTAAGTGGATCAACGGTGATGGACGCTTTCAAGAAAAGTGTGGGGGCTTATTTATTTTTTAGATTTCAAGGAATTTATGGTGGTCAATACTACCGCCGGGTCAAGAATAAATTTCCTAAATATATCTTGGGTGGAGGATTTAGTGGGTATGCTAAGAGGCTAGAATTTTTTTTAATTCGAAAGGTCGTAAAACAAATGTATTTACAAATGTCATAAATGAAAATCACCAAGAATATGTAGACCTTATAAACTCGTTGCAAATATACTAATGAACCAAAGGTCCATCTCCCTTATAAAGAGCAACCAGCGTAAGAATTTTACCAAATCGAAAGTATGAACCTGATCAAAACTGTATGGCCAAGAGTTTAATCTGATTTGAGTCTTAAGTAAAAGAATAGACCTTCCTTTACTTTATAAATATATTGGTACTTTGTTATTAGGTCTCACAATGACTCAACCACTCCTCTCTGACCCTTCCATCGGTTTTCCACCATCCCTAGATCCGACGGTGGGAATTAGATCTCAATTTCTAAAGTCTCTACATAAAGACAAGATCCAAACCAAGAAAGACCTCACCTCACAGTCACAGCCCTTCTTACACAAAGGCTATGGCGAGAGAGAGAGAGAGAGAGAGAGAGAGAGAGAGTTTTTAAGTGCATGGGGTCGTAGTCATTTCTGCATACCAGCTGTAGGGTCATCCCTGCACTCTTTTGTCTTTACGTCGTCTTTCCCCCCGCCTTTTCATCTCTCATTTAATCATTCCCTTCTCCTTATATTTTCGTCAACATCACCATCTCCTCCCTTGAACGAAGCCAAGACTCTGAAGAAGACGAAGCTTTTCCTTTGAGGGGAATGTTGTCTGGCTCGAGGACTCCTCTCTCTCTCTCCCTCTCTCTCTCTCTCTCTCTGTATGAAATCTATATTCATATGTCTCAATGGTATGTGTGTATGTATGATCGATTGAGAGATTGAGATCGAGATCGAGATCAATGTTGGTTGGTGCCGTCGGACCAGGCTTCATTCCCCCCAATATCCAGACTCCATTTGTTACGCCTTCTACAAAATTGTCTTTTCTGATCCAATCCCGTGCTAGATCTGAATGTAAGAGTTATCTAACCTGTTTTTTCTTTTCTGGGTTTTATTCAGTTCTCTGGTCTGTTCTCGAATCTTTCCTGTGTGTGCATTATTTACTGCCCTTTTTATTTTGTGGGTGGTAGAGTAGTTGGGGTTGGTGGACAATTTCCAAGATATCAGAGAAAATCGCAGATTGGTGTAATGATATTGTTTTTGACTACTTTGATTTGTTTTTCTGGTTTCTGACGAAAGGGGGAAAAGGCCTTCATCATGACTTCCTTTTTCCCCCCCGTCTGATTTTCCTTGTTATCAGTGGTGGGTTCTGTTCTGTCATCAGTTTTAACATCTTTTGTGGTTTTGTCATTGGGCAGAAAGACAGGAACTGTTTGTGATGATCGTCTCTCTCTGGGTCTTCTTCTCTTATATCCCTCTCTATTTAAGGGCGATTACAATTAAATAAAGTTTATATCTTTTTCCTTCCTCTCTCTACATCTTTCAAGGAGAAGATGCTACCCACCCAGGGAAGTGATTTCTTTCATTTAATCGTTCTTCACTGCTAATTACATTTCATTTTTATAATATATTTCAAGAAAGATTGGATTTTTCTTTTCTCGGGTTTCTTCCTCTGGCGTTTGAATCTTCTTTTATCTAACTTATCGTTTGATTTTCATTTTACAAGATATTGTTTCAGGGCTGTTGGCAACTTGGCATGCTTTCTCATTCCCCCTTCATTCCATTTCATTCCGCCATTATTTTCCATTTTAGGTCATTTTCTTTCCTGATCGTCTTATGGCACTTGTTATAGAGATTCGGATGGCGAGTCGTCTGATGGAAGATAGGTTGTGTGAAAACGAATCTGATATCATGGAATTTCTAGTCATATATTCCTTCTTTTCCTTTTCCTTGAAATCGAATCTCTTTCATTTTAGCTTTAGTTAAGTGCTTGGGTAGCATATATCCAATCTATGCTCTTTTCTTTTCATTGCTTGTAGAAAGTTAAATGACCCTCTTCCATTGGTTAAAATTATTAGAGAGGGCGGGCTAGAAGGAGAAAGATGAAACTCACATACCATTTCCATTTCAACTATGGCAAAAAAAAAAAAAAAAATCCTAATCTGTTTTGTCATTTCTGATTTTATCTTATCTTCTTAATAGTCTTATGCAAAATCAATGTGCACTAGAAAATGTAGGCCTACTTCTTTATTTTACTTGACCATGCTTAGATTGCTTATTGTCATCTGAATCTATCTTGGGAATTTACAGATGGCTTTCAATACCCCTTTTCCCCCCCCGGTCTGTACACTTTCCTCATTGCATTGCTGTACCCTATTCTATTAAGCCTTTCGACGGCAGTACAAAGAGATATACACAGAAAAGAAAGAAAGCAACTGGCAGGTAAAAAAGAAGGGGGGTGAGAAAGGTTAGAAGGGAGGAGTGATGGGACACGTGCCATCCGTGCGTATTCGTGCTTTGTTTGGTGTCGACACGTGCGACCCACTGTGGAATAGAAGGCATAAAGGCTCGCAATATGCAGTCAGTGGAGTTGGAGTTGAGCATCCAAGTACCAAAGGCCGCTTCAAACTAACGCCACTGTTGCACATGGATTCGTACCACTGACTCCCATTTAATGCAGGCATTGATTGTCAATGCGTTTTCAAAAACGAATTGTAAATCTCATTTAAGTTTAAAACTGTTTCGGAATCTAGGAATCAATGTCAGTTTGACTGTAGCAGAATGCATGTCCCAGGATACATGTGTGTGTTGTTGATACATATGTATGGAGGTTGAGAAGCCGTTACATAGTACCTTTTCTGCTTGTTTTGACTTTGGTAATGCACCATCTGACCTTTTTTTTTTACGTTATTTATCACTTTTAATTTTGAGAGATTTGATTGTGAAGTACTACACCCAGATCTTATCAGTTGTATGGTATCATTCATCTAATCAGTAACTATAAGCCAAGATCTCTACCTTGTGTATGCGATCGACCATGGGCACTGTTAATTGAAGTTGCCTCATGTGCATTAATTATGATTTGACTAGATCTTATGATAAGGTCAAGGGAGTGGGGTGCATGGATTGGATTGGAAACTGTATTTTGAGAATTGGGAGTCCTTATTTTGACTTTGATCACAAAAAAGTTAGGTGCTGGTCGGTTTGTATTATTTGATTTGGATAACTTTGGGTCATGTGACAGGCTTCCCCTTGACCTTGTTTTACTCTCCTCTCTGTTAAACAAATAGAGGCCCTAAAGAGGTTCAATGTCGACAACATTGATCTTTTGTCACGTGAGTTGCTAGTCTTCATGAACTTCTAGCATCGTTTTTGAGACCTTCGAGTGGGGATAGTGGGAAATGGCTTCCAAAGTGTTTTTTTAATGGCGGCTAGATGTCTGGGGCTGGTGTGAAATAGCTCCTGTTAGGCGTGTTGAGACTTAAGAGTCAATGCAATTAGCTTAGATTCTAGATAAAGGAGTGATGGGAAAGCACAAAGGAGAAAAGAAAAAAAGGGAACTGTAAAAAGGTGATGATCATAACACGAGTATTAGATAACCACAGCCAAGACTACGTGTATTGGATCTTGCGCTGTAGAAATTTATCCTAACATGAACCTATGAGAGCTTTTACATTAGAACACTGGTGACACTAACTCCATTCATTATATGTAAAGCTCAAAAGTAGCTTTTGTTGGAGAAGCTGAAACTGATTTATGTGGGCATGTATTTGTCGATGGGTAGTGCCATGGACCAGCCTAAATTGGATGAGTTAGCTTTGTGGTTGCCAACCAAGGTGGCCAGAGCAGCTGGAAAAAAGACTGCTCAGAAGTAAGAACAGACAAAAGGCAAAAATATGGTGCAGTTGGATTTTGCAAAATTCGAGATGTGGATTGCAATAATTCATGCCCACTGTTGGTTTGGGGAAAAGAACAATAGATTCCGTATCTCCCACGACATTTCACAGAGAAAGATTGCTTTTGTGCATCCTGGTAAAGTAAAAGTAGAGAGGGGAAGTTTTTTTGTTACCATATATAGGAAAACTCTTAATAATAGAAAGATGATTGGTGATTGTGAAATCATTAAGGCCAAGGTGAGAGGCATAAGTTGTGGTTTGTTGTTGGGATTTTTGTCTATTTAACTTTTTTCATCTGTAGAACTTTACAATCTCATCTGTAGAACAAAAAAAGTCAAGTCTTATAACTGTCGATAACCATCCAATGTAAAGCAATAAATCATTTGTTGAGCAATAAATTTCATGAGTTTAGACTTACAACTGGGAGCATTCAATAAATCCGATTTTGTTTAGATTTATTGATTCTAAAGCCTTCTTGTATTTGATTGGTCCCTTCCTTTACAAATAGCATCACATTTCTTATTTTAAAAGGCAATAGAGAGTATCCTTCGACATTGTAGCTGTAGAGGATCCTGTCCACAAAAGTTTGAATAAGCTTATGTGGGCAAAAATACTCAAGAGTTCCATACTGTGTTTTTGTCGCTGAAAAGTACATTAGACAAATAAGAGAACAACGTAAAACTCCCTAGGATTGGAGTCCACCCATATGTAAACACAAGTGGGATCCATGACAGATGCCAACAGGAGGCAACTCTTATTAGAAAATACGTTATAGTTTAGATCTACTCAATTTAATCACAAACTTGGTCAGGGTTGTAAATCTTTGTCACGGCCTCACGGGCACAAATGATCTGATGAGCTTGGGTTCAGCTTGAGCTTGGCTTGAACATTAAATAACCATACTCGAACTCTAGGCTCTACACCATGAATTGCTCAAGATCTTGATTTTATTCCCAACACATGTATGTCAAAAATGAGTACGATGCAAGCTTATCTCAACCTTATCATGCTAAACAATCTTTAATAGCTTTACGTAATTTTTAAGTTCAATGTATCAAAATGAACATATTTCATAATTTCAATCCATAGAAATTTTAAAATATTCTGAATTATGTATCATAATTACTTATATGGATATATAATTTTTTTTTATGACATGCAACCCACCAATCCCCCTTATGGTTGATCATTGGTAAATTCTGGATATACAACACCGCCCACTAATGCTGTTAATCAACCCCTAACAAGTTGAGTGGTAACTAGCTTAAGCACATCTCTACTCATTTATATATAAGTTGAGGGTGGAGCCTGATCTAGTGAAAGAACCATTCCGGCTCACAGGCTACTTTGGCTTGGTTGACAGCCACAAATCTGGTTAAACAAGTCCCTTCTTAATTAACCATCCATATTTATACTTTAATTGCATATATGTACTATTTTGCTCTGTTGCTCTTTTTTCTTTTTTTTCACCCATTTAACTCTTGTTTTAGATGTTTTTCTATTGCACTTAGAGAAGTTGATTCGTGATAATATAGATTAAAAAGGTCTTAAAAGTTCACTAACCATCTTTCTCTCATCCCATTTAGCTTCATTTGCACTCTGAGTGCCATTTTTACAGTACCTCTCATCAAAGGCCACATGCTTTTCTCCATTTTCACTTTTCCAAGTGTATAATATTCTTGTCCCCTTATCAGTCACTGAAATTGTCACAAGCTTCTATGAATTTTTAAGCTATCTTTCTATGCACTAGAGCTATTAGTCTTCCTTCGAAGTTTGGGCAATTGATTATTGGAAAACAGATTACTCTTTATATGAAAATCCAATATCACCATCTTTGTTCAGTTACTAAGAGCTTTGATTAATGATTTAATTAATAATCTTAACAAATCGAGCATTATCTCCTTCATTGATCCAGGCATAAGTCTATGTCCATGAAGAACCAGCAATATAGACACTCGAGACCTAGGCTATGATGTATGGATACTTCAAAATGGATAACTTATCGTGTCATATCGTATTTGATACTTCACTTTTTATTTGTAAAATACGTTTCCCTACCATGTTCATTGCGCATCCCTATGGTATCTATGCCGTATCTTTACATCATAGGACTAGGATGTACTCGATTCAAGTTGATTAGTTTGTATGTAAACAATGGTCAATCCAAGAGATTTCAGGAACCCTATTGAGCCCATTAATACTGTAATGTCGGTTAGAATACTTTTATAGTATTTGAGATATTTCCTCTTTCATTCGGCCAGGATTAGTTTCATGTGTCCTTAAAACACAATGATTTTTGTTTGTAGCCTAAGACCAGGTTTCGGGTCTCCTTAAACCGATCCAAGCTTGAACCAAATTTCTGGCACTGACAAGTAGGGTTGACATGGGGCTCAGTTTGGGTTGGAATGGAGAGAGCCAGGGTCGGATTTGCTTTAGATATTGGGTCTCAAAAAGTAATTTACTGTGTGGGCATGACTCAACTGAGTCTCTTGGACTGGCTGGAATCTCATGTGATCATTTGAGTTAGACCATCTTGTTAAGTACTGGCAATGGTACTACTGGATCAATTCGATGGAGACCAACCAAAATTTAATTCTGGTAAAGTACTTAGTGGACCCAATTCTGTATCTTCAAAACAGGCCTAAACTCTGTTTTTGGTTCCTGAATCTGGATCTATTGCTCCCTCAGTAGGGAGCGTCGTCTCATTAAAACAGTAGTCAATAGACATATACATGGCTTGTGGGATCCGCTGATCGCATGCTTTGAGGAGTGAGTCCGGATCCCCTATCGTAGCTATTACTGGAACCATGTAACACATGCCTTAAACTTCACCGTGTGGCTTACACAATGTTAATTCAAACTGTGCATCTTGAATCCCATCCCCTTGAAGCATATATTCTCAAATTTAAGTTCATTAGGATTGGGTCACACCGTCCGATTAAGCACATGATTGCAATGTGAGTCCTGCCACATTAGCGCCTAGTAACATTTTCAATCTTACGGTGGAGCCTATCCCTATTAAATTAAATTCTGAAACATGTTTTTTGGAGGGGATGAGATTCATCTAGAACAGTTTAGATTATTTTTATGTGAGTCCAACGAAGGAGTTCACACAAAGTGTTATACGGCTCAGTGTAATAGATGCGACAGGGATTTAGACTCTTGAGGATTATCTTCAAAAGGTCATATTCATTGATCATTCGATGTTGTCCTGTTAATCTAAAACCATAAAATGGAAGGTCAAAATAAAATTCATTGATTGATTGGAGTTCTGCCAAATATTTGGATGGTTTCCCAAAACTCAATTAAATTGAAGGTCCTAAGTATCAATTTTCTTTCCTTCTGTAGGACTAATCTGTCGCTTGAATCCTTGATTTAACCTTCAGTTTATGATTTTGTCTAGGGCACGTTCCATCGCATGGTCATAGGCCAGTGGTGCTAAATCTGGTTCAGGAAGCAAAGCTGAGAAGACATTGGGTCGACCAGCGGAGCTAACGAGCCCAGCATACACATGTTTCAAACTGGAGGAATTGGCCAACAAACCTGTTCTGGGTTGGGGCTTAAATTCTTTCTAGTGCCCCCCACTTTTTTTTTGGCTTGATTGAAGATACAATGGAGAGTAGGAGTACCATTTGGTTACGGTTAGGCCTAGGGAGTGCTAGTGCCTACTAAGGATTTTGGTCCAACACAAATCCACCTGACTTTTTGGTGGGCTCTCTTTGGTTGTTCTTCCCGTGCTTTATTATTCACTTGAAACAAAAATTAAAAAAAAAAAAAAAAAAAATCCATATGACATAAGCAGGGCTTCTTACCCCTGTGGTAATAAGATGCTCACTTCAGATTGCCTAGGGTTCGAATTTGGGGTCTCAGTCCCCCAAGCTGGGTAGAAAAAAAAAAAAAAAAAGAGTTTGGTTGACCGTATATGTTTTCCACAAAGCTCAACCTGATCCAATCTAATGATGGCAACCCCAGCTCAGTTGAACTTTGATTATATCATTAAGTGTTTCTTTGATCTACGTACGATTGGAGCTTTGTGTAACATGGTGGAAGAGGAAACACATATTTCTTTTCTACGGAATTGCCTTTCATGACAGTAAGATATTAGACTCGTCTCTCTCACCCACGCGTTTTTTTGTGGAAAGTCTCACCTTTCTATTTTCCGTATAAAATGGGCTTGCACAAGCGTGCCCTTGCTGTTGCGGGGTCCACATGCAAAACCCCATGTAAAACTAAATTTTGACCCAAATAAGCTTTATACTTATTAATGCATGTTTATTTGCTGGGATTCATGAAACCTTAGCTTGGAGAATTTTGAAATTCTAATACATGGTTAAATTTCTGATTGCTCCATTTTATTTGAGCATCCATGAATTTCACCAAAAAGCAAATAGGCTGGAATTCCTATAATCCCTAAGGTAATTCGAGACCTTGTAGGTGGTTGTGATTTTAAAATACTTGTAAAGAGATATGACTTTTGCAAATGCTAGAAGACAAGATATCACATCAATTCTAAAAGACTGTAACATGAAAAATCAGGAGCTGAGAATTCTTGTACAAGCCATTTATGCCCATAAGTGTGACGACCTACAGCCTAGACCGCCTAGTGACACCATAGGCCAGGCAGTTCCTACATTGGGAGATCCTACAATCCCCAAAACTTTGTGTGTGTGGGGCCAATCCAAAGCACATGCTTCTGGTTCTAATATTTTAAATCCGGACAAGTGCGGACCTGCAAATCAGGCCCAGGCTCAATGAATCAGTGTACCCTTTCGGTTAATTAAATATTTGGCGGATTCATGTAGGCCACGTTTTCCATTCCTCAGTAGGATGCATGCGTACATCCCCTTAGGCCTCATAAGCCCATGACTTAGCAGCTAGCCGCGTTCATGCACCACATAAAATAGGAAGGAGGCCACCAAAAGAAATCAAGGAATTGGACCATTTCCAACTTTTCTTAGCCACGTTCGATGTACCCTGTCGACCTCGTTGTGGAAAACAACATGCATATGAGAGAGAGAGAGAGAGAGAGAGAGAGAGAGAGAGACTAGTCAAATTAGATTGGTGTTTTATTGGACAAAAGCCTACTTAATTTGAATCAGATGCAGCAATGTGCTCAGCCTATCACTATTCCAGAGGGTACATTGGCACGGTCCATGGATGTATGACGTCAGACGACAGCATCTGATAATGATTTGGGAAGGCATTGGCCCACGTCAAAATTTTGTTATCAGATGGAAAAGAAGGCCCTGTCGCATACCACAGTCTAAGGGCGTATTTTGATGTGTGGTGAAGTGAGATGAGATGGGGTAAAGCTTTCATTATTTAGACATGAAAAGACAATGGGTCATATCAAAAATACACAATTTCAAAATTTCCTCCGTCTTTTTCAAAAAAGTAAAAAAAGTAACATCTTTTCTTTACTAAAAAACAAAAAAGCTTCACTTTTATATACAAAAAGTTAAAAAGATTTCATACCAAACAACTAAAAACAAAACATCAAATAACGCCTTATATTTTATTATCTCTTGATTTGATACCTCGGCTCACTATACTTTACTTCACCATACATCCAAACAGGCCCGTGTGGTGAAGTGAGGTGAGATGAGGTAAAACCTCCATTTTTCAGACAAAAAAAGACAATGGGTCATATTAAATGTACACAATTTTAAAATTCCCTTAACCTTTTTTAAAAAAAGTAAAAAAAACAACATCCTTTCACCACTAAAAGATAAAAAAGCTCCACTTTCCTATACAAAAAGTCAAAAAGATTTCATACCAAACAACTAAAAATAAAATACCCTCATAACACTTTATATTTTATTCTCTCTTGATTTGATGCTTCACCTCACCACACTTTAATTCACCATACATCCAAACAGGCCCTTAGGGCCTACTTGGTTGAAGGCATTTTTTGAGAAAGAATTAGGCTTGTTGGAAATTAGTGACATGCCTTTACCTTTTGTACCCTTTTGCATTCCAAATAGAGTGGTTGCATATTTGAAATTCTACTTTGGCGGTAGCACTTGGAATTCTCATAATTGTCCCAGACAAAGAATCCTCACAATTCTTCTAAATAAACATGCCCCGAGGGCCTGTTTCTCTGCAAAAATTCCTTACAAGCTATTTGCAAGTTGGGGATTTTTTTGACATGATGTGATCGCATGTCTACTGCCATTTACAAATGCCATTTTTCTTCCCAAAAATTTCTAAATTTCAGCCGGCCAAAAGGAATTTTAGAAATCCAACTCCTTTACTTTTTAGGAGAATTTCTGGATGCTCAAAAGTAAAAATGAGCATCCAAGAATTTCACTATATATATATATATATATATCGGGAAATTTAGATATCCTCTAAATTGTAGCAAAGAAAGAGGACCAGACCAATTGTCTAAAGCAGGCTTGGCTTGTAGCCTGGCACACTTGTGAATCTAATGAAATTTCTCAACCAGATAATATAGTTCCAGGGAAATCAGGGAAGTAAAAAAGGCAAGTCTATATATATATATATATATATATATATATTAGCTGCCACGAGACTTCAACCAATCAAGTGATCGTTTTAAAACACAATTGTAGTAGTAACTTATATTTAAATTGAACTTTTTAGTATAGAAAATTATTTAATTTTTATGACATTTCTTTGTCAATATCTTTTGGAAAGCCCCAAATTTGAAAATATTGAGACATTTTTTTAGATGCTCAGTGCTTGAAAACAATGTTTATTAGATTTTGAGGGAGACGCACCTTTCGATATAATTTTTCATTAATTTTCTTTTATTTGTTATCTCAGAATTCATGCTTGCAAATCGATCAAGATTAAGAAATGTCGCAGATCATATCAATAAGTGAAAATTTTTAATTTCGAATCTTGCCACACTTGTAAATTAAAAGAAGTTATCACATCCAATTAAGTCGATCATAAATATGAAGTGTCTCATCTGATCCTCCTGAACTAGGATTTATTTACTCTCAATCTTTCAACCACGCCCCATGATATAATTGATCAAAGGTAAACATCAACTCTACATGTATAACCTCCATCTCTATTGCCTATCACAAGAAGATTCAAATCCCAATTATTAATTTTGCCATGATTATAACAGGCCCCACATATGATATAGCTTAGACCTAACAAAGTGCGTTTAAAAATCGATTTTTCAGTAAGAGAATCTGCATGAGGTAGCATACACGGCAAGAGCACAAATTTTCAAGGGAAGAGAATGACAACACATAAAAATTCCCACGAATCAGTGCAACACATCACACCACCAAATTATATCCCTCACCGAATCAACCTCCTTTTTGCTTAACCCATGACATTGCTTTATGTTCAAACCCACCAAAGTCCCCAACATCATCTCAATATGATGCAAGCTCTTGTCTGTAATCCCCTTACAACCAGCTAGAGACAGAATCTCTATGCACTGACTTCTTGATCTTCCCAAACGTAGCACCCCAGCATCACTAATCCCACAGCTTGAAAGATGTAATTCTACCAAGCATGGGCAAAGCTCAGCAATCATCTCTAAACTCCTGTCGCTCACTCTCTCACAACCATCTAATTTAAGTGATCTGAGCTTCTCTCCAAATGCACTTGTGATGGCTAGAACGCTCCAATCAGTGAGACGAACACACCCACTCAAATCCACGGTCTCCAAGGCCTTGTTCTTCGTGTCAAGTGCCTTCAAAAGGGTTAGAACACCTCTATCAGTGACTGATTTCAAGCCCATTAGCTCAAGGTGCCTTACTTGGTGACATGCACTTCCTAACCATGATAGAAAAGAGTCCCCAATCCCAGCACAGCTGTTTAGTGTCAAAGACTCAAGGAAAGGGCATTTGGGTAGGAGGGAGGATTGGATAGAATTTGGATTGGCTTCTTCTTTTTCTTCTTTTAGCCCTTCACACTTCACCAAGCACATCACCTTGAGTCTTTTGTGGCAATTCATGAAGAGTTCCCTCAACCCTTTTGATGTCACGTTATTACATTCGACTAGTATGAGGGACTCGAGCAATGAAGCTGATTGAGTCAGGTCTTTTAGACCCTTATCTGATAATGTGGTGCAGTTTCGAATTGATATGACCTTCAATCCAATGAACCCAGCTCCAATCGCCTTGAAACTTGTATCGTTCAAACCAGTGCAAGATCTCAATGAAACAAACTCCATTTTCTCCAATCTCCCAAATGAGCAAAAGCCCACTTCGCTCACACTTGAAATGTTCTCTAGGCAAAAAGTTCTGAGAGACTTTCCGTGCCTTCCAACTGCTTCAAGAACATCATCGTTCGCACTTAAAGAAACGAGCTTGAGCTTTTCCAACTTGGGCAAACTTGATGTGAGGGAAACAATCCCCTCGTCCCCCTGAAATGGGCATTTGATCAGAGAGATGGATTCAAGCTTGGAAGAATACCTGGCCAATGCGTAAAGAGACTCATTGCCGATACCTGAGCATGAATCTAAGTTCAATGTCAAGAGATTTGGGCAGTTTTTGGCAATGGAAATGAGGCCTTCGTCTCCAATAGAGGGTGAATTGAGCAGGTCGAGCCTTTCGAGCCAACTGCAACCATGTGCGATTGATACAAGTCCCTTGCTCCCAACCTTGGGACAGTCCCACAAGGTGAGAGACTTCAGACTTGGGCACGCTTGAGCTATGATTTTAAGGCCAAAATCGGTGATTCCTTGTGAAGGGAAGCTGCCTTTAATGCAGAGCTCGGTTAGCCCTCCACGAGGACATATCCCTACAGCCATTGCAGCTAGACTTGTGTCATTGGCCTTCTTTCCTTCCAAGCATCTCGAAGCTCTACAGTTCTGTGCTTGTAGAGTCGAAATATTATTGTACTTGAACTCGGAACTTCGCATCTCGGCCTGCAAGACGAGCCATTTTTTAGAGACTGCCGCGCAAGAGCAGCGGTCTCTGTAGGATGGCAGGAATCTGAAGATCTCGACGATGCATTCATCGGGGAGATGGCTTATGAAATCCTGGGTGTTGGAATTCTCAATCATTGAGTTGTTATGAAATCTGGGTTTTTTCCTAGAACGAAGACAATCATCATAGAGTGTTGTTTGATCAAGGAAGGGGAGTTCTTCATCTCCAACTCCTGCAAAACCATTCATAGCAACAACCCATATAACCAAATCGAACTTGAACATGAAATATAGAAGAGAAAACCCAGATAGAACCCATTGAGAGAGAGAGAGACTAACCATCATATTCCATTGATAAAGACGTACACCAAATACAGGAAGAGAGAGGCGTTTGATGATGAGCAGCAAAGCGAAGGCAGCTAGAGTTGTTGCAACTCTTGAATTCCGCAACCACTACGTTGAGGTAGAGAGTGGTTGTAAACGTGACAAAGAGGGAAAGTACGTGCCAAAAGAGAAGTTCTCTAGTAAGGAAAAGGTCCAAAGAAAACAGGGGTTTTAAAGGAGGACTTCTGCAGATATCCAGCTGAGAACGCAGATGAAAGGAAAATCATGTAATCAATGTATCCAGATCCATCCTCTCCCCCGTATGGCACCCCTGACTGGTCCAAACAGAAAACATCAGTTTCATAATCAATACAGAGATTTGAGACATGGAGGGTGGAAGCCTCTAGACAGAGAGAGAAATTTAGGCCAAGTTCATTCACCTTGTCAAATCCATTTGATGGGGTACGCGATTTCCACTTTTACCTTTGGAATTTTAGCTTTCGATTAGATGGTTCAACGCATTCAAGTCTCAATTCCCTGTTGCGTGAGCAGGGGCCCCACAGAAACGAATACGTGTAGACTTTTGCTGCAGGGAAATAGACATGCTGATGCAGGAGCCCCACTGTCTGTATCCTCATGTTTTGGGTTCCTTCCCCCTTACCTACATTTCTTGCCTTTCCAATCAATTGCATTCCATGCTCTCGTCAGTGCTGAGGACCATAATTCTATATATATACTATAATACTATGACTAAGGAGGAGCAGAGCAGTCCCTTGTTGCATTTCTGAAGGAAAATTTCAACTTCTTGCCATTGTCATAAATGTCCTTCTTAGGAAATTATTATTTTGAGAAAATGGGGAGAGAATTTTTTTTTTTTTATTTTGAGTTTTCTCGGTATTATTACAAAAATATTGTAGAAAAAGATTTTTTTTATTATTAACAATAAGAATAAATGTAAAATAATGCAGAAAACTACTATTACAGATTTTTTATCCATATTTGATGCTTTGGTTTAATCAGAGAGACACTCATTTACTTGGACAACTTTGAAACCCTTGAAATAGTATAGGTGAAACCGAATTTAGGAAAAGATAGAACAAATGAGTTCCAACATCTCTTTCCAACGTTCTTTGGAATAAACCTAATTTTGAAGGGAAGAGAAGAAGTATATCCATTCAGATCGAGTAAACTCTATATATTGCAAAATAAAAGCCTCCTCATGGTAGCTTAAAGATTAAACATAAAGCCCACATGTTAGGGGTCTAAGCCTACTAAACTAATATGGTTAGTCATAAGATCTTTTATGAATATCCACTTCTCCCTCAACTTTTCTTATGTAAGACTCTATATAAAAGAAGTCAAATGATAAATTTATAAACAAGAAATGGGTTTTCATCGGGGCTATTTTTATGAGATTCTCAATGTCTTTCCTACATAATAAAAAAATGCATGATTATAAAAAAAGATTTTCTAAAAATTCAAAAATCCAAATATTAGATTTCATTTATCTAAAAATCTTCTACAAATAGTACCTTCTACAATAAAATGGCCCTTCTTTCATGTTGATTTTCAAAGCTTTTCATACCCCTCATCCAATGATTTCCATGGTTATAGGCAGGCCCCATTGGCCATTATTCCTTTCCATACTTAAGTATGGTCTAGCCATTCTGCTTAGATAAGCAATCATGTGGTGATATTCACACGGAAGTTTTTACATGCCATTCAAACCACATGCCGCGGCTAAATATGTACTCAGCCAAATTTCAAGTAATGAGCCATCATTGAATCAATATGTGTGCAAAAGTAAATTAAGACTTAGACCAATATTCAATCTCATTTTTCATATATAGATCAGTCTAACATGGATGTTACTCTAATTAAAGTAACATTGGGGATTCCACATATTCATATTGGGGGCATGCAATATGAATGCTTTAGATCAAGAGAACTGGGGCTTGCATGTGCCAACTTAAATCCACTACATGGGAGTTTCCATGTGGACATAAGCATAGGGTCAGTTCCTAGCAATTTTAGACCAGATGCATTTAGTAATCAAGCAATTAATGGAGGAAAGCATTATCCTCGATCTCTTGGTTGAAAAAAAAGGCAGCCGTGGACTTTGATATCAGAATTTTCTTGTGTATGGACTGGATAATCTTCTTATTGCATGTGTTGGTGTGTGTGTGTGTGTGAGAGAGAGAGAGAGAGAGAGAGAGAGATAGTTGTCCTGGATTGTACTCCTATCCATGTAATTCTCTTGTTCTATGTTGACTCAGATATGATAATACTCAGTATGTGTAAACTTCCTGTCCATGTTAGAGTACCTTTTTTTGTGATGAGTATCTCGAAGATGTTTTTTTACCCAAGAAGACTAATTCTCAAGGTGGGACCCACTAAATGCACACAAATGCACACACGAGAAGTTTAGAACAATTTCAAACACAAGAAATGAAAAGCAAATGCACGCGTTATGCTTGTCCACCAACTGGTATGTTGGTCATTATTAAAGTGCTTAAATACATGATTTGATAAATTTTATCTTTCACTTTATTATTATTTTAGCTTGTAAAATTTGGAAATAGATCTTAACATTGATCCTCATCTCGCCCTAAAAAAGCTTGTCCCCAAGAAGTGGTTGAAACTGAACAGTCAAAGATCTCCACTGCTCGGCAGATCCTGTTGATATAAAGTAAGGTTGAATTCGTTGATTACATGATACCGTTAAGAAGAGGAAGGTACGTTATTGAGTGATGTGAAACACGTGGGTTGGCAAAGAGACACATCAAATCAACTGTGATTCAGGGAAGATCCGATGGGTGGAGGTTCGATGTCTTTCTTCTTTTCATTAAAATAAGTTTCTTCTTCATTTCATTTGATTCAGATTTTATTCATTCATCTGTAAAAATATCAAAAAGAGGAGAGGGAGAGAAAGAGAGAGTGCAGAGTTTCAAATTCCAAACCTCTAACATAATGACAAACAACAGGTGAAAAACCAAGAGGATCAATCTAGATCTAACCTCATGGTTGTATAAGGCTCCAACACAAATTTTTATATGACAATAAAAACGCAGTAATTAAATTTAAGTAACCAATCAATCAACCACAAACTATTTAAAAAAAGAGATGGACGTGTGATTTTTACGTGGAAAATCCTATGCAAGGAAAAAACCACCGGACCTAACACCTGTCCAAAAAAGTTAAGCACTATAAATAATAAAGGTTATAAGATGCACTCACTATCCTTTTCAGTTTATCACAATCTAAGGACCATAGTTAATATAGCTGATGACCACACCTTTCACCTTTTCCAGCACTTGAATTTCCACGCCTTGAACAAGCTGAATCTACTTAGAAAGTAGAGGAAATGGCTTCAGAAGTTAAAAGCTAAAAGTTCGGGTAAGAGATATAGATTAGTCTACTAAATAAACAATCTAATAATGTGCAAAAATAATAATCTATGCAACGGAAATAAAATCAACAAGCACATACCACAAGGACACCATATATAACATAGAAAACCCAAACCGGGTGAAAAACTGTGGATCTGAACTAGATCAACAACCAAGTATTATAAATCTCGTAATTATAAGAAACTCAGATTTCCTCCCCAGATATCCTCTACCCTAAGGACTGAAGTTACCTTGTGTCGCTTCACATTTCAACGACTTTACATCGTTAATTGCAACAAATTTAATCCAGCGCTTGATTCCTCAAAGCTTCTACGCAAGAAGACGATCTTCTACAATGGATGCAAAAGTAATTAGCTCTTTGGAGAACTTGTCAGCACAACTATTCAATAAATCTCTACAAAAGAATTCTCTCAATTATACTCAGAACTTTGAGAAGTGAACCATTGAATCCTTTAAATAGCCTTTAAGACGTGGTTAAGGTTGCCTAACTTAATTATGATTAAAACAAGTAGTTTAAACATAATTAAAATCAAGTTTCTAATTTCTGTATGACTGTCACCTTGTCCGCTAAAGTGGATGTGGTTTTGTTTCAGCGCAAAAGGGGCTCTGTCAGGCGTTTAGCTATTCTGATTTCATTCGTTCGAATGGATGATGCTAGTCGCTCGAGCATATCCCATTTTGGATGATCCGAAATTTTAGCACTCATAATCCTTCTAGCTTTCTTCTTCCAAATCTACCAGACTTCTTTTTCTCCCTTTAGCATACTTCTAATTCTGTCAGTCTTCTATCTTCGTTGTCAAATTCTGAAATCTAAAAATAATAAAAACAACTCAATGGATCCAGAGTTTTGTACAACCTTTAAATTAGCCAACAAACAAAAACCTAACAAAAGCTTCAGCACATAGATCACAAGATGGCTCTCTAGAGAATAAAATTTAGTTTTTCAATTGGTATCAGAGCCTCTTGATCTAGATTGACCCTCTTGGTTTTTCAATTGAGGTCTTCGAGGACGGATCGATCGGACATACAAATAACCGAGACCTATACCAGCTCCGATCGATCGGACATCGATCGGGTGATCTAATCCGATTTAAGTCAAATTTTATTCAGTTCTTCGGACTTGGCTTCATTCTCTTGCATATTTGTTCCAGTCCAACTAAAATAAAGAAAAATACAATTCATGGACCCAAGTTTTGTCCAACCCAATGAATTTGCCTACGCTCAAATCCTAACAACGGGAAACTAGTTTGCTGCTTGTAGCACATAAATATTTCTAAAGGTGCCTGTTTAAATCAATCCGGTGGCCCACCTTAAATTGAAACTGCTCTAAATACTAAATAGTACTTCTTATATTGATAAATCCAAATTTCGTTTTATTTTCGTGTTGCCAACTGATCTTTTATAGAATCGATTGTTAAAGTGCATAAGAAATAATGACAATGTATCACATGTTTTACACTTGATTAATCACTTTTTTTTTTTTTTTTTTACTATTACAGATGGGGAACAATAAACCATCCTAGTTCATTAGCCCAGGGTCTCCCTGAAGTGCTCCACACACATTCTACCATGGGATCCGCCGCATCGTGCTCTGCCCGAGTTCACATTTAGTCGTGCTCCACAGGTCCTGTGCTCAGCGATTGACGCGGGGTCAATTTTGGCACTGTGGGTGAGAAGAGATGACCGAAACCAATTGTGCATCCCATTCTCACGTGATCAATCACTCAAGTAGCCGCCGAGCCCTACTTATTATTTGGAATAAAATTGAAAGAGAATTGTCATTACCAGTTTAGATTGAAAAATGTATGACCTTGTTCATATATTTAAACAGGTTGCATGGGTAGAGATGAAAACCTGGGAGCCCGCCGAGGCCCGGCACAAACCAGCATGAAAAAAATTGTGCCTAAGTCATTTACTAGGTCAACATGCCGGCACGGCCCACACCAGCTTCTAGCACGGCCCAGGCATGACATGGCACATATATATAAATTTAGTTTTTTTTTTATATATAAATAAAATATAAAACTTAAAATAATTAAGATTTATTACTCGTTTGTAAATTAGAATCAATATTTGCGCATTTATTTTAATAGTTTTGACTTTATTTCAAGTTAAGAACACCTAAAAGTCCATAATTTTTCTTTTAATTTATATAATTTTTATTTAGAAAAATATAAAAAAGATTTTTAAAAAATAGAAAAGGCATGTGGGGCTGCACGACCGAGCCCGGCACGGTACGAAAAAATCATTGACCTAGGCCGTGCTGGGCTGAGCCCCAGTAGCTTAGGCACGGCCCGGCCCGGCCCGTGAGAACTTATGGGCCGCACAACTGGGCCCGCCCTTAGCTGGGCCGTGTTGGGACGGCACGGCCCAATTTTCATGCCTAGCATGGGGTTCCATATTCAAAGAATATTGTTGTATAGTATTTTACTAAATTTAGAAACGTGCAACAGCTGCATTACAAGCTATGCATTTATACCTCGATCATCCTTGGTATTTAATTTGAATTGCTGTCAATCATTGTTAGACTAATGGCAAGGCACCTATCTTGTCCATTTGGTTTGTTAAATTTCTAATAGGCCAACAGAAGGAACTCTTTGATCATTCTAAATTTTGGTAAATCTGAAAGAAACTGTCCATTTTATCAGCCAAAAGTGAATTGGTTATATTCAACTAATTGAAGTGATTATCAATAATCTTGAGCAACTGGAGGTGAGCACTAGACCAATAGGTGAATCAAAATTACAAGGGATCCTTCTTGAATAAAAGCATTTTGACCGCCCATTTTTTTATATATAATGATTGGATTTCTAATTCATTACATGTAATGTGGTATTAGATTGTATCTGATCTCTTTTTTCTCGTATCCACTTCTATTAGGGGCAGTTTGCTTTTTCACATATGTGAATGTTACATATCTAAATGGCCTATATGCAAGTGTTACTCATGTGAAGCACACTACCATGTTTGTCAAATTTATCATTTCTGTGAGTAAATTAAAGAGTATATCCAACAGTTTTAGATTTATTTGGATTTTTTTATTTTTTTCACAAATTTCTTGAAATCCATGAAAAATTAAGTATGCAACTTTTATATCTTGATGTTTACCATTAATATAAAAATATTGAATGGTTGAAGTATGAAATAGAGCTCACAAAAGTCTAAAAAATTAGATCTATAAATTGGTATTGTTCCACAAATTACTCAAAATTTATGAAGATCTAAGATAACCAACCTCAAGATCTTGGGGTTAGTTAGTTAAATAAACAAATCGAACAAATTGGATTACAAATGTAGGGCCCGATTTCATTTAGAGAATAAAGGCCTTTGATGGGCCCCACGTGAGAAAAAGTCACCATGTAATAATCTCTACCAAGGCCTTTTGCAATGTCATTAATTTTTACAACTATAGAGATGTGAAAATGATGATGCATAAATGGACTAATTTATACACCTCAATTCCGTACCACATGCATAAATTTATTTGAACAAATGTAATACGTATAATGGTTATGCATGTAAATCATTTATATATGTAGATGAGCGCAAACAAACAACCCTTGTGGCTCCTTACTTCCAACCAGAAGTATTGGACATGAAAAAAAAAAAATTGTTGGGCAAAAGACATGGGATTGTTAATTGGTTGGCTTTGCAGAGTCCATTGAATTCCTCTTCCAAACTGGGCCCTCCGTTATGCATTGTATTGTTAATAAATGCTTTTTAATTGTAATTAAAGAGGGGGGCTGATGATCTGCTGGGGTGTACTGTCATATAATGTCAATGAAATGGTGGTGGGGTGGGTCTCCCACATCTATGTATCTATTGACCCATCAGCAGTAATTCTTCAACTTTATCTGATGCATTGAATACACTCATTATTCTCAACCCATCAATCAAATGGGCCCAACAATATCATGATCTTGACCTTTTGCTTGGTTTGCAAACATATGATTGATTCAACACAAAAGATAGGCAATAATGCACATTTACCTTCTTTAATCAGGTGTTTGAATTGTCCATAACAACATGTTTGAGCCGTCTAACGGGTCTAACTCGGGTCAAGTTGGATTGCATGTGTGGGCCCAACCCGAGGTGGATCCATCCATTAATCAGGTTGGAAATGAAAAGCACAGAATTACCAAGTCAAGTTCAGGTTAGGTTGTGGGCCGAGTCATGAATTGAGATTTGCAAAATAAACAGATGGCTAGGATAACAAGCAAGGTAAAACGGATGGCTAAGATAACAAGCAAGGTGATTTGGACCCTACATCATAATCAGTTGAAGTGATTTTTGTAACACAAATCAGTTCACTGAAGTAGAGATTCGTTAGCTGTGAGGTGTTGCATTGCAAATTGGGAGCCCCCAAGACTTGCCTTCTGAGCTGGGCCTGTTTGTTTGATATTTCTAAAAATGGTAAATATTTAAGACATAACGACGAGGTTCTATAAATGGCAATCAAATAATCGAAGTCTTTTATTAGAAAATAAATTAAAGGAAATGGGAAATGGATACCTAGCTGGCCATGATCACCTTAAGTATTACGACCACAGCCTATGGAGATTGCTGCATGCACCAATTCAGAATAAATCATTATATGAGCTGTTTAGGTTGTGCTTGTTTTTCAAATGATATAGTATAATCTAACCATTACCTTTCCTGCTGATGTGACTCTTCTTTTTTCACTACATCGGGGACTCGAACTCACACACACCCATATCCTTTACGAGCCGAGCTATAACTCGAGAAGATTCTACAATATACTTTACCTTCCCTTATGGGGAAATAAAATAAAATGCTTGGGTTGGCTTGGTTATCATCAATGTGACAAATGGCTGCCAGCTGAAGGGCGGAGTGCCCTGAGTTTTTGGGCCAGCCTGATAGACGTGCCCTCTTGTCAGCACATTTGGTCCAATAAATATGGGCCTGGAAGGAGCTAAACGATTTAGTTGACTACTGTAATTAAAGCTGCCCATACTTTGATGCCTAAACACGACACGGATACGGAAGGGATAAGTCTGGACATGGCAAGAACATAGATTTTACACATAAAAAGTGAAGTATCAGATACGATACTATACAATATGTTGTCCACTTTGAAGTATCCGTGCATCATAGTGCCCATGGGCCAGCTCACTGAAGCCAGCCCGACCTTGGGTCACTTTGGGCTGGGCTTTGGCTGTGTCTTTAAATCTACGATCTCAAATCAGGCTTATTTTATGTCCCAAATAAATAAATGGTTTGGTCCTGAGTTTTTAACCAGTTTTTAAAGCAAACGATTAGGACTTTACAAGAGGACTGGGTCCAGCCATAACTTAAAAGACCACGGTGTGGATCAAGGCATAAATATTAGGCTTGAAGGCTTCAGCCTAAGCCCAAACTCTCCTTATGCCTAACCCTAACTTAAGAGTCATGTCTTTTTATTAGGGGTGCACAGGGGTGCGGTTCGGATCGATTTAGAGGGAAAATCATCAATCAAACTGAACCCATCATTTTTCTATGTTTCCAAATCAAACCGAACCGCCCATATGCTCAAACCAAATCGAAACCAGTTTTTTTGTTTTTATTCTATTTTATTATTTTTTTTACGAAAAAATTGCAGTTCAAACTTGATTCCATCAAATGGAATGAGGATAAGCTGTAATGAACACTAAAATATATTTCATAATTCATTTCAACCAAGGAAGCATACATAAAACAATGGATAAACTCTTTCCATCCATCATCCGGTCGTGTGATTGAATGTACCAGGCTAGGTTCGGCCGACTTTTCAGGCCAATGAGCTAAATAAATTCAAATCTTCTGGTAAAATACACAAACAAAATGGTTAGGCACATACCTATTTCTTTGCATAAAACCTAGACTAGATTACATTGCTTGATCCAGATCAATGAATTCGATACAAAAGGGACTCTTGTTTTTGCCAACAAGATGGGTTTGAGTGGAATGTAGCCTCAATTTTGAACTAATTGAGATGGGCCTCTTCATAATTCACTTTATCTTAGGTCAAACCAAACCCCTCGACAGCACTACTAAAAACCCAATAATGCACATTTCTTGTAAAACTTTCATCATACATGTAACATGCAAGTAGAACATACAAGCGCTTTCCCTCATGCTAAAATAATCGAAACTTAATACTCAAGTTAATACATACGGTCGGTTTGGTTTAGGTGGTTAACCATGGGTTCAAACTGATAACCGACCGAAATAAGGCGGTTTCTATTATTAACCGTTGACCGAACCGATCTACATAAAATCGATCCGAACCGCCTGGTTCGATCCGGTTTCGCGGTGATATTGGATTTTTTGTGAAGCCGTACTTTTTATAGCTGTCAAGCATAGGTTGTGTGTCAAAATTTGGCCAATTGCAAAAAGAAATTGGTCCCAAGCCTCAATTTCAGAGAATAAAGAGAAGAAGTTGGTTAGCAATAGACCTTTACAACAGCGACCCCAGCCCGCATCAATTTAAACTTCACAATTTGCACAGAGATGGAGATGGAGATGGAAAGCTGGAGAAAAGGTTAAGTGTAACAATCTTAAGTTGTTATAAGATTTAATTTGATGCGTTCCATTAGTCCTGTGACTTTTGACGTATTAGTTAAGTCAATAACATAAAGACCAAGAAATGGGATAGATAGTGAATAAAAGCCCTTTAAGCATTCCTCACCTTTTAAGTTACCAGACCATGCATCTGGTTTTCCCATTCAATGAATTTGTAAAAGCTCTATATTACGTTGAGATGATTGAATTATCTATCAATCTTAGTAGGTAATTAAGAAGCAGTTGCCTCAAAATTATCATCATGGTTAGAGCCTTATCCCACGAACTTGAGGTTGGATTAAAGAAACTGATGCTAATGCTCTAGACAGGCTATGACCAGAATTCCTATCTATCTATGGAACAAAAGCTCCAAATTGTATAAGTTGCCAAGCAAGAAACCCATAGAAGCCAATTAAAGTCCACCAACTCATTGCATAAATTGCCTTCTCTCCCAAACTTACTCTCATGATATGAACCAGTGATGAATGCACTTATTCATGGCAACTGTGCCTGATGCTTACATCTTAAGGTACTTTCTAACTGGATGCTGTTGGTGTGACTTCATTTCTGCTTTCATAACATTTCTTATCTGCATCTACACTGACGTCTGACTGGGGAAACTGAAAGGACCTAATCCTCAAAAGTTGTATGTTTCTTGATGCTCATACTGTTTCTGTAGCACACTTTGTTAGCTGGTCAAGCTCCAGGTTGGCTCAATCCCAGCTCCATGTCATGGTCCCTGTCACTTTATCAAACCTTATAGATCACTAGAAAAGAGGTCAATTTGGCTTAAACACGAATTAAGTTGACATCCATTTTTATTTTACCATAGAACATCACAATGGACACCCATATTTGAAAATTACTGCAATACTTTTTACAAGTTTTTCTAAAAATTTAATTGAGTCATGGCCTAGTGGGTGTATTTTGATGAGTAAAAATTGTACATTGGTAGGAAACTAGCTAGTTTTGCAAGAAAGGATCCAGTTTAATATGAGAGCAGCTTATCTACTGAAAGACCACAGGTATAGTTCATAGTCCCCTTTGAGTGATTACAAACATTCAGTTTCGAGGTATATCAGAAGTTTCGAACTTCAGGTGCAGGGTTTGGCTCTCTTCTTAGCGAAGATCAAGTCTTCCAAAATTACAAACCTCAGAGGAGTTGTATAATTCAAGGTTTTTTTTTCTCAAATTTAACTTAAAGTTTGATTAAAAATTGATAATAGGCCAAGTGGATTGGATTAATTATAGGTCCAACATCTACAATGGATGTGTCAAGTCCAATAAGCCCAATTATATACATATATATATGGGCTAAATCATGCTAAGATTCTTTTGTCTATATATCTAGAAAAAGAAAAGAAAAAACAGTATGCCCCCATTAAATGGCATTGTTCTAGATATCAATGTGATTGGAAAAGACTGTCACAGTTGGATTTTTTTGTTTAAAACAGCTTTAAATTGGAAAAAAAAAAAAAAAAAAAAAAGAAACTGACTCTCCTAGAATTCTGGTCAGCCAGAAGGGAAAATAAAAAATAAAAAATTGGGGCACATTTGGTGACTCTGTTTACAAGTGAATGAACTTTCATTTGGATAACCAGTTATTTGAAAAGTGGCAGTTGTTTGATTCAATTACAATAAATAAAGTACAAATCAATCAAGTTCACCAAAAATCCTAAAAGCCCCTTAGGTTGTAACAAAGATCTACCTTAAATCAAGATGAAAAACAATCACTTTACAGTGCCAAAATCAGGTGAGTCGATCCCATTTTATCCAAGAAAAGCTAAAGGCCTAAAACAAAGATAAATTAAAAGAGGGCAAGGATGAGATCATTGCATCATTAATCATCACACCCCTTAATAAAATAAATTAAAAAAAAAAAAAAAAAAAACATAAACACCTAAATACTGTCAAAGAATACAATTTACTTTCCAATGGCCAAAACCAAGTTGACTAAAACAATGAAATCACCTGTCCCCACTCATCATGGTATTCAGATTTGGAGCACATATCCAAGGGAAGAAGTGGGTTAGGTGAATGTCTTCAAAGTGAGCACTCTTTTAAAGGTTGATGTTACAAAAGATACAAAAGATTTACTGTTTTGGATGTCTATTCATTTTAATGGTTAGGCCTTCTATACCTTTCTCATTAGTAGCTTTGAATCCTTTGACCCTGAAATGGGGTCATATGCATAATGACTCCATCCACTTTGCAAACATAAGTCGGTTGCTGGGAGATCAACCAGAATTTAGATCCACTGATAGAGGAACCGGGGCTCGGAGCATTCTCCTTCAAGTTCATTGCTATAAACTCACTTTTGAAATTCAAACCTCTCAAAATCAATTTCCGTCCTTTTTTTTTTTTTTTTACTTGTGATTAATTTAAGGAACAACACTTTAGAATTTATGATTTTTACTAGGGACTAGAACTTCTCTCTGCAGATTGATAGGGCCTCACAAAAAAAAAGGAAGCCAAAGAAATCACGTGAAAGTAATAAGGATAGAAGAAGTACAACCTATCTCGATGATTTGGCTTAGGATAGATTGAAATTGCAAAATAGAATTACTGTAACTGACTCAATATAGTTGGAGAAGTCTTTGATAACGATAATAATGTGTCTAGTTTGATGGTGAGCCTAACCATGATTAGATTGAAATATGGCTTACAGATAAATTACAGTGGGACAACCATCATGCATGCACTCCAAAAGTAAGCCCTGCTATTGGGTTTATAGAGCTGGACACAGAGAAAGAGACACCATCCAAGGATAGTTTCTAGGTTAATATTAGGTGAAATGAGACCGTCATTGATGTTGTCGTCTGGCATGGGGCTTGATATCAATTTTATTTACTCTCTCTTTTGAGTCCGATGACTAATGTACTCGGCCTGGGGCTGAGCTTATGTTTTCTTAAAAGCCCATTTAAAAAGGCCACAACTCAGTAAGGCATATCAACGGCATTGGGCCTTGTTGCTTCAGACTCTTGTGTTCTTTGCAGGAGGCATGGAGAATCACTTAATCATCTATATATTCCTTCATTCCAATTTTTCATAATGTTTTATAGTGCCGTTCTTGTAAGTGTTGTATTTTGTGGTGTTTGCTGGAATCTTGGCTAAGTTTGCTTGAGGTGTGGTGGATAGTTCTTTTTTGGGTGCAGTGGGATTATGTGGAAACTTATTCCTATTAGCCATCTTGTTGTCATTGTGGAATGAAAGGAATGATAGAATTTACAAGTAGAAAAAAAAAAATGACAGAATTTCCAAGCAGGCTTTTATTTTGAGATTGTATTGCATGCCCTTTGGGTTTGTTTGTTTGCATTCATTTAGATATATAAATGATTCCGACGCATAATTGTTGTTGCATTAAGGACTAATCCATTTGAGTGTTGTGGAACTTAACATATGTGGTTAAGGTAAAAACCCGATTTCAGGACACACACAAACCACCAATATAGCTTTTTAAGTGTTTTTTTTTTTTTATTGTGATGAGAAGCTTTTTAAGTGACTTTAAACATTCAGAGTTCGGCACCTTTTGTTTAGAATTTCTAATTTATGAATGATCCATGTGCACCTCTAATATAAGGCCTAACCTAATGATCAATCTAAACTCCTAGCATTTACTGTCTCTAAATTATCAACAAAACCCTAATTTGAATATGGTGGGGATTGTATCTACGGTTGGATTACAAACACATACAAGAAAATCATTAGACTTCAAGATCCTAAATCAACATATATATAATAAAATTTCTATGGACTTTTTTTGTAGACCCATTTTCCATGATGAGGGCCTTTTACCCCTACCTTCGTGTCCATATAGATGGACCCCATAGGCTGTCCCATGGCAGATATGACCCACTTTCAAGAATTATTAGAATTTAAATTTAAAATACTTCAAAGGAAATAAGGTGTCGAGTAATATGGATGTGGGGAAAAAAAAACACTAAAAATGAGATATTAAGGTATGAACTCCAAATATCTCCATAAAACAATTTAAGATTCAAGAGTTAGAACTCTTTTAAAAAATGAGAACAATTAAAGATGAATCATTGCAATATTGGGGCTAGTAATGTGCAGTGAATTTAACCTCCTCAAAATGTTTGTAATAGATAACAATGAATTTGCATTTCTTTATTGCTTTGCGCCTCTCCTTCGATGGCACTTATGTTGCTGAAAAAAATATCGCATCCCAAATTGCTTATAGAAACAAGTGTAAGCAATTTGGCTTATACTATGGAACATTGATCAACTTAATTGTTATTAGCACTATGGTAAACTATAGCAAAGCAAGCCGACCATCGCTAACCCCTACACAAAAATCTTGGATCTATGATTATGTGGAACTCAAAAGTGGTGTCTTTCTATCAAATATACAAACTAGTAAAAATAAACACCCCATCTTAAGTAGGCCTTTCCCAATCTTCACCAACAAATAGTTGGTCTTACTATAAGATGGAGCATATAGTTAAAAATGACACATGCTCAGTTTTATTATCGGATCATATCCTATCGGCATAAAGTCTTGGCCAGCCCACTAAAAGGGAGGGCCTTCATTTTTACCGGTTCAACTTTTTAATAGGTAGGGTTCACTATGGAATTTCACTCTTCTCATTGTAACATGAGCGAACACTCTAAAACTATAAATTTAACTAGTATATTGAAACTTTCTTAGTTGGAGAACATCTGTATATTACAAACTTCATTTCGTGCAATAATAAGATAATTTCATAGACGCTGTATTTCAATTGTCTAGGGACATGAGTGTGTATATACAAGAAAACACATTTCACAATCATCATCACACCAAATCGATGGTCATTGTCTCTCTAGAGATTACTACACCATTTATATCTAAAGAAAATACTGAAAAGTAGAGATGGTCAGCAAGCAAACTTTATTCCCTCGTGACATCTACATCTGACCATCTTCTTTTAAATAACAGTTTCTTCTTAAATTGATAATAATTTAGATGTATGTGTGGTAACTTGATGTCTAGGACTTGGGTGTGTACAAGAAAATACCTTTTGGTTTTGGGATGTAATTTTGTTTCACATGATATTAACCTCACCTAACTACTATAGCTTATGGGTATATGAAGTGGGTATGGTTGGGAATCAGGAATTACTTTTAATAATAAAAAAAAAACTATATTCTTCTCTCTTAAAATGGACCAACTTATCTTTCTTACAATAATGCCTTTGACACACATCAATATTTGTTTTAAATTAGCCGAACATTTGGCTCTAAATGGCAAATATTAATTACTTAATATTTACCTACTTTAGAGTTGGTGGAGCGGCGTGAGACATTGATTTACATTCCAATGTCTTGTGTCCATATCATTTCAGATTTGCCCCGTATATATTTATGTGAGTTTAACCGGCACCACCCATAGATCAATCCTGTTGGGTCAAAGATTTCACAGATACCCAAGAAAACTCAATATTTATTTCAAAAGCAAACGTTGTATGTGGAAAAAAAGAAAATGAAAAAAAATCGAAACTTGTGGGAACCAGCTACAATTTGGAACGGTTGACCGCTGTTTACTTTTGATTTTGAATCTCGAAGACGTGAATTGTTGACCTCATGTGAGAGATGATGGCCTACTGTTTCGGCGGACAAGATCAATTGCCGAAGAGCGCAACTGGGTTTGTATGGTTTGACTTCTTCTTTGAGATGATGGCCTACTGTCTCGACGGACAAAATCAATTGCCAAAGGGTGCAACTAGCTTTGTTTGGTTTGACTTCCAATTAAGTTTAGTCAACGCACCGTCGATCTCAATTCATATTTTAAATGACTCCCTCGTCAACTTTCCAAAGCAGCTGAAATGTTTTTTTTCACGGATGGATGATTGTCCACAAGTGTATACAGAAAGGTATTACCAGGAATTACCTGTGGATGGCCCCACCTGTGATGATCACAGCCCTAAAGCAACAGGCCTCAAAGCCCCAACTTTCTTTTTTATTTTTTTATTTTTTATAACGAAGGATGTCCCAATCCTTTGAGCCGGACTAATCCCTACAGGTCCAGGGGAGCCGAGTAAATTTCATGTAACCCCAATGTGGTATTGCTGTTTCGAACCCTCAACCCTTGCCTCCAAGCCCCAACTTTAAAGTGGCTCGTGCAGCTCGAGCTCTAGGTACGCCACCTCTTATCGCATGTCTGGAATTTCTTTTTGCGTGTATAAACTCTTTTTTCATGTGAGTACGTTGTCTTCCAGTGTACGCGGACTCTTTCTTAAGTCCTAACGCCCTTGATTGGGGTACGAAGTATAAAATAATAATAATAATAATAATAATAAATAAGTGGCCTATGAAGGTTGGCCGAGCAATTTACCATTTCTGAAAATGCAAAAATCTTGATGATCACAACCGTTGAATGGAGATCACCAAAAACCAAGTTCTTGTAACCATTTATTTTGACGCCCCCTCGTGTGCTGATTTAGTTATAAAATGCACATGATAATTTGTCATGTTCAACCAATGGTATGGCATCCACCATGCTGGCAGGATTGGACTTAGAATATTCAAAAAAAAGGAAAAAAGAAGAAGAGGAAGCAAGCCTCTATGTATCGTGATTCATGAAGGCCACGTTATATACTTAGAAAATCAACAAAGTTGGAACCTTCGGTGCTCACCGCGAGACGTACCTGTTTGATCAAATACTCCTTTTTCAAATCTACTCTTGCTTGAGAGTTTGAAACTTCAAACTACAACAGATTTAATACTTAACGATTGTCAACTTTTGTGATCTTTGAATCATGTCTACAGTCTACCTCACATGTTTGGCGCTCTGCCCATCCATCATATAAAATTTGACCGTCGAATTGATAGCAAAACTTTTCTTAATTTTTTCACAATCTTTTTTAAGCATAGCGTACGTATATAAATTCGTAGATCAGAAGAAGAAGAAGAAGAAGAAGAAAAAAAGGAAGGTTGAAAATTCAAACATGACGTCCCGTTTTGATCTTCTTGAGTCTGACTAGTAAGGCGTTGATTTTAGACTCTTCCAATTATGTTGTTGTCTGGGTCTCTCATGTATTGGAAGTAAAAGGGATACATCGCGTGGGAAACCTTTGTACCGTTGAATTATTTTCGTGGAAAGTGCTTTCGCACTTTACATGGAAAAGATGGATATGAGATGCAATGGGTCCACTTCAAAATGCGAGGTCGCCAGAACGGATTATCCTTCATGAAAAAATATATATATCAGGCAATAGCCAAATACTATACACATGTGGCATGGTCAAAGTGAAGTGTGGTTTCTTTCACATTTGGTCTGGTGGATTCATGTTCTGTATTCCATTGTTGAGCAAGAGGAAGACACGCACGCTGCAGTGTTTCTATCCATCCAGTCTGTCTCCGTGCCGTGCCATTGCCGTACTTTTTTTTCTATAACCCAGTCAAGGTTGCTCGGTCTCAGAGGGACCACACACGGAAAGACAGACCGTACATATAATTGGAAAAGAAGCCCACATAAATGAAAAGAAAGCTCCACAAGTGAAAAAATACGCTATGTGAGAGTTCTCCCACGCCATTGGTGTTAACTGGTGAATGAGAATTGAAAGTTTGAAACACAGCCTTTGTTTCATCTCACACAGCTGTGCAAGAATGAATCCCTAGGCCTGTGGGTTATTCCACAGGTACACTGGACCACTGACCCAATCAACTAAAAGAAAAGGCATGCAACAATGGGATTCACATTGAAAATGAAAGCTCTCAAAATCAATGCTCTCATTTATTAAGGCATTTTGTGCAATGAGAGAATTCTGCTCTTTGCAAATTCCCATTTCCACAAGAGAGAGAGGAATTACGAGTTTTTATCCCTTGCATTGGAAAATTTAATCCACTTTAGTTACAAATTTCATATTTTTTTTCTTTTCCACAAGAAAAATGTGCCGCACTAAAAAAAAAAAAAAAATGGCTGCAATTTTTTTTTAACAATTCTCCTTTTTATTACTGTGGACTCCTCTCGATCTCATCACATTCATGTCCTCTTGCACAGAAAAAGAGCTATTTGTGAAAAATTTACAAAATCCCATTTGCTATGGCCACCACCATGGGTAGGCACAATATTAAGAGAAATAAATGATCCTAATTTTCAGTTCTGTAGGTAGAAAAAAGTTGGAGGAAGCTTCCGGCTTCAGAGGCTACTACGGTGGTAAGGACTGATTAGGCAGCATATGGGATCACATGCAATCTACATGCTTGAAGAAATCTACTAAAAATTGAGCCACAAGTACTGTGTAGATTGAATGCCTGATCTTATTACCAAGCAATGATAACCTTGAATAATTTCTGCTTAACAAAAGTTCCAGTACTCGAATAAAGATTTGTTATGGTCAGTCAAATTTACTTGTAACTAATATTAGAGTCAATCTAAACTAGCTAGTAGAGAAGTCTTGTGCTAAGGAATCATTGACTGGACACATCACATTTTAGATGGATATTTTCTAACTTCTTCTCAATCTAGTTGGGTGAATTTCATATTTGTTAAACTTGCAAAAGTAACACTCAAAATCGAATTAAAAAGGTTCCCCCATAATAGATAATATGATTTTCCTTTTTACGAAAAAATTAGCATTAAATACTGATTAATTGAATTGAATTGATAATGAAAAATACGGAACTGACGAATTAGTGACGATATCTTTGCCTGTTTATGGCTTTTGAGAATGGCTGGGTTTGGGCTGCTGCAAAAAGGGGTGTTAATTGAGAATTTAGCCACATTAAACACACCATGGCCATCCCCATCACTTTAGAGGTGGGCCACACTTTCATCAATGACACCACGAGAACTCTGAAATCTGAATCCGTGTGTGCCCTCCCTTCCACTTTCTCCCTCATACAAAAATAGAAATAAAAACAGTAAGAAGAAACGCAGAGAGAGAGAGAGAGGGTGACAGATGTTGATGATGTCGAAGAAAGTAAACCAGACAAGTTAAAACAAAACAAAAAAACTCTCTCTCTCTCTCTCTGTGGACCAACAAAGCGAAAGAAAGCGAATTGGTTGGGTTTTCGAGCAATATCTGGCGAGCCCGAAACTCTCGCGCTGTGTCTGTGTGTGCATAGAGGTTCACAGTTTTTCATCTTTCTCTCCTTTGTCTGTTATGATCTCATTCGTCTCACTCTCTTCTTCTTTTTGCTTTTGGTTTTTGGTTTCTAGTACAACTGCCACCAAAATTCTCCCATCACAAACTCTCTCTTTCGATCCGAGAATCCTCGACCGCCTGATGCGATCCAGTTGACTGATCACAGCCGTCAAAAGCGATGGGCCAGTGCTGCGCCAAGAACACCCCGGTAGCAGGAGATTCCCAGGAAGATCCCCGTCAGTCGCCGTCTCCAGCTAACGGAGCCGTTAGGGCTAACGTGCCGTCCGTCAAGAACACGCCACCTCGCTCCTCCTCAAACAACACATGGCCTAGCCCTTTCCCTCACGGAAGCAGCCCTCTGCCGGCCGGAGTATCGCCGTCTCCGGCACGATCGACTCCCAGAAGGTTCTTCCGGCGGCCGTTCCCTCCGCCGTCGCCGGCGAAGCACATAAAGGCGTCGCTGGCGAAGCGGCAGGGGCAGCCGAAGCCGCAGGAGGGGCCGATTCCGGAGGACGGAGGAGCGGCGGAGCGGCCGCTGGATAAGACGTTCGGGTATGGGAAGAATTTCGGGTCCAAGTATGAGCTGGGGAAGGAAGTCGGCCGGGGGCATTTTGGGCATACTTGCTCAGCTAGGGCTCGGAAGGGGCAGATCAAGGGGCAGCTTGTGGCTGTTAAGATCATCTCCAAAGCCAAGGTGAGAGGTTACTTGCTATGTGCTGTTTAAGTTTTTTTTTTTTTTGAATTTGATATTGAATTTTGGATCGGAATTAGTTTGATTTGAATTACTACGTTTTGGTTCTGTTTGTATGATCCAAACTCAGTTGCAAAGAATTTGAGTTTACTCTGTAATTAGCTGTGGCAAAGAGCTAAGATAGCTGTCAAATTAAAGGTATCTGTGGTTACCAAACACATGAATCATGATTTATGTGTAAGCCGAGTTAGCTTGACTTGGTCTGCAAAGATCCAAACGGACGGGTCCTAATAGCTATTGGGAGGGGTTTCCTGAGTCAGAATTAGTTCTGGGTGGTGCAGAGATTGGACTCCTAATAGCTACTGGGAGGGTATCGTGATGGTGATTAGGCGGAAGCAGAACCCAATAGGATGTTCTTTTAGATCCCAGTGCTGGTTCTAAGTGGTTCGGAAAACAAATAGCCGTATGTCTTCTAATTTCTGATTGCTGTGGTTTAGATGCAAATGTTAACTTGAACTTGCAGGGGAATAGACACAAAAGAAACTAAAGGTTTTCTTTTTTGGGGGAGGGTCAGGAACTAGATTTTGTCAATAGGAGATACCAATTCTTTAACATGGATTTTTTTTTTCAAATAAGTTTAAAAAATAGAAACATAAAAAAAACATGGGCCTTTAACCTTTTTACATGCATAGGAAATCATTATCACCATTGATTGGCAAGTTAATGAAAATCTTCCAAGTACAGGAGTTTTACATTTTATTCATCACCTTGGTGTTTTTCTTGTGATGTTATTGATTGAATTTGATGCTGCTGTAAAAGTTGCATTCCTTTCTGACAAGGTAGAAACTATTGCATCCATCAAAATCTTAAGGGTTTGGATCCTCTATAACTTCAGTGGCAGCGTGCTCGTTGTTGCCTTCAAAATATGACATGGGGCTAAGTTTGTAGGGTTCATTAGCCCTGCTATATGCAGGAGAGATTTGAGATCTACCAACTATCAATTTCATTTACTGGTAATTACTAACTAATCAATCTAAGGCCATAAAATGGATGGTTGAAATAGGAATTTTGCCCTTTATCTACTGGTCGTCCATTATGTAGCCTTAAATAGATTGTCATCTTGGTATGATGTTATGACTGCTAGCCTGCTGGCAACTGATGTTTGGTTTCTTCCAAGCATCAAGAAAACTGTGATGTATGACCTTACGGAAAAAGGAAGAAAAAAACTGTTATATAATAAAGCTTTGAAGTTAAGAGATGTACCTTGGTGTGTTAATTGGTTGATGTCTAACATGCTTACATGACTTCTAAAATTCTTCCTAATCATTACTCTAGGTGCACATATTCTTTTTTTTTTTTTTTTTAGTATATATAGTTCTTATCTCATATTGAATTTTTGTGAAGCTATAGGGCGTGACTCCATCTGAATTGAGGATGACTGAGTCACCTCCAAGTCTGAATTTTAAAACCTTGCTTTAGATAAATATATGTTAGGAAGCCAATACTTTGATTTACTATTTTGTGTAATATCCGCATGCAATTCTTCCTTCCATATACTTGAAATATTGTAAGATATGGATGATTTCAAGCTAGTTCTTAGTTTATCGTTACCCTCCAGATAAATTACTGCTTATGCACCTACTCTTATGGCATTCTATGCCTCTTAATTTCAGTAACACACCAAAATTGTATATTTTTTAAATTATACTTATTGATAAGCAGCAAAAATTTTCTAAGGACCTCAAGTCAAAAGAAAAGCAAGACAAGGAGAGTCTAAGATGGCCTCACTGCTATTTACAAAAATTGGAAACAAAAGCCAACTGAAGTGAAGGCCACTCCTAATTCAAATGAACGCTCTCTCTCCACTTCATTTGAATCTAATAAATTTTCTGCTGTCCATGTTTTCTGGTGTTACAAGGTTTCACATACTTCTCACGCAAAAAAGGTGGTTCCACGTGCCATCCACTAGGTTTTTTCTTTTTAGAATCTATTTGTATCTAAATTTCTTAATTGGGCAGATGACAACAGCGATATCAATTGAAGATGTCCGAAGGGAGGTGAAGATTTTGAAAGCTTTATCCGGGCACAAACATTTGATCAAATTTTACGATGCATGTGAGGATGTGAATAATGTCTACATAGTCATGGAGTATGTGTTTCTTGAAACCTATATATGGTTAATATTTCTTGTACGTTGATAAATTTTGTTAAGGCTATTGTGGGAAGAGTTACAAGTGGCTGGGCCTAAGTTCAGCTCCCTTTGGACTAAGTTTTTATGTACGTTGTCTGGGCCTGCTCTGGTTTTTTGGCCCAATAAATAAATGGGCTGGTCTTGGGCCTATTTCTGGCTTAAGGACAGACAAAGTGGCCCAGCCTCAACCAACATATGTAATATATCATGTCATATTTAACTAAATGGCTAGGTAATATTCTGAGCTAACGACCCTTGGGCTGAACCATGCCTAAAATTAGGCCAGATTACTCAATGAGCTGAAGGTTGGCCCATTACACGAGACCAGCACATTTGCAACCGTAATTGTGAGTGCTTTTTTGTTTGATTATATAGGTATGATTATTATTGAATACAGTTAATGTGGCTTGCTGAATCTTTGATACTGCTTTCAGCTGTTATGCACATTTGCATGTCAGAAAGTACAAATCTGTTCTACTAGTTTCCCGATAATGGGTTATAGGTTCCCAAGTCTTGCAGCTCAATAGAGTTAGTCCTTTGTATACCAAGCTTCAGCCAAGCCTGTCCTCGTGTTGCATCTTTTTTTTTTTTTTTTTCTTTCTTTTTTTGATTATGAAGATGATGGCTATTGTTGAAACTTTTCATGCATAAATCTGAAACTTTGGTTCTATTCTCAGTCCAATCTGGGATGCATTCAGCTGTTAATTACCTTCTAATTTTCTATAAGATGAGGGATTATAGAGTCCAGAGTCTGGCTAGTGTATGGTTTAAAGAGGCACTAATGTATATGGGCCCACAATTTGGTTTGTTCAGGCCGCTGATCTGAGGGAAATTTCTCAGATTGGAATATCCTAGGCATATGGTATATGTATCCTACAAATTGACAGTTGAGCAGAGAACACATGAACAATCCGGGAAAAGGGTCCAAGAACAAGGAATCAGATCTTCAACTTGGGAGATCTGTGGGGCATCCCTCATTTATTTGGAAACCAACAGATGAACAGTCCAGATAGCTGAACCATGGCCTAGCATATATGGATTATGTAGGAGGGCACCTCAATGAATGTGCACTTGTTGATCTGTATCTCTTTGTTTTATGATATAACGCCAGTGAAAAGAGTCAATAGACAGTTTATTAGAGGATATTGCAAAAGACTAGGAAAAGGGCCAATGATGCGGATGGCGGATCAAGATGCGAGGCGGGCAGATGGAGGGTGGAAGGGATAGGTCAGGCTTTTGCCTGAAAATCTTGGCCTCACGCCGAACTCCAATCATTGGAGGCAAATTTCTCCCATCGCAGGAGGAGAAGAGAGCAAGAGCACTCAATATATATATATATATATATTTTCATTAATCAAATCTGCTTGCCAAAGAGGCCTTACAATATTGGCATCGATTCCCCTGGGCGCTAACCGTCCCCCATCTGTGTGGGTGCGCGCATGGGGCCAGGGATCAGTCCTGCCAAAGGTGGGGAACTGGGGATACCCTGAGATATTAAAAAAAAAAGAAAAAAAAGAGGCCTTACAATACTTTATATAAGAGAAAACTAAACCCATATCAAATCTGGACCATCCAAACACATCAATGGCCAGGATTAAAACATCCACTTAAATAACTTAAAACATAATTAAATGTCTAAATACAACAAAATTATTAATTGATAGGTGGGCTGGGTCCAAAGGTGGGTTGCCCATGGGGACCATGGGTCTGTCCTGCATCAGCCAAGGAAAAGCAATATGATCTCCAATGTGGGAGACTTCTGGGGCATTACTCATTTATAGTGAGGCCCAACAGATCAACATTCTGGAATTTGGATCACTTAACCATGACCTTGCATATATAGAATTGGGAACCTCAATGGAGTGTGCACTTGTTTGAGGTAGGGGACTCTTTAATTTCTTATAATAATCTTTAAATATGGCTATTTTTTTTCAAAAACATTTCTCCAAATAAAGCTAAATAGCAGCTTGTTAGCAGTGTGTAAAGTGCTTCATGTGAAATGATGAGCCTGTATGTTGAATTTCATATTCATGCCTTTTCCAGTAACATGATATGGTTCTTAATAATTATGAATTTGCTTAGAGCTTCTTTCTTTTTAATCAGATTGTGTGAAGGTGGAGAGCTATTAGACAGAATTTTGGCCAGGTCAGTGTGAGTTGCATATTTTGTATATGCCACATGTTAAAAGGTACTTATATATTGTGTCAGATTAAGCAAGCGTTTTATTTTAAAGCATCATATATCATTGTTATTTTGTAGAGGTGGTAGATACACTGAGGAAGATGCTAAAGCTATCGTCATCCAAATTCTCAGTGTTGTTTCCTTCTGTCATCTTCAAGGTGTTGTTCATCGTGATTTAAAGCCAGAGGTATGCATTGTGGACTCATTTTGAGCGAATGATCTTTAACCATTTCTTATCCTCTCACATGGTGGTTTTTTAGTTTTCATCACCACTGGCACCACCATTTTTACTACTGCTGCTGCTGCTATTAAGTTTGTTTTTTTTTTTTTTAACTAACCTGAAATCCATCTTAAATTTTGACCCATTCGCACCGGACCTTTACAGAATTTTCTCTTTACATCAAGAGATGAAGATGCTCCTATGAAGCTTATTGACTTTGGTCTTTCTGACTTTATCAGACCAGGTAACTGTTAATTGCCAATGCTTATTATCTAAATATTTAGCTGAATATTTGTGTAGGTGTCAAGCTCTTTTGACCTCTAGTACTTGGGTATAGGAAGAGATTTTATATATTTATTATCTTAATGTTTTCTTATGGAAATATCTTTTGACATCAAATTGATACATTTTTTTTATTATGCTTTATATATTAAATTGTATCAGTGTAGTAAGACATTTGCTTAGTGGCCATTTGTTGACTAATGGATACACACCATCACATTTGTTTGGATGTGTAAATGAGGTGCGAAAATGGTGTAAATAAAGCCATTTAAACACTATTTTTCTACTCACTTGAAAAGGTGTTAAAATAAATTGCAAATCTCTCTTTTAAAAGGTGCTAGTACAGTCTTCTCACGGTGTTTTTTTTTTTTTTTTTTCAACTTTTGGGGCCATCGAAGACCTTTATTTTTTTCATTCCCATTGGCCCCTTATTTTTAATCCAAACCATTCATTTTGTTTACTGAACTAATAATCCCCCAAACCTTGAAGCTGATTACCTTAAATCTTCATAGATTGAGTAATTTGTGAAAAAGGCCCAACCTATAGATTCAGTTTTGTGGACTTCTGTGGGCCTCAATTCATGACCCAAACCGTTCAATATACTTGTATTAACTTTAAACATCAATACGTGAAGTTTCATAGCTTAAGTCTTCATGGATTTTGAGAAATTTGTGAGAATCTCCAAAAATCCTAACAAATCTAAAACCGTTGGATATATTGATTACTCATGTGAAAAATGATGATTTTGACAAACATGGTAATGTGTTTCATTTGTGTAACACTTGCATATGTAACATTTGCATGTGCAAGTGTTACATCTGTAAAACCTGTTTTCCTGTCCATGTATGAACCGTGAAGGCAAACAACCCCTTATGGATCTATGTGCCAATCCCGTACCCCTATCTGTATCATGTGATGTGCTATTCAAGTGCCATGAGAGATTTGCTCTATCACTATCTAAAGGTATTGAGGGTATTGCTATATCACTATGTAAGGGAAAAAAGATCTTCATTAAATTAATGAAAAGCATCATTAAACAATAGAAAGATCATTTAACAATTTAGTACAGCTCCTAGTTCAACTTATGGTAATCATATATTGACTTTTAGCTTCCTGTTTTGAAATTTAATGATGATTCTAGCTGAGAGGATTGAATTGGCACAACACAGAATGTCTTCTTTGCAAGATTGTTGATTCTCTAAAGCAACCTGGATTGGGTTGGATCAGGCTTCTAGTTTTTTTTATTTTTGATGTTTTAGTTCTAGTAGGAAGTTAAAGAAACATTTAAAAAAGTTATCAAAAAAAAAAAAGAAAAGAAAAGAAAAGAAAAGAAGAAACGTTAAAAAAAAAAAAAATTCATATTTACTTCATTACACATAACCTGTGGTGGACTGCAGTAGGCTGGCTAGGCTAAAAGTCAACTAAAATAGTAGCAAAAATTGAGGCCGAATCTCCATGAAACCTAAAAAATGACTCATTCAATTGAAGAGGAGAAAGGAGGGAGAGGAGTGTTTTTTTTTTTATTATTATTATTATTTTTATGTGTGGGTTGTTTTTTTTTTTTTTTTTTTTTTTTTTTTTTTTTGTTGGGGGGGGGGGGGTGGGGAATTTTTTACCAAAAAAACTTATATAGTGATTTCCTTTCAGATTAGTGATCGACATGAGAAATTTTGGTCATTTCAACCAATTATTTGATGAAACTGACTGCTATGTTTTGACCTTTTATGGGCTTAGGCATCTTCGTCTGAAGTTGGTGACTTGGTGTAGGGGAAATTGGAAATCATGTAGTAAGGCATAAAATCATGTGGAGAAAATCATGCACATTGTACATAGGGTATAATACTATAATTTGGTTTATGGGCTTAGGCATCTTAGTCTGAAGTTGGTGGCTTGGTGTAGGGGAGATGGGAAATCATGTAGTAAGGCATAAAATCGGTATAATCGTGTGGAAAAAATCATGCACATTGTACATAGGGTATACCATAATGTGGAAATTATGATCCTAGCACTGACAATTTGGAAACTGTGACCCTAGCACCTGCTTAATGGCCTTAAAAGATAGCTACCTCATATGTCGAGTCAACCCTATGAGTTGGCTGAATTGATTCAGCTTGCGAGCTATATTACCCATGTTACATGGTTGACTTGTGAGTACTTAGACGACCTGGGTGAAACTGCCACGTCAGCAGACACTAATGACTCAGCTGAGTCACTCACTGAATTATGTGACTATCGAGTCAAATCAACTTGCCGAGTATAGAAGTAATTGTGAAGGACTTGAAGTCTTGAACCAGGGTTATTTCATAGGGTTAAAGAGCTATCTGACTACCATTATGCCATGCAGTTGATTTTATGAAGAGTTTTCAGTTCAAAATAATTTAAAAATAAGCTAGATATACACAGTTTAATTTAAGAGGAATTTACCCCATAGGACCCCAAACCACTCTTGAGGTCCCAAAAACACCGTATATATGGATGAGGTCCTCAAGGTGGTTTTTTTTTTTTTTTTTGTGTGTGTGTGTGTGTGTGTGTGTGTGTGTCGTTTAGCGATTGGTCGATATCGACCATTCTGCGGTGGTTGCTTTCGATTTGCAGAATCTAAATGGTCAATATCGACCATTATGCGGTGGTTGGTCTCGATTTGCAGAACCCAAATAAAAATTGGGATTTTTAGGAGGGGAGAAGGAGGGAGAAGAGGGGAGGGGTGGTGTGGCGTAGGTGATTCAGTCCGTTGAGACTAATCCCAGCCCCTAGGTTATGACCTATGGGCTCTTGCCCATGCTCTCCATAGCCATAGATAACATCATACAGGAGATCAAGGCTGACACATATACAGTCTTTCAACATTAAGCGGTAGTGCATAGCCTCCATTAATGGAGGACAGGCATGTGGGTTCGAGCTAGTGGTAGGTTGTGCTTGAACTACCTATATGAGGTCACAGCCTATGATGCACGGATACTTCGAAATGGGGCAACGTATCGTGTCGTATCGTATCTGATACTTCACTTTTATATGTAAAATCCATATGCTTGCCGTGTTTATGGCGTATCCTATCCGTATCCATGCCGTATCTGGTCATCATAGGTCACAGCTGGGACGACACATCATTAGAAATGTGTATGTATATGGATATGATTTAAACCAGTCAACCAATTTCTGAACAGGTGCCAAGAATGGGTCCGCTCCCTTTCCATTTGATCTCTATTCTTCCTAGATTTAAAATTGGGATTCACTGTAGAATGAAAATCCCATCATCCTTCCAACTAGAAGAAGTATTAACAACCTAACCTCTCTTGCCCTTGCTATGCCTATGCAACCCATCAAAATTACCCACTCCTGCCCTCAACCACCACCATTGTGGCCAAGTAGTGCCCCTACCCAACATTGCGTAACCACAACACCTTAGCAATGTTGTTGTTACCTGCAGGAACACAATCCATCCACAATCAACCACAAACTTCTATCATCACTTTTGCGTAGGAAAACCCACGCCTCCCCTCTTCTCCCTCCTGAAAAACCCAATTTCGATTTGGATTCTGCAAATCAAAAGTAACCACCGCATAATGGTCGATATCGACCATTTGGGTTCTGCAAATTGAAAGCAACCACCGCAGAATGGTTGATATCGACCAATCGCTAAACGACAAAAAAAAAAAAAAAAAATACAAAAATGCACCTTGAGGACCTTATCCATATATACGGTGTTTTTGGGGCCTCAAGAGTGGTATGGGGTCCTATGTGGTAAATTCCTCTTAATTTAATTATTGATATCATGGATGGTCAATTTATTTATGATGTTAACCACGTGTGTTGCATAGCCACATTATAATTTTAAAAATAGAAATAAATGAGTAATTTTCATGCAAATAAAAAAAATTGCTCTGAATCAGTAACTTGTTGGCCTCATTTATTCTAACTTACTGTAACAGATTAAAAAATGGTGAGAAGAGTCCATACCCAGTTGGAAGATGCATAAAAAGAATAAGATCAATAAATAGCGGACATTGGTAATTGATAAGCAATTTCATGATTGCTCACTCATTTTAAAAAAATCTTATTATTTTAAAATTTTAATTAATAAAGAATTAACTTTACTCCACTAGTCACCAAGTTGACTCCACTCCTCAAGTCTCCCATGTCAAGTCTGAGTCACGAGTCAGCAAGCTACGCTTAGAAGGGTTCTTCATCATCATCAAAGCCTTGTCAAATTATTTTAAGACCAGCTAAATGAGTTTTGTTGCTCCATTCCAGTCTATGCTGGGCAGAGGTGGGCAGCCCAGCCCCGCCCGGCTAGGACCACTTTTCATTTGAAAATATGCATTTTTTTAATCCCTCTCATCATCCCATTCACCATACATGACTGGGGTGCTCACCTATGTGGTTAAAACTTAAAACAATGGATTGCTACAAGTTTGGAATCGTAGTGGAAACTGTAAGTCGTGGAGACGAGAGAACCCAGCTTAAAAATCTCCTAAATCATGTAACCAGTATTTTGAAATCTCCTAAAATCATGGAACCGGTATTTTAAAATCTCCTAAAATCATCAAATTATGCAGTAAGAAACCATGTCACATATCCAATCACCCATTTGACTCCTTGATACATGCAAGGAAATCTGCAAAAATTCTGGAAGCCCCGTGGGCCAACCTAGGAGCACGGGATGACTGGGGGCCATGCTGGGCCGACCCAGCCAACCTAGGCCTGGCCTAGCCCAGCCTAGGTACGTTGGGCCCGGTAAAAACTTGGTCGTGCTAGGCCATTTTCACCTATAATCTTGGGCCAAATCCTCAGATAGATTGCACTTCTACAGCTTTATCCTCACTACTTACATCGATGTCCCCTTCATACTACACCTTTTCCTTGAAATTTGATCAAATCCTTGGCTATGATACCCGGATGCTTGTGTACGCCCAACGTATCCATATCGGACCGATATGACACTTATATTGGTATTTTTCCTTGAAATTTGATCAAATCCTTGGCTATGATACCCGGATGCTTGTGTACGCCCAACGTATCCATATCGGACCGATATGACACTTATATTGGTATATGATACTGTGCACCGATACTTCTAGGGAACAAGTTTAGCGAATCCTACTTATAAGTTGTTTATTTCATATAGTTCTTTTAATCTTTTTACTTTTCACCATAAAAAATGCTAGAAAGGGACGAAAACAATGTTTATTTCATTGATTTAAAGTGATCTACAAAAAAAATTAGGACACCCCTATCCATATCCTAGATTTTCAAAAGTAAGGAGTCGTATCCCTGATCCCCGTATCAGTGTCAGTATCCATATCTGTACCTAGGCATCATAGATCCTCGGATTGTTTTCCATGCTTAAAAGGGATGGTTGAAGTAAAAATAAACTATAATCCACATTCAGCTGAAAATAGCTATAACTATTAGGTTTGGTTGTGGTTAAGGGCTGAGATTATTTCCAAGAGTTGGGCTAGGGCCTGACTTTGAGGCCCAAAGATAATTGGGCATTGCCTATGCTGTGCATAGGCACAATCAGTTGACAACCCTAAGATTTAGATGTGCAATCTCAGAAAGCCTTGGTTAGAGACGGCGGAGGAGAAGTGGAGTCAATTAGACTATCAGAGGACCACTGAAAAACAAGCAAGAATGGATCTTGAAATTTGATCCAGAAAGAGTACACATTCTTTGATTAATCAAACTGCTTTTAGAGTTAATCGAATTCACACATTCTTATGAAGCTTCCAAAATACTTGAGACTGTTGATATCTATTTGTGGAACACGAACCAGCGCAAGGTAGACTGGATCAGCAGGTAAGAAGAGTTGTTCGTTGTCCCACGACTTTATGTAAAGACTGCAGCCATGTAGATATGATACTCATGGTTTTCTTTAAACATATGTCTACTGAATTGCTGGAACAGCACCGAGAAGGCAACATTACTACAGAAGCCAAACTGTATGAAATTATTTAGGAGATTTCAGCACTTACTGCCTGTCCGCAGCAGGGTTTTGATTGTAGCCAAGTCCGTGTTTGTCAAAAATTATTTGTTAGAAAGCCCAGCCAAAGCCAGCTCTGCTGTGTGGTTGAATCTTGGATAATAACATTCAAATCCAGTGAAATTGCCTTGATCTGTGACAGCAACAGCCATTTGCATATGATAGTCACAAAGAAGTGCAAGATCAAGCCTTAAATAGGCACTGATCTCACACTGATAATGTTCCTGGGTTTAAAACCTTTCATGATACAAGTTTTTTGAACAAAATCTCGGGAAGGTTTTCCACTGAAAATCCCAAAAGAACTAATCTTAAATTCCCCAGCTGATACTATTACATTGTCATTGTAAAGGACATTAAAGGAAATTTCCTACTTAATCAAACTATTTACAGAAAAGGGGGAAAAATTCCTACTAATTAATGACAACTCCTAAATTAAGTCATATTCTAGCAACTAATAAAATTAAGGAGATAACGTCTACTTGTGTAAATTTGGAAATTGCTTCTCTCTTACTCTTGCCCAATGCAAATGGGTGTGTCAGTTCTTTGGCTAGAATGTGGGCTCAACTTATGGACACTTCTTTTTAATGTCTGCCCATCAAATGGAAGAAAAAAATTTAAAACTTTTTTTTATCTAGTAAACAGTGTTTTAGAATAGTGCTGGAAGAATCCAGCTATTTTGCGAAGAATCCAACATGAAACTCTGTGTAGATCTCTATTGTTAGATTATATGTAGAACATTTCAAAGAGTCATATCTAGCATAGAGTAGATCCCAGCCTTATGTGAATCAGTAAAGAGTTTCATTTCTTCAGCTGGAAATGATTTTCTATCGCATCCATGATTCTTCTATTGTCATACTGTAATATTGCATCAAGCTGTACATTTATGAGACAGACCTTGTTTTTCACTTTTTGTGCAGATGAAAGGCTGAATGATATCGTTGGCAGTGCTTACTATGTTGCACCTGAAGTCCTCCATAGATCATATAGTATGGAAGCAGATATTTGGAGTATTGGCGTTATAACATACATCTTATTATGTGGTAGCAGACCTTTCTGGGCACGAACGGAGTCAGGAATATTTCGTTCTGTGCTTAGAGCTGATCCCAACTTCGATGATGCACCTTGGCCTGCCGTTTCGCCAGAAGCCAGAGACTTTGTGAAACGACTCCTCAACAAGGATTACCGAAAAAGAATGACTGCTGCACAAGCTCTGAGTAAGTAGTTGTTTTGTGCTTTGTTTCTGTACATGTGATTCGGAGCTGCATTATTTGAATCCACCATATACTTTAAAATGATGTCAATTGGTTTGCGCAAACATTCTCCTTAATTTTCTTGAGTAGTTCTTATTGGTTGGTCATAGAAGAGATGGTAGGTTAGGGAAACTAATACACTACTATTATGACAGCTCACCCATGGTTGCGGCATGAGAATCAGCCAGTTCCATTAGATATACTGGTTTATAGGTTAGTCAAGTCTTACCTCCGTGCGACACATTTCAAGCGTGCAGCATTAAAGGTTCAACTCTCTTCTCCATGGCTCATGTATATGATAAATGTTATAAAGTCCGAAGGATTCTACTACATCTTCTATATCACGATAATTTATACCGCTTGTTTTAGTTTTACATCCTGGTATGCCTATTTGTATATCTGTTGTGTGGTTTATGAGATATTCCTTGTCATTATGTCACACTGCATTGTTTTATCTAATCTGTGACTAGAAACTGCATGCTCTTAGATGGAGAATTGGCTAGTCTGATGTTTACATATCCAGCACTGAACACTTCTATTACTGCATGCTCTTAGATGGAGAACGGCCACTTACCTCACTGGGAGAACTGGTAAGTGGCGGCAGTTCTCACATGGCTGCCAGGATTCGAACCCTGAGTACGCCACCTCTTCCCACTTGTGTGGGCTTTCTTCCCGCGCTCCTTTCCCACATATGTGGGTTGTCTTCCCATGTGTGTGCAGCCTCTCTCTTGGGTCCCAGCCCCCTTGGCTGGGTTACCAAAAAAAAGTCATTAGAAAATACCCTTTACTATAAATGTGATCTTTTAGGATTTCGTTGTCGTTAAGTTATCAAAAAATACCCCATCAGAGTTTCCTTTCTAGAATGTAGACGTGACATCCCTAAATTATATGCAGATATTGAACTTTTTTCTTAATACATGATAGCCCTGAAGAAAAACCTAAATGAGATATGTATATGCAGGATAAGACCTGAGAGAAAACCCTAAGGTGTGTTTGTACGATGAGATGATTCTGCACCCCGCGGATATCCATTTCCACAGTAGAGAGGAATCCCGCATTTCTACCCTCCAACAAGGAATCTAAATCCTCTTATCTAGGAGAATCAGTTCATTTTTACCGTTCAGTGTGGAAAAAATGTTGCACCAAAACAATGGAAGAATGTGCTGCATGGAAATTGAGGACAAATTTCCTCTCTATTGTGGTATCTTCTCATTGCACAATCGTACCCTAAATACATGAGAGAGAGAGAGAGAGAGAGAGAGAGAGAGAGAGTTCAAAGTAGGAGTCTTCATCACACAATCAAGAGCCAAATAGCTTTTAAGTTTGAACAAAATTTGTATTATTCGAAAGACTTGGGTTTGTTGTATAAGATGCTTTTACATACGGCTTTCCCTCATGTCGCATGCCTAGGAAACAATTCCTATTTACAATCATATCCATCGAATTCCCCTTCACATTATTGTATAAATAAACAAAAATCCGTTTTGATTGTGTGAACAGTTCACACCCAACTAGGTGCATACCCTCCATTTTCTTACAACCTGCCGCCTACAATATGACACTGCTGATTTTTGCTCAGCCTGGTTGTCAATGAGATCCTTCCATATCCTTCCCCTCTAAACCGGTTCTTTCTCCAATTGTCATGAGTCCAGATGGGCCCACAGACACCATAAATTATTATCGAGTGAGAATAACCGACTTTGAGTGATAGACTAAGAGTATGACTATTAATTTTGACTTTTAAGGCACTTAAGACATGAGCAAGACATTAAAAAGACATAAAAAACAAGGCATTCACTCATCCAAAAGAAAAATTCTTGCTTGAACATGTGAGATCCTGCAGTTGTGCTGTGGGTCCATCTTTGATTGATAGTTAACTTTCAAATTTTATTTTTTAATGCTATATCAGTTTTAGTCAGTTACTATCACACTTCCAAATTTAGAGTTTTAGCGGAAATATTTCGAAATCAGTATGTATTGCTACAATATCGCAGGCCTTATCAAAAGCTTTGACGGAGGATGAGCTTCTGTACCTTAGGTGCCAGTTTGACCTGTTGGAGCCTGATAAAGATGGTTTTATCTCCCTTGAGAACTTCCGCATGGTCAGTTAATAATTCCTTTTAATCTTCCTTTCCAATCTCTGTCAGAAGGTGGTTGAGGGGATTGAACTTGGATTTTCTTTGGTTGCTTGTATATTTTGGGAGGGATAGGGGGCCATGCTTGTGTTATTACATAGTTTTCATCTAGTTGGTTATTTCTCTATATTATTTTGCTATTAAATTTATGCAGGGTCTCATGCGCAATGTAACTGATGCAATGAGGGAGTCCCGGGTTCCTGACATTTTAAATGCGGTATGGCATTAGACCCTAGAGTAGTTAAAACCTTGATTAGACGGTCGCACTGAAAGTAATTGGGATTGTTCTGTCAAGGGAAATGGGCCTGCTGTCCTTATGGGCCATGGTCTTCCAATGGGAGAGGGCCCCACCCTGAAAAATGATGGGTATTAAGTGGCTTCTTGTTTCTGCAGCCAGTGTGGGGCTGTAGACCCAAAAATTTGTGTGAACTATTGAGCTGGTCCTTTCTCATGAAACAATGAGATTCTAATGCACTGGATGTCTCCAGATGGATCAGCTGTACTTGAGAAAGATGGACTTTGCGGAGTTCTCTGCAGCCGCAATCAGCCCATATCAATTAGAGGCTCTTGAAGGGTGGGAACAAATTGCCAGTACAGCTTTCCAGTTTTTCGAGCAGGAGGGGAACCAAGTGATCTCGGTTGAGGAACTAGCACGGGTATGGAAATCTCTGACTTGAATTCAAATGGTTTTTTTTTTTTTTTTTTCCATGAACTTTATTTGATAAAACCATTCATTTGTATTAAAAAAAATGATGTAACCATTTGTGCAGGAACTGAATCTGGGTCCCACGGCCCATGCTATTATCCGTGATTGGATTAGAGAGTCTGATGGGAAGCTCAGTTTGCTTGGTTATACCAAATTTTTGCATGGCTTGACAATACGTAGTGCAAACGCAAGACATCAATAGCTACTGTATACATTTCGGTTAATCATTCTAAAATTTGTGTTGTAAGGGTTTTTTTTTTTTTCTCTCTCTCTCTTTCTCTCTCTCTCTGTTTTTTTGTTTTTTGTTTTTTGTTTTTTTTTTCCTTCTTTCAGAAAGGGCAGTGTACAAATTAACTTTCTATCAGTCCTACTAGATTCTTGAGGGTATTTAAAAGTTCATTTCATTCTTTAATAAGTCTTTCAAGAATAAGATTATTAGGGATGGGTTTTTTACCCTTTCATGCAAAGATTATTTATTAGTGGAAATACAATTTATAATCCCATAAAAATGTGAGTTCCAATATTCCTTGAGTGAATCTCTGTTGTAGCCCTATTTATGTCAAATATATTCTTTGTTATCATGCTCTGCATCAGTTAGTCCAACACATTCCTTCAACTCCTGACCTATGCAGAAAACCTACACATGAATCGCCACTGATCTCAATTCAACACCCATTTCCCTTGTAGGTACAATTTGGATTTAAACAAAGGCTGATTCTTAGTCCATTGCCCATTGTTGGCTTAGCCGGGTGGATAATTCGGCATATTGGATCCTACTGCTCACCTGCCTTTTTCGTTCTCCAAATTGAAGGCCACTACACTAGCCCTTGCATGACCGATAACCCCAGGTAAAAATGGATGTCCAATTAGCGTTGTTGTTTCACTGCAGTTAATCCAGTGGCTGGCTGCATGGATGGATGGCTTTGCCTCCATCCATGACTGTGGGTGCTCATGGGCCTGATCCCTGCCTAGGGCACTTTGGGCCGGGTTTGAATCTTAGGTTTTAGTATTTGGGCTGGGTTTGGGTCTAAATTTTTTAGCCAATTTAATGTTTGGGCCAGGCTTGGATCAAGTGAGAGGAAGCCCAAGCCAGGCCAAGCCCTTGACTGGGATGCACACCAATCATGGGGGGAAGTGTGGAATTCATCCAAATACTAAATTAAATGTGGGCAAAATATCAATACGATCTGATGATTCTAACTATCTATTTATGGGAAGCATACCAGCCATTGAGGAGGGCAGTCAGGTTCCTGATCTTTGCTTCGATGCTACGACAGCAATTGGCGTGCATGGTATGGTCACAACTTTCCCATAATCTCTACCACTAGAACAAAACCCTCCAAAGTAAAGGGCATCAAGGAACCTCACCCTCAGACCCAACCGTTCGATCACACCCTCTCGTATCAGCTGTCCAATGACATCTTGCTCTTCCAGGCCCTCAGACTCATTTTTGGCAGCATACCAAGTATCAAACAGAGCTATGGTCTCGTTGTTGGAGGCCACTAAGTAGAAGCCAGTGTTGATGGGGTTAGCCCAGTCTAATGGTTGGCCTTTGTAGACATCACAGCTATCTACATGTCCTCTCCTTCATGGCTCAAATGGATTTCTCATCCACATCACGTCCATATCCTAAATTACAGACCTATAGTTAGTCATTTTGACTGACTGACTGGAAGAGCATGGTAAGAAGTACATTTTATGATACAACTAGGTCAAGGATTTCATCGTCGTCAAAGCCTTATCCGAACCATCTTGGGGTCAGCTAGGTCAAGGATTTCATCGTATAAATTCAAATATATATGGAAAAGAGCGGGATTTTCTATTTTGGAACTCACTGTAAAGATGAAGTTGTATCCACGTCTCGGAACATCAGCTAGGAAGAAAGTTCTTCACATCATTGTGATAAAGTCATTAGACATGTATATTTTCTCCCCAGAGAAGTCGACCCATCAGTCATGAATTTGTAGCAATGTAAGTGTTGGAGATTGCATTGGTCGAAGGCTGTCTGATCGATAGCGACGAGGAGATGGTTGCGCAAGAATTGAGTTTCTTCACCAAGTTGGAAGCTCTGGAGGAAGAGATCAAGCAGGCTCCCCTCTTTTGTATAAGCTTTGTTTACCACTGTGATTATAAGGGTCTTGTTCTCCATGGAAGCTCCCTCTAGAGTTGCTTTTAGCTCATCCCTCTAGAGTTGCTTTTAGCTCATCTTTAGGGATGGTAGATGTCTACAAGCAAATGAAAGGTGAATCAGATCAACAATCCAATCAATTGATGTAACCAATTGGTCTAGGAGAGAATTTGTTGTGCCTACAATATGAATGGCATTGGAATCTGAGACATGAGAATAAAAACTAGTAAAAAAGCATACCCCTTGTATTATTACATATGGTGAGGCCAACCTATGATTAATCTGAACCCTCACACACATTTGCCCCATGAATTGGCTCTTTGGCAACCGTCCATCAATTAATTGAATCATGATAAATATGCCTTTGTAAAATCATTTAACTTTGAGACCTTAAATGGTGATGTGATTGAACCTTATAGTGATGTTAGGTCTACCACTAATCCACATCATATTACTCCCATCCCTTATATTGGAAGTGGCATGAGCTTCTAAAAGCAAACATAGAGAGTCTTTTTTTTTTTTTTTTTCATAGCTTAAAACCCGTTGTACCATGAGTTGGACAACTTTGAGGCCCTCAAAAGAATTATGTGGCTCTCATTTTTCGTACACAATTGATAAGAGATCTTTCAAACCTCTATACGCTGTGATTGTTATGCGAGGGCGGAGGGAAGGGGAGCCTCTATGTGAGAGATTTATTTTATTTTATTTTTTTCATTTTTCACTTTACAAGAGATTTGATTCAAAAGCTACAAGAGGGGACATGAGAGATGTACATATGTATAAATGGAATTTTCTTTCATTAGTTCGAAAGGTCCAAATTCCAAACACTGCACTTCTTACTTCATCGGTGCATTTTTCACATCCATGTGTCCAGTTCGAAGACAAAGGCATGGAATTTCAATGCTCCAAACGGTGATTGATCTCAATTCATTATTCAAACCGACTTAAAATTCCCTCAAGCCATTGTTGGGTCTTTGATTTGAGCAGTTTGGATCTCATGTCTGGGCCCCACTGGCTGTGATGACATGGATCCATGGATCTATTTTTCCTTTTCAATGCTGTCCTCGGAGCATCTACAGTCCTTTCGCGCCATCATGACATGGAAACTGTGATCTTGTGTGTCACTAACCATTGATTGAGACACTAGACAAAGAACCTGTGATCTCAATGACGTGGTCCAAGTTTCCCAACCATTGAATGAGACACTTGGAGGGTGAATCCTTCTAAATAAGGCTCCAAATCTCTAATACATTGTAGTGGAGAACATGAAATGGATGAAATGTAGTGGAGAAGATTAGATAAAAAATGGAGTCAAGATATGATAGAGAAGATGGAATGAAAAATAAAGAGAGAAACTTTATTACTTTATTTACTCTTCTTCTCTCTTTTCTCTTCCTCTTCTTTTCTTCTAACCAAATAGCCTCTTTTTTTCTTTCTATGCTCAAAGAGAGAAACTTTATTACTTTATTTCTCTTCTTCTCTCTTTTCTCTTCCTCTTCTTTTCTTCTAACCAAATAGCCTCTTTTTTCTTTCTATGCTCCTTGCCTCTCTATGCTTTATATTTCTTTCCTTTGAGAAGTTACCCGGCCAACTTCCAAAGATGAGGTCATGGGAAGTAGGTGGGAAGTTTCTATGGAGATTCGAACCTTCAAAACTTCACATAATACAAAATAACACTAACAAATTTACCTAATCCAATTAATTGTATTAAATTGGCTAAAAAAGTCTTTTAAACAAGAATTTACTCCACCTCGACATAGCCTCAAAGCTCTGGGTGACGCCTTGATATTTCGTACTTGTCAATAGGACTTGGCTCCAATTTGTACATAAGCGAGCCCAAATGCGTTATTGGGTTCGGGCCCATTTGTTCATGACCTATTTAAGAGGCCCCTTAAAGTTCAACATTATTAATGTTACTAAAATATGGGTCTCTTGAATCTCGTATTTACTCATAGTCCCAAAATTAATATGCAACAAGGTGAGCCCCACAAAAGGAGTCGCAAGTTACAGACTTGAGAGTAGTCTTAAAGAGATCAAGAAGTATGATTAGAAGTAGTCAATGTATGATTAGAAGAAGAGGACATGCGGTTGTGATCTATACTCCAAGATCTTATGCAGTTACTGTGGTCGGGCCACTGGACGGTGGATGTAGCATTAGATTGTCCTTTGAACTTGATCCAACCATCGAGGATTGCCCTTAAGTCCCTGGTCTTTGCATCGATGGTGACGCAGCAATTGGCATGCATGGTCACCACCTTCCCATAATCTCCGCCATTTGCACAAAACCCTCCAAAGTAAAGGGGGTTCAGGAACCTCAACCTCAGATCCAACCGTTGGATCAAACCATTTTCTATTAAGCGTTGAAGCATATGTTGGTCATGAAGGTTCAAGGAATCGTCTCTATCTGAGCACCATTTGTCGAACATAGATATGGTCTTGTTGTTGGAGACCACAAAGTAGAAGCCAGTGTTGATGTGGTTGGCCAGGTCTGATGGATTGCCATTGTAGTAATCACAGCTGATTTGGAGGTCCACTCCTTGATGGACCAATCTCTCAAATGGGTTCCTCATCCATATCACATCCATATCCTGTTTTACAAACATAGTAGTTAGCCTTTTAACATATAAATATAAATTAGGAGAGTAAGAGGACATGGATGAAAATAGCATGAAGAGAAAATAGAATTAAAGTCGCTAACCTCAACATATTTCAGAATGCGAGGCCATAAAAACTGAAAATATTCTCTTTGGAAAGTTCAATAATCGCAATTTAGGATATAAGCATAATGTGTGTGCATGTGTGTCTTCTCTTTTTTACTTTCAGTAACAATTTCTCAGATTTAGCATATCAAATCTGTTCTTATTTTTTTGGTATTAGACATAGAACACTTCCTATTCCTCTCTCTAGCTTCCTGGTTCTTAGTAGATGGGATTCACTATCATTAGCAATACCAATGCTAGACATCTAACAAATTTAGGAATTTCAATTGAGGGTTTTTTTTTGGATTGAATGGGAGGTTCTTGGTTAATTGATCTTGGGATTTGAGGGATTTCATTGAGATAGTTTTGCTCATTTTAGATTAAGCAATATATATCCTCCCCCCTCTCCTCTTCATAGTAGTGTGAGAATTACTCTTATAAAAGCATTTCATTGAGGAATAGATGCACTTGAATATTTTCAATTATATATATATATATAATGCCTATATCGTTACAATGTGTGTTCTCTCACTACACAACAACAATCCGAATTTGCTTTACTCCCAAGGTGTTAAAAAATACTCGCATTATGTAATTTTTATTAAAAAGAGATTTTTAACAGCGGTTAAACCTACGGCAACTTTAGCGGCGCGGAAAAAATCCCACTAAAAGTCTTCATGTAGTGATAATTATAGATAAATATAGAGAGTAGAGTAACTAAGAGAATTAGGAAAAAGCAATTGTCTGAGATAGTTTATCTTGGAACTCACTGTAAAAATGAAGTTGTATCCGCGTCTTAGTACATTAGCTTGGAAGAGAGTTTTCATCCATGTTATTTTGAGATAGTCGCGCGACATAAATATACTCTCCCCAGAAAAGTCGACACCCTCAGTCATGAGTTTATAGCAATGTAGTCCCCTAAGATTGCATTGTTCGAAAGCCGTTTGGTCGATGGCTGCAAGGAGAAGATGATTGTGTAATAACTGAGTACCTTCACCAACTTGGAAGCTTTGCAACAAGAGATCCAACAAGCTCCCTTCTTTTGTACAAGCTTTGTTTGCAACTGCAATTATAAGGGTCTTATTCTCCATTGAAGCTCCCTCTAGGGCTGTTTCTAGCTCATCTTTAGGGATTGTAGATGTCTGAAATCCAATATGAAATATAGTTAGTTCATATATTTAACCAATTGGTCGTCTAGGAGGGAGAGTTTGTTGCGACCACAACGTGCCATGCATTGTTATCAATGAGGGATAGGATGAAGTTAAAACGATGTGCCCTTTTGTTATTAGGTATAATAATAATGCAGGTATGATCAATCCAAGCCTTCGCACACAAATGCACAATGAATTACTCACCATTGTAAGACATGAATGATACTCTCTCTTTGCACAGAGACATGTAGACATATGTACATGCAAATTTTATGAAAAATCCACATTGCAAGGCCCCGGCCCATTCGTGCACATCATATGATCAATCTAATTCTTAATACTCCTTAATAAACAACAAGCAAAATATGATCATCCAAGTAGACCCTCCAATCAACAAGGGTTTGTTCAGTTAGTTAACCACCCACCACCAGGCTATCCAAGATCAATCCTTGAATATGCCACTTTGTGAACTTCGATCTCTTCACCCAATGTGTGCATGTGAGAAATCATTTCCATTTTGTGGGTTTCATCTTTCCACCCATGCGGGCTGTCTTGGTTCACAACCTCCTAGGTTGGAGTAAAAAAAAAAAAGGTGGACTCTCTAATTGAACGCTTTATTTTTTAGTGTAAGATCTTTTAATCTAGCTATTGAAATTTGATGTAGATAATCTTTTTGGACCATCTCTTACAAGTTACAACCATCCCTTGATTGGCATGCATCCCAAATAGACCGTACGTACACATGGAAATGTTTCAGATTTCTACCCAATCAACGCATCTCACAATTTGCATTATGTATCTATTTATCAAGATACAACCGAGTCCCTACGCATCAGGAACAGATAGCTGAGATAAGTTTAAACAGGGAGATAGTCAGACTCAGAGATAAAGAGTCTTATCTAAGGAGATTTGAAATGCACTCTTAACTATTGTGATTTGAAGTTGCATGGACCAGCTAAGCCATGCTTGATCGTTTGGTACTGGGTGAGCTAACACTTTCCATGAAAAAAAAAAGTTATCCCCACAGGCCCAGTGTCCCAAAAAGAAAGAGAAAAAAAAAAAAAAAAAAAAAAAACTTGATTTCATAGCTCACATTTTCCCTTTTTAATTAAAAAATAAAAAACTAAAATTATAGAAATAAAAATGCACTAGAATTTTCATCCTTCATTGCTTTTAGGGTGTTAGAGAAAAGTAAATACATAAAATTAGAAGTAAATAATTAAAGAAGGTAAGAAGATGTAGTCCCAATATTTTTTAGATTTTGATCTAACCATTAGTAAGCAAGTGAGTAAAATCTAATGCACACCAATCCAAACCATTGGGAGAGTGACCACACCAACCTCAATGGTCCCGACCAAGTCATCTAACGCAATGGGAACATTGAAACGCCATAAAAAGTATTCTTGAACTTATTGCCTTTTGTGATCATTCAAACTAGAAATTTACATTGCAAACCTTCTGATATTGAAGGAAATATATACTACTTAAATTGAAAAAAAAAAATATAAAAAAAGAAAGACGAGGAATCAATGGTACCATGTTGGATGAAGATGAAGCATTGTGATGCTGAGGGAACGTGTAAAAAGATTTCCAAAAAGATTGAGACCATGTAAGTAAAAGTAGTAGCAGAGAAAGTAGAACCCACGAACCCAAATGTTCCTTTCCAAGATCCATACTCTTAATCAGAAGGGTCAGTGTAAAGAAGTTGAGTTCTAATTTATTGTTGGTAGTTTTCCAACGAAGTAATAAGCATTTCTGTTGTGGGCTTGATTCTTTCCAACCGGAAGTAGTTTTCAAATTTTCAAATCTTTTGAAACAAGAAGTTTCAAACACAAAAGTTTTCCTTATCCGTGTACTCTCCCCATGTGTCTAGGCTTTGTTAAAGGGAAAAAAAAAAATGGCCCAAGTGCTAAAATTGGGTCCACAAAAGGTCTCATGCAGATGACACAAAGTCGGGTTAATGGGTAGGTCATAGTGTATTCCATCTAGGTAAGCTAAGGTCCATAGGATCTTCGTCTACTGGGTGCACAAATAATTGCATGAGTATATTATCAATTCAAGCATAATTTTGAGGGGTAGCTCAGTTGATTTAGGACCACGATTTGCTTCCAAAAGTTGAGAGTTTGAAAATCAAAATTGCTACCACACTAGGGCTATAAGGGATTTATTCGACTCGGCTCCCCTTAAGCCCAAAAGGATTAGTCATGCACAAAGGGCCATGACAAACTTCGTTTAAAAAAAAAAAAGAGATCAATCCATGCCTTTGTACACATCTGCACAATGAATTGGCCACCAATGTAGGACATGAATGAAATTTCTTCTTTTTCTTTTTTCTTATTATTCTAAAGGTGATTGACCAGGATTCCATAATTTTCTCTTTGCATACACACACCTAGATACATGTACATGCATGTTTAACTGAAAATCCCACATTGCAAGGCCCATTTGTGCCCGTCATTTGATGATTCTAATTCTTCATACTCATTAATTAACAACCACCAAAATATGATCATCCATGTAGACCCTCTAATCAACAAGGGTTTGTTCAATTGGTGCGGGCTCTCCTAGGTCCAAACCTCCTAGGTTGGGGTAAAAATAAAATTACACCCTCTAATTGAACACATTTTTTTTTATTTTATTTTAACTGTAAGACCTTTTAATCTATAATCTCTAGGTATCAAGATTTTGATCAAGATAATTCTTTTTGGACCATCTCTTATCCAACCTACAACCATCCCTCAATTGGCATGCATCCCAAATAGACCGTAATGAGTGGAAATGTTTCAGATTTCTACACAATTAATGCTTCTCACGGCTTGCACTGTGTATGAACTAGTGGAGCAGGTCCGTGTAGGAAAAGTGTCTGTGTCTCTATATATTGGATTGGATATTACATTTTTTTTTTTTTTTATAAAGTAGGTGCACAATGGGTATACTTTGAATATGTTGATCCCATGCATGGAGGATAAAACACATGATTAATTCTATATTATACTATGCCCGTTCTTATAGGTAGGCCCCACTAATGGAAATTATGGAATTAACAATGGATAAACCAAATTCATTTAATTGTACGTCTATTTCATATAGGTATACCCCAAAATGGATTAAAAAAACGATAATAATAATAATAATTATTATTATTATTATTTGCATTTGGTTCATATTTTAAATAGGTAGTTCCCACGGTGGTCATAAATCATATGATTAGGTCCCACAATGGATAACAAACATGATTTTTTCTTTTTTTAAATATAGTAGCGCCCTCTTTTTTCCTTTGTCAAGGTGACCCACTTGTTCTAGACAAAAGTAGGTGGGAAATCTAAGGCCAAAAAATAGGAAAAATTGTTGCCCATACCATTTGAGTGGGGATAACGGAAGTAGAGGAGAGATAACGGAAGTAGAGGAGAACAAGAGCAGGCATTGGAACGGGAGGAAGATAGAGATCAGGGCTTGAAATGAGTCGAATTAGGGTGCTCTACATGAGAGGGTAGGTTGACGATATCATCAAAGCGATATGTTCATAAAAAATAAAATATGAACCACTAACCTGTAGTTTTCTTATTTTTCTTCATAGAATTGAATAATCAGAGTCTAACCTCAATTATTTCATAAAAATCCCTTTTTTAAAATATTTTTAATTTTAAAAGAATAAAAAGTCCTACAATTCACGATAGGTTTCTTCATATGATTCAATTCAACTCCTTGATCGATTTGCGTTACAATTATGAATTTCAAAACAATAGTCACTACCATTTTACCAAGAAGGTTTTTTTTTTTTTTTTCTTTTTTTTCTTTTTTTTTTTTCAAGTACGTACCTACATCACATAGTGTGTGTGTGAGCGTGTGTGGTGAGTGGGTGTGCGTGTGTGTGCGCGCTTTTGCAATAGAACATTAAAGTCATCATGTTCTCTATAACTCTGCAATCTGTCTTGTGCTTCTTACTTCAAAGCCTTGTTAGCAATTTAAGGAAATGGAATCTGTTCCCAAACCATTATTACCAAATTATAAAATTGGAAGTCTCTTCGAACCAATAACGACTATTCCGAACTGGTGCGCTTTTGGCTAAGCCTATGCCAGCAAGTACAAGCTGGTTGCAGGCAAGAAAACCTGAAGGCACTTAAAATACCATAAGCCCCTCTGTTTCATGTAATTGAATTCCTCCAAATTCTTAGAGACTGTATTTATGAAAATTGCTAAAATAAAAAAAAAAGGTTAATATCCAAAAATGATCATCAAATAATCTCCCCTTAGCGTGTTTTGAATGTATGGTGAATTGAAGTAAAGTGAGGTGACGCATCAAATCAAGAGAAAATAAAATATAAGAGATTATGATAGTATTTTATTTTTAGTGGCTTGATAGGGAATCTTTTTTACTTTTTGTGTAAAAAATTGATATTTTTTTGTCATTTTGCAGGGAAAGGAGGTTTTTTTTTTTTTTTTTTAAAATAGAAGTAGAGAATTTTGAATTTGTGTACTTATGATATGACCCCCTTCTCTTATATGAGGCTTTACCTCACTTCACTTAAATTCATCATACATCCAAACACGCTCATGTAAACAAATGGGCCCTCAGAGCCCATCTACATCTCATATCCTTGACCCTACACCTCTTTAATAATCCATTTTTGGAGCCCATTTCATCGTCAATTCCTATGTATTCTAGTCCATGTAAACAAATGGGCCCTCGGAGTAAGTACATTTGAGATTCAGATATAAACTGATTGCAAGGCATCCGTTTAAACAGACCACGGACAAGAGAAGCTTCAAACACGAAAGTGGTAATCCAGTGATTGCCAATTCATCTTTTGAGATCTGTGGGTAACTCAAGCTTCTTCAAGAGAATAAAAGAAAACAATTTTTTTACAGGATATATGAAGAAATGATGCTTCTGAGGTCATACCAAGATCGATCACTTTGAAAACCAGTAAACTATGAGGAACAGTGTACACCCAGCAATAACAGCTGAGAGAATAAGTGTGTCTTTTGATTTCTTCCGTTTGATGGCCCCTGCATACACAGTATACAAAGGAAATTTGTTAATGAAAAGGGATCAAAGCACCACTCGACACTGACCGCCAGAGTTCAAAAACTTGTAACACGTTTTAGATCTAAACCTTTGGCCTCAAAGAAAATTACAAAGATATCCCTTTTTATTCATTTAATTTTTTAAGATTTCTAAAGGTAAAGAGTTATTAAATCTGATGAAGTTAATTAGATATTTTTGACACCATTGATCCTTCTGGCCCTCTCATATCACTTCAGGATGAAACACATGGAAGGGTAGAGGCCATTTACCATGGTGACATTCAACTACAGGCAACTGTGTTATTAAGAGAAGCTTATTGTCAAGTCAGGACTAAGTAGTATGGCCCACATCTAAGATGAAAGAATATATATGGAAGATAGGATGGAGCCTTAGGATAGAGATATTTACCTTCAAGGTAGCTGACCAAAGTTAACATAAGCAAATGACCGGTGAAATGGGTTTAAAATATAAGCTGTTGAGCTCAGTGTGCATGGGCAAGATGGAGAATTATGAAAAATCAAATGTCCATTTGATGAATCCAAATGGGGCAGTTGGTGCATGAGCTTCAGGATCACAGAAAATCAAGGATGTTTGCAATCAATTCTCATGTTTAATATGGGACTGTCTAGCAATAAGCAAAATAGGTGTCGTATGCGGGGAACTTGGAAAGTGAACAATGTTCTTCCAAGCAAACTCACCAATATTGAGTAAGAAATACTTTCATATGGATAGAAGGTTTTTGACCCTCGTGAAAAACAGTTCTCCGTTTTAAAGTGGATGGCACCACCCGAGGCATGTAAACCTAATTTTGATGGGTTAGAACCTAAACACAATGGAATTGCAGGAATAAGAAAAAAACTAAGAATCATGAAAGACAAATAATCAGAGAATCAAAGCTTTTATTAAGTATGATTTATATGAATTAGCTTAATGGCTTGCATACTTTTGCAGTGTTGTTTTGTGCATACAGCTGCAACAAAGATCTTAATAGGGGACTGCCAAATAATCATTTAGTGGTTGGAGAAATACATAAAGGGACCATGGATGCAAGAGGTTATGGCAAAGATGAAGGGCCAAATGAGAAAGTTACCTGAGAAGACGACCTGCATAGCAAGTCATATGCAACATTTTGTTGACTTGGTAAAACCATCACTTCATCTCGAAATGTCACTTTGACAACTAATCATCTACATGGTGATGTTTGTTAATCAAATATGTTAAGGGTCTTTAGCTCTGGACTACATGCTCCACAGGTGGGGTGATATATGTAGTATGTGACTCTCTAGCATTTACCTATATATTGGCAAAAGAGGTAAAAAAAAAGTTGAGTAGATGAAGCATGGTCCACCAAAAATAACAGGGGTCAAGGACCACCTAGAAGACCTTAGATCCCTGGGAATCTGTCATTGCTCGACTTTCCCTCGAATGTCAGTAAGTGATGTGCAACTTTTTATTGACTTTGAAAAACCTCGACTTTTTTCTAGTAATGGCCATGGAACAGAATATCGGCCACTATGCTAATTGATAATATCGCCCCTACGGTATAAAACTTAGCAGAGACAAGCAGTTTTCATTTAAAACACTATTTTCCCTATTTCTTCTACCTAAGAGCCATTCTTTTTTTAACAATTTTTAAAAATTCATGATGCTACGCCATTATGTATTGCTGCAGCCACAACGTATCGCCCGCTATGTAGCACTTTGGTCACCGGCTACTACGCCCATTGCAACCACTATTTTGATCCTTGGTAACAATACTTAAATAACTAATATAAAAGATGATATTTTGTTAATCAAATATGTTTGAGACTTTTAACTGTGGACTACATGCCTGTATGTGACTCTTTAACATCTGGTTCTGCCTTTCAATATACTTCATCTATATTTCGACAAGAAAAAAATATGAGTTGAGAAGATGCCTTTTTAAATTCATGTACCATGCTCCACCAAAAATAACAAGGGAAGAGGATCACCTAGGAGACCTCGGATCACTGGGAATCTGTCGCTCAACTGCTTGACTTTCGCTTGAATGTCAGTGAATGCATTTCTCTGAGCAGCCAACACTCCTTTCATAACCTCTGCTTGTTCAGTTACCTCATCAATCTGCAAAATGCATTAAGTTACATTCTCATGGCCACTAAATATATTTATAACAGGAAAACTGTAATCCGCACCTGAGTGATACTTCCATGTATAGCTGCACGCTCTCTTAATAAGTTTGGCACTGACAGCGAACTGCCTGAGTCCTGTGCTCCAATCAATTGTGTAAGCGGTCACTTTATAATACATAGGGAATATTGCTTCTGGATGACAACTGAGAACCAACCTTATATTCATTTATGTCATTACGTACTGAAGTAAGGAGGTCAGCATGCTCCCTCATTGATATTATGTTGCCTCTGGTGCGCTTATACTCCTGGTCAAGACAAATAAGGAAACCTAAGAAAATGTATTTAAACTATAGTACCATTCAAAAAGATTTTTAAAAAAAGAAAAAAATGTACTTACTAATAAAAAAAAGAATAAGTATTTGAACTATGGCGCCAAGAATAAGAAATGCTCTCCCAATATAGCACACAAACACAATGAATGCATGCAAAACCACATATAGGAAGATGCAAGGAATGAACACTTCTATAATTAGGAACATTTAACTGTATGAATGCCTGCAAAACCACATATAAGAAGATGCAAGGAATGAATACCTTTATAATTAGGAACATTTAACTGGACCTTTAATAAAGAGTTTCATTACCCAGATGAGACTAAGCAAGACAAATGGACAATCTGCATTGCATTTTGGTAGGCCAAATGATCCTACCATGTACAACAAAGGTTTGTAGACTAGATGTTTATAAAAAATCAGTCCCATCGATCTACCACGGCACAGAAATATTAGATAAAATTTTTGGAAGCTAAACTCCCACGCTGAGTAACTTGTGAGAGATTGGCCAAGTATTTAGAGTCAACTCAACTTGGAAGGTTAACGACCAGTTTGATCCAACTAAGCCAGACTCATTTGACTTCTTGATTCGGTGACTTACCTAGTCTAGTCGACTCAGATGAGTAATAACAAGCTTTTAAACTATGACCAAGATAGATGATCAAAATAAAAATAAGTTCCAACTCCCAAACATCCCATTGCATCGGATAGTTAGAAATGTTTCAATGGAATTGGTTTTAGATAGATGGCTAATCCATAAACTCCCATGTATTAAGAAACCCAATGGCTCCACCAACATGCCAAATGTCCGCTTTGGGTAGGTTCGTCCATTGTCTCATCCGCACACTTTTTTTTTTTTTTTATAACGGAGGGTGTCCAAGCCCTTTGGGCCGGAATAATCCCTACGGGCCCAAGGGGGAGCCGGGTAAATCCCCTGTGGATCCACACACTCATGGCACTAGCCTTCCATTTGATAAATAAGTTGTTGTACTCTAAGCTACATAGGTGCTTTTCTAATCATAAAAAAGACATGTGGCTTTTCCCGAGGGTTCTGATTCCGCTTAACAATAATTAAAATATCTACACAACTAAGACTAAAACCTGCTATTACTGAGATCTAGTTAGGTTTACTTTTGTAAGATACATAACATAAATCATATTCCTATTTCCTACCAAGCTCATGGAAAAGTTGAGAGATGATGAAAATTCATATATGGTATTTATCAATTAGGTGAAGACTTCATGATAAGGTGTGCAGTTAGCAAATCTAAAAGGCATTGAGGATAAAATGCATAACAAATGAAGAGGCTGAAGGTTTGAAAACCCCAATGAACGGTTTTAAGGTCCCAAGGCAGATCAATCAATGTAACAACCAATCAACATATTCAACCATAGGAAAGCATAAGAAACAATCATCACAAGTAAGACAATGATATACGTGGAAAAACCCTAAGAAGGGAAAAAACCACGGGTCCTGGACCTCAGTCCAGTGAAGAGATCAAACACTATTACCACAAAGATTACAAGAGAACTTACAACCCTTTCCCAGTTGACTCACAACCTAAGGACTGCAATAACCTCCTGCCAGCTACCCGCTGTTCATCTTCACCCATGCTTGACTCTCCGTCTTCAATCTCGAAGCAACTCCGAGATTTAGAACATGACGTAGATTTCAGATGTGATCTCTGGAGATTTGAAACCTTGGATGTAAAGGTGGAAATCTCTTGAGATCTGGATCTCTCTTCCAAAAGTACAGCAGCCTTTTTGAGCTTCAGAGAGATGTCATAGGGTTTGAGATAACATGCCTTTATATAGACAAAGCCTATGGATTGCTTTTCTGGAGCTCACGTTCGAACTCTTGACTTAAGAGTTCGAACTCTTCACTATTCAGAACAGGACAGTGAAACAGGGCAGCAACGTTCGAACTCTCAGTGTGAGAGTTCGAACTCTTCAGCACTCTGGAAAATGGCCTGGGGACAACTTGCCACGAACGTTCGAACTCTCAGTGTGAGAGTTCGAACTCTTGAACTCTCTGGAAAATGACTTGGAGACGTTTTGCCATGAACGTTCGAACTCTCAGTGTGAGAGTTCGAACTCTTGAACTCTCTGGAAAAAGACTTGGAAAGGTTCATCTCCACACGTTCGAACTCTCCTTCAAAGAGTTCGAACTCTTGATCTGTTAGAGACTTGACTTGAACTTGATTCTGAAGACGAACCCTGCTACTTGAATCTTCTTTGAGAAGAGGAATTTGCAGTCCATTCTAGAAAAGAAAAAATACAATTGGATGACCCAAGTTTTGTTCGAACCCAAGAATGATTGCCAACACTCAAAACCTTACAATCTCCCCCTTTGGCAATTCATGAACAAAACTTCCTACAAATTACATTCTACCCTTGCAAACCCAAGTACCAAAAGAATCCATGAAGCTTGAATGACCTGCAAATCAAAAACACAGAGCCAAAGAACAAACCACTTGGCAAAGATTATATTAGTGGCAAATAAAAACATTAATACAAGTCAAGATTAGCATGAAGATAATTAGTTAAGCATAAGTACAAGACAAGTCTGAAGCATTGAAACAAAAGGAACCTTTCTCCCCCTTTTTGGACATGCAATTGCAAAGGAGTAGAAAAGAAGAAGAGAAAGATAACAAAAGAAGTTCCAAGACACCAACAACCAATAACAACAAGAGAAAAACAAGAGATGGTTAAAAGAGCAGCAGATGAACTGAAGGGGCTTCTAGAACTTGCGCAAAACATCGAGGAGATCATTGAAGCCTTGACGCATTTCTTGAAATCCTTCATCAACACGCATTTCCAAGCGTTCTAGACGGTCATGAACCGCCCGAAGCTCCCCCTCACCAAGAGGCTGCCCATGGGAAGGGCCGGTAGAAGAAGGACCAGCACCAGAAGAACCAGCTTGACCACCCCCCAAATTGTCATCATCATCATCATCATCATCAGCACCACCAACTGATTTAAGGTGAGATTTGGATTTAAGGAGGGTGTACAGGTCTATCTTTTGCGAGGGAATGATGATGTCCTCAGTGTGTTCTGCCTCCTGGCCCAAGTCAATGAGAATTTTGGAAATGAGACCGGGAAATGGAAGAAGGGCATTGAGAGAGGCGGAGTGAATTTTGACCATGCCACGAAAGACTGCAAGGGGCAGATCAACTGACTTCCGTGTACCAATGCAGTAGAGGAGATAGCCATCCTCCTTGGGAATCCCTTTGCTCCCTTTAGGATTGACATTGTGACGAATGAAGATATTGAGGAGGCGGTAAGGGTCTTTGAGCTGGTTCTGATTCAGAGAACCCCCAATCCAATCTGTCGGCTTTTTGGACAAGACACGTGCCACTTCATTGTAATCTATGGAGCGACCATCAACCACAGGAAATGCTGCACCCACAGAGCGGGGGATCCCCAAGATTGCACTTAGAGAGTCAGGAGAGATCTCCAGATCCTCACCCCGAACAAAAGTTTTGAAAGAGACGTCAGAGACGTCATGCATGTTGGCATAAAATTCTCGGACCCAATTAGGCACAATCTGACAGCCAATATCATACAGAGACAGCCATTTGCGTTCCCTCAGCTATATCCCAAAGTCATGGGCATGAAAATCATTGAAGGCGACAATCCTTTCGGGAACAACTCCTCGATGTTGAAATTTGCTTAGAAACAGAGACTGGGTATGTTCACTGACAAACCGGGACTGATCATAGGACGCGCGGGTGCACGTTTTCTTTCGAGGAGCCATAGAAAAAGATGAACCTAAGATGATGTTAGACACACCAAACAAAATCTGAAATCAGTGCAACAAAAGAGCCAGAGATAATGCTTAAAACACCCAGAGGAGAGACCACCACCAGAAGAAAATGCATAAGGATGGAAAAACAGCACCCCATAGACACAATGACAACTTCACAATTGGTCCAAGCACCAGTTGACAAAGGTCAAGACAAGCAGAGAAGGTCTCCCAAATGCACACCCACATTCAAAGCATTCCACATTCCAAAGAATCCACACAAGACCCTTCCACATCCACAGGTCGTGGCAACAAACCATCACAAAGGGAGAAGAAGAAAAACAATTTACAAGCACCCATCTTCGCAAAAACAACCATCCACTTCCAAAACTATGCACAATCACACAATAATGGAATCACAAGCTATGTATCTAGCATATGAGGCAAAAGGAGCAAAAACAAACTTAAGACAGATAGATCACACAAGATAAATCCAAGAAAACCATGAGAAAGAACCAAATACACAAGAAAACCAAAACTTAGAAAAAGAAAAAGATTAGATCCTTAAAAGGAAGAGAGGAAGAGGGGCTACCTGTGAAGAGGAGAAGAGAAACACTAGGGCGGCTGGAACAAGGAAGAAGGAAGAAGGAGGCTGGGGGCGCGTTCGAACAGAGAGGGCAACGAAATGAAAAAGAGGGGTTTTATCCTAGAAGGGGCGAACGTTTGAACTCTGAACTTAAGAGTTCGAACGTTCGAACGCGCTGGAAAAGAGGCTCGGGAGCTGACGGATCGAGCGTTCGAACGTTCAAGTTGACCGTTCGAACGTTCGAACTCTCGGGTGTTTGGCCCAGGGAAAAAGGACAAAGGGCGTTCGAACTCTAAGAGGAGAAGTTCGAACGTGAGAGAGAAGAGAAAAAAAAGGCGTGCAGAAAGCAAACACAAACAATAAGAAGAGATTACTCCCCCTGAATATAAAATCCCTTCTAAATGTCTCCTCCTAAAATCCTCAACTCCACAAGTTTCCTGACTTGATAACATAAGACTTCGAAATTAAATTTTCTCAACTTTTTCATTCAACATTTTTGGGTATTTCATTTTGCTGCACCCCTATTTTTTTTTTTTTTTTTTTAATTACAAGATAACCATGCTGCAATCACTCAAGTAACAATGAAGGCAAATTGGGGAGCAAACCAAGTGAGTCTTCATTAGCGTGCTAATCTCATCAAACAAGATACACTAGGGAGCAAACCCAGTGAATCTTCATCAACATTGTAAATTCGTCAAACCAGGCGAACTAGGGAGCAGACCCAGTAAACCTGTTTTCAACAACCTAACTTCGACAGGGGACATAGAGAGGAACAGATATTCCGAAGTACGAAGAGGAACTAGGGAGCAAACCCAGTAGATCTTTGTAATTCTTATAGATCGTGATGCTTGTGTAAAAACAACAGATTTTGCAAACAAGAAGAATAAAAGAAAAAGACAATAAAAGAAATAAAATAAAAGGAAGGAGAAGTCAGGGAGGCAAACAAACACCAAGAGATTTTCGAAGAGATTCAAATCGGTTAGGGTCAAGAGGTTTGGTGAGAATGTCAGCTAACTGGTGATCGGTAGGAATGTGTTCTAAAATCAAAACTTTTTCTTCCACTAAGTCACGGATAAAATGATGTCGAATATCTATGTGTTTGGTTCTCGAATGTTGGACAGGATTCTTGGAAATATCTATGGCACTCTTATTGTCACAGAAAACATGCATTAGTCCTTGAGATATGCCATAATCAGACAACATTTGCTTCATCCATAATAATTGTGTACAACAACTCCCTGCAGCAATATACTCTGCTTCTGCTGTGGATAGGGAAGTGGATGTTTGTTTTTTACTGTGCCAAGCAACCATATTATTTCCTACAAGAAAGCAACCCCCTGAAGTGCTTTTTCGATCATCCACACACCCAGCCCAATCTGCATCAAAGAAACCTACAATATCAGTGTTTGTGTCACGTGTCATCCAGATACCATAGTCCACTGTTCCACTGATATATTTGAAGATTCGTTTCACACTCCTTATGTGAGACTCTTTGGGACTGGACTGATATCTGGCACACACGCCTACACTGTAGGCTATGTCTGGCCTACTTGCAGTCAGATATAGAAGACTGCCAATCATGCTTCGATACAGGGTGTTGTCCACATCTTTTCCTGCTGAATCAACACTAACTTTAGTGGTGGTACTCATAGGTGTTCTAGCATGTTTAGGAGAGTTCCACCCAAACTTTTTCAACACGTTGCTAGCATATTTAGTCTGGGACACAAAAATCCCATTGTCAGTTTGTTTGACCTGCAAACCAAGAAAAAAGGTCAACTCTCCTACCAGGCTCATTTCGAATTCACTTGACATGGTAGATGAGAATTTTTGAACCAAAGTTTCAGAAGTACCACCAAACACAATGTCATCAACATACACCTGAGCAATCAGTATATCTCCTTTTTCCATGTTGATGAAAAGAGTTTTATCAACACTTCCCCTTGTAAAACCATTAGAGACTAGAAACTGAGTTAGTCTCTCATACCAAGCACGGGGAGCTTGTTTCAGACCATACAAGGCTTTCTTCAATTTGTAAACATGATCAGGATACTGAGGATCTTGAAAACCTTTTGGCTGTTCCACATAAACTTCCTCATTCAAGAGCCCATTCAAGAACGCACTTTTTACATCCATTTGATACAGTTTCATCCTCAGATGGCAAGCAATGGCAAAAAGAAGTCGAATTGACTCAAGTCTAGCAACTGGAGCAAATGTTTCATCAAAGTCAATTCCTTCTAGCCATAGATGAAAATATCGGTATCGGCGGGCGTAGCGGCCCGCCGCCAAACCGATACGAAGCGGGCGATACGTAGCGTATCGGGGATACGTATCGGCGTAGCGGTGCGATTTTAAAAAATCGCCAAAAAAATCTGAAAAAATTCCAGAAAATCCAGAAAATTGTAAAATGAAAGAAAATGTGGTTCTTTTGCAAAAGTAAGTAAGAAAAGGGGGCGTATCGGTGCCCTCAATATATGAGGTCCTGTATCGCTGTATAAATAGAAAATAATAGTAATGATTAGTTTTTTCACATGTATTCATGTTTCTTAGTCATGTTAACTTAAAAAGTAATGAAAAGCTCATTAAAAAAAATTAGAACATGAAATAAAGGCATAAGAAATTCTTAAGAGTTAGGTCATTACTCATTACTCAATACTCATTAGTGAACAACTGAACATTGAACAATCAAATATCAATACTTCACTACCTTCAGCATTCAAGGTTTAAATTCAATCAAGTGAATGAACTATAAAGTGATCAACAATCAACATTCCACACCAATTTAGAAATGACAAAGAGAGTAGAGAGTTAGTGAAAGAAATAGGAATTAGAAATACCTTGATCACCACCCAAAGGAATGTCTACCAAGATTCAAGGGGCTATGGTTATCCTCATTCCCATCAGTGTTATCATTTGTATTGGCACCATATTGAATTTGATATTGATGAGTATTGGGATCCACAAATCCAAAGAAGCCAGCCGCACCCACATCATAGGAACTTGGAGGAGGTGGAGGTGGTCCAGGTGGATATCTACCATATTGTGTTTCACCATAGTCACCATATGAGTAGGACCCCGAAGTTGAAGACTGTTCTTCTCCTTGTTGTACTTGACCATATGGAAAAAAGTCAAAATACTGTGAGTGTGAGGGTCCTTGTCCACCGTAACTAGGGTTCCATGAATCAGTCCATGATGCCGCTTGTTGTCCTCCAAAATCTCCACCCATATTTCCTTGCTGAGTACTACCTCCAGCCCCAGGTGGTGAATCTCTTCGGCGCCGTTGATAACCACGGCTTGGATCAAATCTTCCAGATGGAGGTAACTCATGTACTTCCTCTACAGGAATGTCATCGTCTTCATCATGTTGATAGTATTCACTAGTACCACCTGTCCCACTGTCTCCTCCTCCATCTCCTCCACCATGGCTACTTGAAGAGACTGTGGTAGAACTAGCTTTCTCAGAAGCAGGTTCTTTCCCACTCCTCCTAGTCCTACTACTGGTACCTTCTCCCTGAGGTGGCTGACCTTCTGTAGCTGCAGGTGCCTCACCCATGTCCTCACCTATCAACTCTTGAACCGTTTCCTGAAACCCCGGATCTGAATCTAGCAGTGGATCCTCTATCTCGGCTAACCATGGGAGTAAGGGATCGTCCTCTCTAAATATGTGATCCAAATTAATGGGACAATAATCAGGACTATCCCTTACCCTTCTCTCCCTAATTCTGTGTTTCAACTTCAGATTGTAATGACAATACACAAGCTTGTTGAGTTTCTGCATGGTAAGCCGATTCCTGACCTTCGTGTGGATCAAAGAGAAAGTGCTCCAATTTCTTTCAAAGATATGCATGTAAGATCAAAAGGAAGCATGAATCTACAATAAAACAACACAATGATGCCATTATGTTGTGATTCATAGTAGTTAGAGAGTGATAAATGAAATGATCATGTCAAAAGTTGAAAAAATAAACCACATATACCTTAATGAAGAATCTTGTTTTGACTTTTGAATCTCTAGATCTCTTTCAATAATGGTTTGTTGGTGATTTGGTGGCAAAATATCTTGAAGAGAGGGATTTGGGAGACATTTGGGACCACAAGGAAGTGAAAATGGAAACTATAGAGGGGAAGAGAAGAAAGGGAAGGGTAAAAAACCCTAAAAAGTCCCAAAGGGGGGGTTTTATAACCCCCCCCCCCCACGTGTATGGGCCGATACATACCGTATCGGCCCGTATCGGCCGATACGGTCCCGTATCGGCCGATACGGGTGCGATACGGTATGTATCGCCGATAATTTGAATTTATCGTATCGGCCTTGGCCGATACGGCCGATATATCGGCCGATACGCTTCGTATCGGCCGATATTTTCATCTATGCTTCTAGCTGAGTGTATCCCTGTGCCACCAGTCGCGCTTTGTTCCGAATGACCTCACCCACTTCATCTGTTTTGTTTTTAAAGATCCATTTTGTACCAATCACATTTGTGTGAGTGGGTCTGGGAACCATCTTCCAAACTGAATTTCTTTCAAACTGCTCCAATTCTTCATGCATTGCATCTATCCAAGAATCATCTTCTAAGGCAGCAGCAACATTTTTTGGTTCAAGACAAGACACATAGCAATAAAAATTTACCTCATCCCTTACCTGTCTTCTTGTTTTCATTGGAGCAGAGATGTCGCCAATTACTTTGTTAAGAGGATGATCTTTCATGACTTGCCCTTTTTGAGACCGGGGATGCACACAGACTTGATCATTTGGTCCTCCTTGTTCCGATTCGGAGCATGTTGAATTGCTGCTTGGAGAGAGATCAAGCTCCGGACTTTCAACTATTTCAATGGGCTGCAGCTCTTTATCATTGCTTCCATCATTGGAGCTCTCAACCTGTGAAATGGAAGGAGTAAGAATGGGTTCCTCATCTTCATAAGAAGTGTGTTCAATTACCCCAATGTCATCCACTACAACATTTACAGATTCCATAACAGTAGAGGATTCAATGTTGTATACACGGTAAGCTCTACTATTAAGGGAATATCCTAGAAAAAATCCTTCAATACTTCTAGAATCAAATTTTCCCAAATGCTCACGATCCCTAAGGATGTAGCATTTACTTCCGAAAGTTCGAAAGTATTTCACACTGGGCTTCCTACCATTCCAAATCTCAAATGGAGTTTGCTTTGTTCCTGGCCTGAGATTGACTCGGTTAATGATATATACTGCTGTGTTGACTGCCTCAGCCCAAAAACGTAGAGGAATGTGTTTGCTATGTAGCATAACACGGGCCATTTCTTGAACTACCCGATTCTTCCTCTCTACCACTCCATTTTGTTGAGGAGTTTTTGGAGCAGAGAATTCATGTTTAATACCATGCATAGCACAAAATGAGTTAAAGTCAGAATTATCAAACTCTGTGCCATGATCAGATCTGATGCGAATTACACTTCCGAACTCCTGAGATTTTTCTGTCATCAACAAAGACCACAAATCATTAAAAATTTCAAAGGTTTCAGATTTTTCTCTCAAGTATCTAACCCAAGTGAGACGCGAGAAATCATCAACTATAAGAAATATATATTTCTTCCGGCCAATGCTCTCCGTTTGAGTTGGACCCATAAGATCCATATGTAACAATTCCAAGGGTCGGCCAGTTACACAGTGATCAATCCCTTTGTGTGATACTTTTGTTTGTTTTCCTTTTTGACAAGGGCCACATATGTTGCTTGAGGGCCTTTGAAGTTTGGGCAGCCCACGAACTAACTCGTGCTTAGACAACTTTTCCAAATATTTGTGATTCATGTGTCCTAAGCGTTGATGCCACAAGTCTACATCACTCACTTTCACTGAGTGACATTGCATCATGCCTTCTGTGACCACTGTGTAACAATGATCTGAGGTTCTTTTTCCACAAAGAACACTCTTTCCCTGTTTGTCAAGAATGGTGCATGCTTTTAAGGAAAAGTGTACATCATATGAAGTGTCACACAATTGACTAATACTGAGTAGATTAACCTTCAAGCCATCAACCAAAAATACGTCAGACAGGATAGGAATTCCAGGAATACTGATTGTTCCTTTTCCAATGATTTTTGACTTCCCTCCATCACCAAATTGAACCACACCACCATCACACTTCCCAAGAGAAGTGAATAGGGATCTGTTTCCTGTCATGTGTCTTGAACATCCACTGTCCAAGTACCATTCATGTGAGTCTTGAGCTCTTAGTGCAGATAAAACTACATAGCAATGCATGTCTGACTTACGTATCCATAAGGATTTAGTCTTGACTGGCTGGGGAGAATATTGAATCCTCCTTTGTTGCTCATGTAGGTGCCTTTTTAGTTTTCGACACTGTGGTCGAACATGTCCTTTTATCCCACAGTAATGACAGGTTGGGATTGACTTTGTCATCAACTTTCGACAGAAATATCGAATATGTCCTTTTACACCACACTGATGACATACTGGCACAGTCTTGGTTTGACGAACATTTTCTCTTGACACCCTAGAACCAGGATTCACATGAGCGGTAGCAGAAAAAACTGAGGTGTTTTCCATTTGTGTGTGATGTTGTGAAGCAGGAAGAATGAGAGTGTCTTCAGTTTGAGTGGAGCCTTTAACAAAAACTGTGTTACCAGCAAGAGTTGACGAAGAAGAACTAGCATCATAACCAATCCCGTGTTTGTCCCTCTTCTGTTTGCTCCAGATCTCATCCAGAGTTCTTGATCCAGTTCTCATTCTTTCAAGAGAAATTTTTGCAGAGGACAACTCAGTGTGCATGAGTTTCAATTTACCTTCCAGATCAAGATTTTGTTCTTTGAGTGTAGATATTTCACTTTGAGTATTTATCAATTGTTTCTCATCTTGCCCAGCCTTTTTACCTGCATCACTTAACAATGTAGTCAGTCTTGAGAATTCTAATTCCAACTGATCTGTCCTAGTTTTTGCTTCACTCAGTTCATTTGACAATGAAGAATTTTCAAGCTTCAACTGTTTTAGCTTGATGAACCTCCTTTCATTTATTTTTGTAAGTTTCAAAGAGTTTTTCAAAAGCTTCTCATACTAAGTATCAGCCTCCTGGTCATCATCTGATGATTTATTGAGATTAACTTCATCTTCTGAATTTGAATCTCTGTCAGTAGAGTCCTGCAAAGGAGAGATTTTAGATGATCTAGACACAAAAGCAATAAATTTTTCAGTACCATCAGTGTTGGGATCTGATTCACTGTTTTCTTCATCAGAGTCATCATCCCAAGTGACATTCAAAGCTTTACCCGAGCGCCTATCAGCCCGATTGGCACATTTGGATGCAATATGCCCATATCCTTGGCACTCAAAGCATTGGATGCCTTTTGAAGAATTTTTAGAAGTGCTTTTTCCATTGAGCTTGTCAGACTTGGGCACAAAACTCGACATGTTTTGTCCCTTATCTTTCACAAAACTTCTTTTCAGGTCACCTTTGTTTTTGTTCAAAAATCTTTTGAATTTTTTGACAAAAAACGCTTCTAGTTCTTCATTTTCAGAATTGCTCTCAGTAGCATCATCTGAATCTCCTCCTCCATGCTTAGAGGTCTTAAGGGCCATTCCTTTTGGTTTAAGAGTTGGTAAATAACTTGCCTCGTATGTTTGTAGATTTCCTACCAACTCTTCAGTTGGTAAGATATCTAAGTTCTGAGTTTCCTCAATGGCAACAACTTTAGCATGAAACTTTGGGGGAAGAGATCGTAGGATCTTTCTAACCACTTTGCTTTCTGGAATTGGTTCCCCCAGACTGAAACATTTGTTGACAATGTCACCAAGTTTCACATTAAAGTCATCAAAGTTCTCAGAATCTTTCATTCTCAGGGATTCAAAAGCTGTAGTGAGACTTTGAAGTTTGGATTGTTTGACTTTGTCAGTGCCTTCATGAACAGTTTGAAGGATGTCCCAAGCGTCCTTAGCAGTGGTGGACGAAGATATCCTGCGAAACTCTGAGGGAGTAACACCATTGTAAATGGCATTGATTGCCTTGCTATTGCAATTGGAGAGATATTTTTCATCCTTACTCCACTCAGATTTGCGTTTGGGAACAATTATTCCTTCTACTTCTACCTCAGGAGTGGAATACCCATCTTCAACACAATCCCAAACATCATCATTAATAGATTTCAAAAAAGCAATCATACGAACTTTCCAATAAGCATAGTTTGACTCAATCAACAGTGGGGGCTTATTTGTGGAGGTTCCTTCATTGTTACTGTAGTCCATCTTTCAGATCTGGAAGATCGATTCACACAATATCTTAGTGTGAGCCGCTCTGATACCAATTGAAGGTTTGAAAACCCCAATGAAGGGTTTTAAGGTCCCAAGGCAGATCAATCAATGTAACAACCAATCAACATATTCAACCATAGGAAAGCATAAGAAACAATCATCACAAGTAAGACAATGATATACGTGGAAAAACCCTAAGAAGGGAAAAAACCACGGGTCCTGGACCTCAGTCCAGTGAAGAGATCAAACACTATTACCACAAAGATTACAAGAGAACTTACAACCCTTTCCCAGTTGACTCACAACCTAAGGACTGCAATAACCTCCTGCCAGCTACCCGCTGTTCATCTTCACCCATGCTTGACTCTCCGTCTTCAATCTCAAAGCAACTCCGAGATTTAGAACATGATGTAGATTTCAGATGTGATCTCTGGAGATTTGAAACCTTGGATGTAAAGGTGGAAATCTCTTGAGATCTGGATCTCTCTTCCAAAAGTACAGCAGCCTTTTTGAGCTTCAGAGAGATGTCATAGGGTTTGAGATAACATGCCTTTATATAGACAAAGCCTATGGATTGCTTTTCTGGAGCTCACGTTCGAACTCTTGACTTAAGAGTTCGAACTCTTCACTATTCAGAACAGGACAGTGAAACAGGGCAGCAACGTTCGAACTCTCAGTGTGAGAGTTCGAACTCTTCAGCACTCTGGAAAATGGCCTGGGGACAACTTGCCACGAACGTTCGAACTCTCAGTGTGAGAGTTCGAACTCTTGAACTCTCTGGAAAATGACTTGGAGACGTTTTGCCATGAACGTTCGAACTCTCAGTGTGAGAGTTCGAACTCTTGAACTCTCTGGAAAAAGACTTGGAAAGGTTCATCTCCACACGTTCGAACTCTCCTTCCAAGAGTTCGAACTCTTGATCTGTTAGAGACTTGACTTGAACTTGATTCTGAAGACGAACCCTGCTACTTGAATCTTCTTTGAGAAGAGGAATTTGCAGTCCATTCTAGAAAAGAAAAAATACAATTGGATGACCCAAGTTTTGTTCGAACCCAAGAATGATTGCCAACACTCAAAACCTTACAGAGGCTGTAACAAGTATAAGAACCGTGTGTGGGGACATTAGAAAAGACTTCTGTGAAGAGGTATTTAAATGTAAGAACAGCATAGAAAGACACAGTTGAGCCCCGAGTCAAAGTTGGGTTGCACCAACAGAATCTGACTATGAACCCCTATTTATTTACCATGATATTAGGCGTAACATTTTGCAAACAAAGTGGTGCCAATTAATTAGGAAAAGAATCAACTAAAAATGATATGCTAGAACTTCTTTGGACAAGCATTTAGGACAAATGGTTTGAAAATCAACAAAATGAAGAGAACAGGAAGTATAGAGTAGGTTTAGATCTGAGTTTTGGAAGAATGATCTGGTGAAAATTGAAAACCACTTAGCACCGTATGGTAATAGATACCGATAGTCTGGGAGTTTCATATAAAACAGAAGATCTTCCAAAGACTTTATATGACGATCAATACAATGTAAGAAAAGTCAATAGGAGCAAGTGAATTGTTGTGCAATTTCCAAGCTCCATTGAGGGGCCGTGTTAGGCAAGAAAGAAACAAAAGAAGACAAAGTAAAAGAAGCTAATATGGATACGTCCAAGTGCAGATGCAGAATGCTAGTAAAGGACAGCATCAGGAATGAGAGCATAAGACAAAGACAAAGAGTGGATCCAATGGGAGTGAAAATCAAGGAATGTTGTCTAAAAGGGTCTGTGCAGATGCATAGGCAACAAGAAAACCTTGTATGAGTTGGAATGCTACAAATACTAAGATCTAGGAAAACGGTGAGACCCTTGAAGAATTGGAAAAATAAAATTTTGTGAAAAGTGACATATCAGATTGCAAGTGACAGTAAATTGTTATTGAACCATTACTGATACGCCATAGCTTTGATGATGATTATGATGTTCACTATTTCCATTTAAATGCAGGACTATGTTCAGAGGCCAATTGAAGCATTCCAAGGATGAAGAGGAACAGAGCAGACCATCATCGAAGAGAGGGATAATGCATGTTTTGCAAGCAGGAAACATAACACAAATCCTCTTTAACTTTGGAAATCAAAATGATATCATCATAAGAGTGAGAGAGGGAAGACCCATTAGAGCAATGCATTTTATTGTGCCATACTCTTTTTGGTTTGATTGATTCAGAAATGAGAAATATATGGTATGGGCACGAAGTGAGAGATAGAGAACAAGCCCAAACAGAAAACAAGTAAAAGATTTGAACCGGAGGAAACTGCATATGATGCAACTTCAATCCTAAATAGGCCGCCAAGTGTACTTTTGCTGAGCACGAGGCTTCAAAATGAAACATCTGATATCCTACTCCAAAACCCAATCTAGGTCACATGGATCCCACCCATTTCTCTCGTACAATCGAGAATTGGGCAGAAAACCGGTACAACCAAACGCCATTAAAGCAAGCAAACATTTCCTTCCTTCATATCAACAAGTCATTTTTAAAGTCAGATTTCTACAAAGAACACTCTAAACAAATCGTCGAACACATAGAGGGAGAGAGAGAGAGAGAGAGGGAAAGAGCATTGGGAAGAGCACGAGAGAAGAAGGAAGAAGAAAGAAGAAAGCAACTGTATGTAATGTACCTGAGTGAATTCATGGAGAATGTCGCAATGGCGCGTGAGCTTCTGAGAAACGGATGTGGTGGGAACAGAAGCAGAAGCACATCGGCCCATTGCATCGTTGACATGGAGAAGCTTCTCGAGCAGGGACTCGATCTCCATTTCCATGGATTTCCATGCCATTTCTCCGCCATTGGATTCGGTGGAGAGTCTCGAATCAGAGTAACCAGAGGCTGAGGAATAGCAAGGTAGCGATCAATCGATCCAAAGCCATCAACATTAAAAAAAAAAAAAAAAAAAAAAAAAAAAAAACAAGAAGATATCGAAACAAGTACAAACAAGGATAGAGAGAAAGAGAAAGTGCCTCCGAGCTTGGCGTAGGACGAGAGACGAACGTCGAGATCTCCTTCGATCTTTCTAGCTTCCTTCCTAAGCTCGTCCCATTCCTCCTCCATTCTCATCCAACCATACTGCAGAGATGCTTTGCAGAGGGAGAGAGAGAGAGAGTCGTGTAATGTATCTGGGGAAGAGTGGAGTCTGACTGAGGAGCATGAAATACATGATCTGGTCTTCTTCGGTCTTACCAATTCTCAGTTTGCTGTAGGACCACCATCGATGCTGCGTCAGCAGCTATAGTTTTCTAGAGGAAACAAATCTTAAATTAGGCATTACGTTTTTACCTTATTTCAAAGAAGGATATAAGCCTTAAAACTTTTTAAATCGGTCTCTAAGTTTTCAATTAAGTACATCTATCCATTTAAAGTTATTTTTTGCCAACTTTGCCCCTCAATTTATTTAAAATAACCAAATTACTCTATATAGAAATAAAACCATCAATCTTTTCCTCTATATTTTTCTTATTTCCTTCTCGAACATCCTCACGGTGATCAAGAACAACAGAATTCTCATAGCGATCAATGGTATGTAGTGGCTGTCGGAACCATATCATGGCTTTCAATAAAAGTTAATTTGGGTATTTTAAAAAATATATATACATATTGAGAAAAAAAGTTACCAGAAAATACTTTTAAATGACTGGATGTCTTTAATTGAAAATTTTAATAAAAAAACTTAGAGACTAATTTGAAAAGTTCTGAAACTTGTGTCCTTTTTTAAAATAAGACAAAGATTTAAGGTCTTATTTGAGATTCTCTCTTTACTTGAAGAACTTTATTGTGGTAAAGAAAATCTAAACCGCTTAAAATGAATCTCATCCCTTACACTTGTATAAACTCAAATTTTAACCACAAAAGGAATGAGTTTGCACCATATGATTGAGAGCACCATGAGAAATGATGCACGTCGGCTCTTACTATATTTAAATCCTAAGGTGGGATCCACTCCATTTGAAATAAACTTACGGTAGGTAGTAGGAGAGATGTTATCCATCTTGAACCGTTTTAATTTTTTCTAGCTCGACATGATAATGGAGTTTAAAATAAGTATCATATGATTTTATATATGTAGCATTGACATCGGATTAGACTCATGGATAAGGCGCCCACTGCCATAGCTTAAGCCTGATGGGAGCCATTTACTCCTTATGTCCTGGCCACTGGCCAATTGAGCCAAAAAAAAAAAAAAAAAAAAGGACTTCTTCTGAAAGGCGTGAGCACGCTTTGATAAGGAGAAGCTGTGAGCCGAACTCCACATTGGGTCCTATATATTTAAAATCCATGTGGCTTAAAATAAGTTGACCAATATTTTCCAATGTAGGATTTTAGCTATTTTATGAGAAACGTTGTTTCATGCATATACATGAAATTGTATAAATCACACTGTTTCATCAAACCATCAATCTTAAAGTGAGAACAAATCAAGTTAAAATAATATTTAATATGGGCAGGACATTAATTTTAAAGGGTTTGAGTTTTGAATGGAAAAAACCCATCCATTGTCGACTTCTTCTACACTTCTGCTCCTTCAATGCATCATTTCCTTTTAAGTCAAATGTAGAGAATCCGGACCTACCCTCGCCATCCACAACTACATCCAACTCTCCAATATCGCTATTGATCTTGACTTAGCTCCACTTGGCCCGAGTTGCATGTGGTTAAGCTTAAGCCGAAGGCAAGTGTCATTATTATAAGTATCTGTTCATAATAAGTTATCTTTTCTCTTGATATATTTTTACGTTATCGTTCAAAAAAAAAAATATTTTCGAGCAAATTTTTTTTTTTTTTTGAGAAAACTAATAATTTAATTAAATAGTTTATCTCATTTTTCTAATTAGAATGAAATTGGATAGTCATTGGAAGGTGATAGGAATGGTTAGATCATGACCCCTATGTCCTATGAGTTTCTCTCTTCCTTTTTTTTATTTTTTTGGTGCTGTGGGACCCCTATCAGTTTGTTTATTGTTGGTGTAGGGTTGTTTTGTTTCTGTTACATTTGCAGAAGTATGAAATGGGTACTCATTATTTTAAAAAAGAGACAATTTTTGCATTATTATTAACCTCTTTTAAATTATTATTTTTAAAACTTCTAAAAGTATTATGTTCTTCTGTAATTTAAGAAAATCGAGGTGTCTGAATGTACGTCCAAAGAAGCAATAAATCCTGTTTAGGGGAAAAGAAATTGATGTTGAACTGATTTGTAATAAATTTAGACTAAAATATTAATATTGGTCTAACATATGTTTCATTTTTTTTTTCTCTAAGTCTAAATCTCTACATTGTATCTTTAAGGTAAGGACTCAATTCAAACATTATGACAACCAAAATGAAACTTACATATCAAATCAAAACTTGAATACATTTTTAGTAATTTATGAATATTGTGGCAATGCTTGCCCTGAGCATTAGTCCTGACAGGTTAATATAAGGAGGTTGTGACCATGGTGTCAAATGTCAATGCAAGAGTACAACAAAATGTAGTTTTACAAATGATAAATTAGTAAGAGCCATGAGATACATGTTGTTACGTTGATGTGCAAAGAAAACACGATATATAAAATAAAATTATTTACATCCATTCTTATCACAGATGTCAAATTTACCTTACTCGGTCTAACTTCCTTTTTGATGGGACCCCATTAAATTCTCAATGAGTCAGGTTTTGAGAGCTCCCCCAAACCCAAGAAAAAGCTTCCATCCACCCATTTGACAATTCATTATTAAAGTAAAAATGGAGTAAACAGTCAAGAGAATATATATATATATATATATATATATATATATAAGTTATAATAATATTTTATTTTTAATGGATAAGTAGGAAATCTTTTTGACTTTCCATAAAAAAAATGAGTGTATTTTTTTCATTTAGTGCAGAAAGGGGTTGCTTTTTTTACTTTTTAAAAAAAAAAAATAATGAGTGAATTTTGAAAACGTGTATTTTTAATGGTACCCCTTATCTTAAAAATAAAGACTTTACATTACTTTTACTAGCCTAGTAAATTACCAAACGGCTTATTGTTTAATCACTGCCTAAATATCGACTTCACAATTAATGACAATCAGCATTTCTAGAGCCTTCTATGTGATTAAGATCTCATCGTTTGTAGGGTCACATCTAACATTTTTCAAAAAGTAGAGAGATTCCTATTTATTGCAAGGTTAAAAAATTAAACAGCAGCAAAAGATCTCAATGATCTACTGCTTGAAACACAAAAGCAGGAAGCCAGGAACTCTAAATATCGCAATAATACTACGAACTAATAGGGATGCAAACCGATCTACTCGAGGTGGAATCCAAACCCAAATATGCCTTTATAGATAAATTTTGAATCTAGATTCCACACAGAGCATGTCCATTATATCTTGATCCAACATCAACATGAACAAAATGGAATCAATACTGTATGAGGACCCAAAATTAAAATTTTGAGTGCATTAAGTGGTATACAAGCGCAAACCAAAATCAAATAATTGGATAAAAGTGCTTCAATTTTTTTATATTTAAATATACATGTGAAAGTATTAAAGAGTATATGATTAAAGTTAAGTAGACTATCAAATATGACTATAACTCTAGTGTTTAGACTCTTAAAACCAATATATTTTTAATAAGTTAATCTAATCATCATGCATCTAGATCCTTATATCAGAACATACAAAGATCTCATTCTAGATCTGAGTATTACAGATACTATATGCATGGCTCTAGATCTAAATATAGATATGATTTTTTCTCAAATCCAAAAAGTAGGTTTCATTCCTACTTTATTCAAAATTAGAGACTTCGGATACTCACATAATCTCAGATGCCTATTTACAACTCAACATAAAAAGAGCCTTGCTATTTGTCCAGAATTCTGGACAAATAGACTTTTTGACATAAAAATAGTTCCCTACCTTAGTAATCTTTAGGGCACGCTTGGTCGAAAGGGATCCGTGAGTACTACATGCTGACGTATGTTTTAGAATTCCTCATTAAGGGTCTGAATGGTTGAAGATCCTACATAGATATTTGTGCATAACAACATGCATTAATGAGAAAAATTCGTATTAACGTGCAAATTCTTAAAATTGAAGATTTCAATATCTAATTATGAGAGGTGTCAGACCCAAAATCTTTAGAAATGAGAATTTCAACTAGCTCAAATCTTCAAATATTTACAATTGTCAAATTTGGATTTTTCAAATGAAGATCATCTGAAGGAAAAAAAAAAAAAAAAACTGCAAAGAAATCTTTGAGGATTTAAATGCAAAACATGACCTTAGGGTGTATTTGTATGAAGAGAGGACTTTGCACTATAGAGAATCTCATTTTTGTGGAAGAGAGAAATCTTCGTTCCCAGCCTTTTATAGGAAATCAGAGATCTCTCTATTGATAAAAATTAGTTTATTTTATATATTCAAAGAAAAGCTGTCGCAATAAACAATTAAAAAAAGTAGGATCCACGAAAAATCAGAACAAGTGCACGGTATGCACTTTTTTTTTTACAAAAAAACCCCTATATTTTTTAAAAACCTCAAAAGGACCATAAATTCTATGTTTTTATTAAAATGTCCCTTAGTTATTAGTTATTAGTCAAACTTTACAAAATTAACTACACTTTCCAATATCTTCCTTTCTTTTTTCAGAGTGGTTAACCCCTAAAAACAGGTGCAAATGACTCAGATAATTATGCCATATCCCTCATTCTCACTTTTCAATTATTTTGTACACTATTCACCATTTAATTTTATTATAAGAAGCTCACATAATGTATAACCTATTATCCTTTGCAATCATGCATCCAGATGGACCCCATCTGATTTGAGTTGGTGAGATTTGCAAATCTAATATTTTTTTAATCATTTATTTATAAGAACAAGAATAGCCTTGCACGTGCAGGGTCCAACACACAACTGACACAACTTTTGGATTTTTTTTAAATTTTTTTACTTACACCCCGTTTAAATTTTCTTCAATTTTCCAATTGTAAACTAGCAAAAACCTAAACATAGTTGAAACAATAAAATATGAGGAACCTTTTTAAGCTTTTTTAAAAGGGGAGTATTCAAATGCATTTATCCCCTACCATTTATGGTGAGGGACACCCCTTTTTAAAGTGTTTCAAGTAAAAAAGAGTAACCTTTTTAAAATACACGCAACTTCTAATAAAAGTTACTGCTATTTATTTTTTATTGTTTTTTCTATACGCGGGAGAAACTTGGGCCCCAAAATAAATAACGTGCAGAAACCACGTGCTACAATATCGATGCCGACGATGTGCTCTTCATCTTCACACCACCGGCCACCCCCTTAAAAAAAAACCAGCAGGTAGAATGTCAATTTGAATTTGAATTAGTGGATGGTAACTCTTGCATCAACCCCTTTAGGAAGGTGGATCCCCTCACCTGTCGATGGCTGGTCCAAATACCCAATAGTTTCCAATTCTTCAATGTTGATTCTCAACCACCAAGTAAATCAACAATAGCTAGGCTGGTTGTTTTCTATGAAGAGTATCCCACCAATTAGCCAAGTGCCAACAACAAAGAAAAAATCAGTTAAGAGTAGAATCATACCTATCCAACTCCCCCTGGAAAATTGAAATTTCCCATTGATTCTATGAGTCCCCAACAAACAAATCTAAACCCCAAAAGAAAACTAAAAAAAAATCAGAAACACCACCATTCATCAACACACAAGAGAAAATTCAAGAAACTCAGTATCTTCATTAAAATCAAGATGTTAAGAAGAAAAAAGAAGGAAGAAAAGAAAAGAAAAGAAAACCATTCTTACAATTCCATTCCAATGAACTATATATCAAATCACAGTCTAAGATCTAAAACAAAGGTGGTGGTGACTCTGCTCCCCTTCGATGATGCGCTGCACGTTCTGAAACTGCTCCACATGGCAAGGGATGCTAATCGGACCCTTCTGACCGAAACCGTATTCCTCCTCCGCCTCCTTGAGCAGTTGCACGAACAGCGGATGATTCAGATACACCAACGGCACCACAAATCTCTTCTTCTCTTGCCCTTGCCCCACCATGACGGCCAAAAAGCCCTTTGGTACTACGTCCTTCATCTCCTTCTCCTCCTTCTTTCTTCTTCTTCCTGTTCCTGTTGTTGTTGCTAGCTGATGTGATGAAGCCGAAGAAGATAATAGACTTAAAAAAGAATAGAATCTCGTTTCAAGATCTGGATTCTGATGTCAGAACACCAACAAGTGAGAAAATGGCCACGGGTGAGGTCCGGAAATAGTAAGCCTGAAAAGAGTGAGAGACGAACCGCGCAAAGATCGCGGGATGTAGCTCATTGTCGATATTGATGATACTCGCTTCTTCTTCTCTGAAGAAAATACACAGTACATTGCATTACATTACAATACATTACATGTGTGGTAGGTAAAACTAAAAGGAGGGGTTTTGTTTTATATTGATATAAGGATCAGAATTTGGAAAGAGGAGAGAAAGAATTAGGATAGAAAGGGAAACTGGTAACAACACAAAATACAAGAGGACAGGGGTAGGATTAGGAATTGTAGTTGTTGCGTGCTTTTCTGCGCAAATATGGTAACAAAAACGGGACAAATGCGTTCTTAACTTTTGATAATGGAATGCCTCTTGATTTAATTAACTGTCCTAAATTATGGTTAGGGTCGGCCACGCGGTTGACACGTGTCAGGCACACGCATTCATTATTCACATGCGCGGACCACCCATTAGTATTGGGCTGTCTATTTTAATCTGAACCGCTCAAAATAAACGTCCTCCAGCTAAATGGACTATCCTCGAAATTTACGCTAACCTGAGCTTTGGTCCACCGGTTAGATCGACTCTTTGATAAGAAACGTGATTAAGACAAGATTCTTATGGATAGTCATTTATCATGTTTCTCCCTTAGATTGATTGATGTAAAATTTGAGGAAAATCCATATGATTGGAGGGTGTTTGTTTTGAACCGTTGGGATTAAAATAGGTGGGCGCCAACATGGAGTCCCACTGCTTTTAGCTCAAAATTTGTCTTAGGTTAAATCCTAATGTGATCCGGATTCATGTATTAAATTAAATATGTTTAATCATACATTAAGTATATTATGAATTAGCACATTTGTTATTCAGTTTTGTGATTTCGGACTAAATTAATTTTGATGTGGGCCCTATTATCAATGGATTCCAAAAAAATGTGTCGATGCTTGAATCTTTTTCAGGTCAAGTTCTTCTACTGATCGGGTAATGAGAGGTCAGTGGGCACAATTCCCACCCACTATTAGTATTATTGGGAGAGGGATGGTCGATTGGTTACAGTGGTATCCAAATCTTACTTGTTCATGTAATTTTTTTGCCCTTCCTTATCTCATTCTATTTTTAACAAATCGCAGACAATCCTCCTTCAGTTACCTAATTTTGATTGGACATTCTCACCCAAATCAGCACTTGTCAAACCATTAATCAACGTTGAACTTAATGGACATAACTGCTCTTTAAAATGATATTTTGCGAACCACCTAGATACTCAGTGCCTCCTTAAATGTCAGGCAAATTGAGAGCATCTCAATTCTCAAGTGAGCCTTGTAGCAATTAGCAAGGTTTAAAAGGATCTGGATCCTCTCAGTTTGGGTTTCCTTTTCAAAGTTAGGAAACATGACAGGACTTGGAGGGTTACTTGCCCCACCAGCTACAGGTAGCCCCTAAATTAGACATCCACCAAACTCTTTAAGCCTATGAGAAATTATTGTCTCGGAAAAATTAAGTATATGAGAACGGCTCCTGACCAAAGTGATAAGGAGCGGTGGTTGTCACCTACCTGCCCAAGGTTAGAATCTTGAAAATGCCTTCTTTTCCCACGCATGCTGGCTTTCTTCTCGCTCGCGCGTGCATGCTTCCTTCTTCGCGTGAGTGGGCTATCTTCTCGTGTATGGGCTGCTCTCTTTTGGGTCCTAAGCCCCCCTTGGCTGGGGTACCAAAATAAAAAAAATGGTCTCAGAAAACTATTAGTGTATTTTTTATATTTAGAATTTTATTGACTGGAAAATATCGTGGAAAAAATTATTTTTTATACAATGATAATAATAAATAAAGACAATTTAAATGAAAAATACTCTTAAAAATATCCTTACAGATTTTTTCCTTATTTATCTTACTTTATTCTGATCTTTCTCATATTTTCTTGCAATATTATTTTTTATTTCTTGTGATATTTTAAAATTATTGCTATATTATTGAAATATACTGCTTTAGGTGTATGATCAAATATTATTGCATTGTTTTCACAATATTGCTGATTTCTGAAACAGTAATGTTGATTGATATCTGAACTAAGGCTACAGAACTGATCAAAAAATTAATAACTTCATCTTTCATCTGCTGAATATTTCTTGGATTCAGATAGAACAACTAAAAAGGTATAGTAAATCCGAGCTTTTATAGAAATCTAATCTCTTCTAAAAGTTAAGACCTCAAACTCTGCCTAGCCCTATTTTAACAGGTATAGAGAGCTTGTTGATGTGGAATCTGCTGTTATCCATTTTACAGAAAATAAATCTTTGTGAGCTGGCAAACAAGTGAATGATGGAAAATCTCTAAAATTGTGGAAACCCGGCTATCCGATTTTGGTATTTTATATGTTTCACGTGAGTATTTTCTTACCATGAAGTGGAGATTAGCACTTATGAGTAAGGAACTACTAAATTTTCTCCATTAACTAACCTCACCAAATCCTTGGAGGCATTCGTAGAGGAAGTAAAAATACTTTAAAATATTCCCTTTTGGATGAAACTTGATCAACACACATTTTGCGACAGATACATTCGCGGCCAGTTGGTTATGATACCATATTAAATTTCTCCGCTAACTAATTCTATCAAAACCTCAAGGTATTAATAGAGGAAGAAGTACTTTTCATTAATCCACCTCGGGTGGAACCCTATGGCTTCACTTTTGGAGAGTATTTTTCTCCTCTACTAATGCACAACGTACCCATGTTTTTAAGTTTTTCAGAGAACCCCAAAGAAAAAGAGAAGAGACTCATCCACAACGACAGTAGAAAAATATTGCATATAGGAAAATGAGTCTTAAAAACCAGCATTTCTTATAGCAATTGCAGGAAAAATTTAAAACACATGAAAGAACAAGAAAATCTTCTTTTCACTAATCACAAAAACAAACTCTCGCCTTCTCAATGAAGGGATTTTGTTGATTTGGGTATTAGATTTTTTACTTTTCGCCTTCATGGGTGGGACGAGATTGATTTTGAAGGTGGGTATGGGCCATATGGCCAATAGCCCATCATGGGCCTTTTTCTAATCGCATGGGTGTGACTACACTAGCGTGGCATAACTTGGGTTCGCTCCTGCACGTGGGGGAAATGAAGAGAATTACTTTCATTGTTACTACTAACAGGTCGAGTTTTTGGTATAATTAGTTAGAAGAGGAAATTTAGAAGATTATGTACATGCTGAGAATGAGCAACAGTATAAAATCTTAAAAAGACAAAAGCAAAATTCAATATAAACAGCTCTCTTGGCTTTGGTAGCCTAACAAACTATTGTCGACACTACTTCAAAAAGCAGCAGAGAATTTCGTTTGTTCCAACCAGCCCGAGGACAAGGATCAGGGCCTCCAAAGTCAATCAAAGGAACGTACAAAACCAATCTTTAACGTTCACGTCTATGTGATAATGATATCTATGTTGATTTTGATCAAGATAACTTTAACTGGATTTATACAAACATATAAATTTAAATAACACATCAAATTATTGAAACATAAATGCGTACTTACTTTATTCAATGACGTTTGCTAATTCTATTCTCGCTCCGTCAAATTAACTGGCTTTTGATTGGGGATTTATTGCACTTTTTTTTTTTTTTTTTTTTTGAAATATTAATTCCCCTTAAATCTTGTATCTTCAATTTCATGACTGAAAATCTATTAATGTCACTATAGTCATCTCACTCTGGTCCGCAAATTTCTTTTTTAACTTTCCTACCTCGAATCTCATGATATCATGCGATCCGAATGTAAGATCCCATGATATAATGGGATCTAAGCTTAGATAACAAGGCGGTCTAGATTTTTAATGCACGGCTTTTAACTTCCTACATTTGAATCCCGTGATATCATGAAAATAGATCCCAAAGTAAAGAAAAAATGTGGAACAAAGTCATTTGGGCAGAAAAATAAAAGAAAAAATATGGACTAGAGTCAAACCACTCTTGGTGACATTAATATGTTTTATCACTAGAAAACAACAAAGCTTACCAATTTTCTTAAACCACTACATATAATCCTGGGAGGATGTGTGGTCGTGTGGGCCACACCGACCAAAAGCCTAACCATCTATACACGAATACAATTGTCTTTTTATAGCCCCAACAGCCCTCTTGCGTTGAGGCATGGGACAGCGGACCAGTCCAACTAATTTTGGTTGCCAACTTTACCCTTGTGATACAAATTTCAAATCTCATTGATATTATGTTCCTGTATCGTCTTTTGGTTTTTGCATTGTCTTTCTGTTTTTTCGTTCTCTTTTCAAATCAATTCATTTTGGAGAATGTATAATTTGATGTTTTTGCACAAAAGTGTACCTATGGTTTTTATTTTTTTATTTTTTTGAGTCCGGATCCTCTCAAAGGTATCCCACAGTTTTTGTTATGCGGATGTGTCAAACTCCACAGTGAAGCCCACCTATTAATGCGGTTTGTTCAAAATGAATTTCATCCCCCTCCAACTATATATTCTCAAATTTTTATGTCAATCGGAGTTCGTCACACTATAAAATTAAGCATAGGATTGAAAACATTATTAATGTATATGATTATAAATTAATAATATGTGCTCAATTTTATGGTGGGATAAATTTCAAATGAAACAAAAACAAAAAAAATATGTGAGGAAATGAAATTCATTTTGAACATGCAAAATTATCAATAGGTGGGACCTACTGTGGAGTTCCACACATCCCCACTCATGGGAAGTGTGTGGGAGACCACTTGGGGGATCTTTGGTAGTTTTTCCTGTCTTATGACTCTTTCTATTACTACACCAAATAAAAACTGCCATTTTTATGTCCCCCATGAAAGTTGCACGAAAAAGGTGCATTTGGTGTATGTCCATATCTGTTTCCAAAGACGCCCAAAGAGAAACCGAATAGGAAAAGTAACCATTTTTTTATGGCCCTATTTTGAGTCTTTTGACATTGGCATTTGCCAGGCCTGGTTAATCGTTAGCACCACGTGTAGAAAGTCAATCGGATATCTTTCTTTACTTTCCTGAGAAGTAACAAATTAGTCAGCCTTTTTTCAATTGGTCAATGCTCAAGTGTTCGATGCAGCTGCACCAGTGAATGAGGCATATATGCTTCAGACGGGAGGGAGGCAAGCACTAGAAGGAAGTCACAGACAGAAACCATACGCATCAAATGACCTTAAAACCAAGCAACTCAAATTCATCACATGGACATTGAATTTGGACAGCTGGGATACCCCCCCTTCAGCCAGTCATCTTTTTTGGACATTTTGACTCCCTGCCTCATTTTAGGGATACTGCTAAGAAATGTTGGAGATCTCAACTAGTTTATTGCAGGCCCAAGCCCAGAAGGAGGGTTGCGTCATATTGAACCAGTGTAAAACTTTTGTCGCATTTACAGTATGGCATAGGTGAGTAAAAGTTTCTCTATGCAGGCTGATAGCCGCTCAAAAAGAGGTGAACGAAAGAGGACGTAGAAAGAAATAGCAAGGATAGATCTCAAGACGCGTAACCTATTTGAGGATCTGGCCTAGCATAGACTGGAATGGTGAAAAGAATTCATATATCTGACCCCAACAAAGTTAGAGCAAAGCTTTGATAATGATAATGATGATGTTTGAGAACGGCCATAAAAATTTACAATCAGTGATCCCAAGAGATCAATCCACGTTAGTCGCGAACGCAATCTTCAGCATATTTGTCGGTGGGCAATGGCTGCATGAAACTTCAGATGTATCCCTGTACCATAAGCATTCACTTCTCCCAACATCATATCAGGCTAGCATTCACTTCTCCCAACATCATATCAGGCTAAGTGGAGTAATGAAAGCTTCCACTAGACATATCTGATACAGGGCTAGGCAATGATCTTTGTGCTTGCTAATTGCTATTAAATACCCAGAGTGGCGGTGCCTCTTCGACCCACTCCGATGGACAGTCATGAAAGGATAGGTTTCTTGATGAACATCCACCATATTAACCTACTAAATTTGTTGATATATGTGTCACTCATGGTTCAGATAAGCAATCACATCATTCTTGGTTGCTGGGAAGAATGACCAAAGGAATCAAAGCCCCAACCAGAGCACAAGAATGCAAGGTCTGCAAGAGTTTGATATTAATTGGTCATCTGTTGGAATTTTATCAATTTACATAGGCTCATCATCAGTCCAACAACACATGTCAAGATCCACACATACTCCAAAGCAGAGTCAAGCATCCTCTGCAACGTAATAAAGGTTCATCAGATTGATGCAATATTTGAGACTGCTCAGATCCAAGTGATGCCCAGCAATTATATGATCTGATCTCTGTGCACATGAACCATAGTAAATATGGTTTTGTTTATCGAGTTTTATTGTATGGTCAATACGTTGGGCCATTCCTCTCTAGTCTAAGATCAGCCACTTCCTTTGAGTAAAATATCATAGATAATCCATTAATAAGAATGGCATTACTTCACCCAAGTCATCCTCCTCACTGATAGTGGTGTCTGTAAGCATATCACTTTTTATGGGTGATTCATATCCACTGCTTCTCAACTGACACTCCAACTCATCCAATGTACAATAGATTTCCTTTCTTTGTGGGTGAAACTTATCTCCCACAACAAACTCATGAACTTCACCATCCACCTCAATCCAACTGAAACCAGGAATTTTCTCCAATCCACTCTCTTCCATTCTCCTCCTCATTCTACTAAAATCCTCCCATCTGCCTAATCCTGCATAGATATTAGATAGAAGAACATAACAACCAGCATATTTTGGTGCTAGTGTGATCAGTTCTTGTGCCGCAATCTCTGCTATCTCAATGTTTCCATGTTTCCTACATGCTGCCAACAATGTTGCCCAAATCACAACCCCAGGTTCCATGGGCATGCTTTCAATGACTGCCTTGGCTTCTTCAAGAAAACCTGAGCGGCCAAGCAGGTCGATCAAGCATCCATAATGCTGGATCACTGGCTTTATCTCATAAACCCTTCTCATGAGGTTGAAATGTCTTATGCCTTCTTCAACTAGACCTCCATGATTACAAGCAATCAACAAGCCAATGAAGGTTACGTAATTGGGTTTCACGTCCGAGCATTGCATCTGCGAGAACAGTTTCAGAGAATCCTCTGCAAAGCCATGAATTCCAAACCCGACAATCATTGAAGTCCAGTGCCCCACGTTTTTGTTCGGTATGTTTTCAAAAACTTGGAATGCATAATAAATGCTTCCAGATTTGGAATACATATCAATCAGTGCTGCACCAAGAATACCATCCAATGAGAACTCGTGACGGGTTACATACCCATGAACCCTTTTACCCAAACCAAGAAGACCCAGCTCAGAAATAGCAGAGATGATGGCTACCAAGGTCCTTTCGTCTGGCCTCAGCCCCGAAAACTGCAATTCAAAAGACAGATCAAGTGCTTCACGAGACAAGGTGTTCCGCAAATATCCAGCAATCATAGAATTCCAAGAAACAATATTTCTCTCTGGCATTTCGTCGAAAAACTGACGAGCACAATCGATGTCCCCAGCTCTCGCAAACCCATCAATCATGGAATTCCAAGAAACAACATTCTTATGAGAAATTTCGCCAAAAACCCGGTGAGCGCTCTCAGTCCTCCCACATTGAACGTACATGTGAATCAGAGAATTCTGCACAAACACATCATATGCAAATGGGGTTTTCAAAACAAAGCAATGTATCTGTTGGCCTTCTTCAAAAGCACCCATTTGGGCGCACGATTTGAGGATGAAAGGGAACGTGAACTTATCGGGAGGAACAGGAGTTGAATCACAGAGCATCTGGTAGAAGAGCAAGAAGGCCTCTTCGGGCCGGTTGATTTGGGTGTGGGCTCTGATAATGGTGTTGTAGAGAAAAGAAGAGGACTTAATGGTACGATCGAAAACGGAAAGAGTGTAATCAATGTTGGTGGGTTTTGGGATGGAAGAGTAAAGAGAATGGCAGCAAGATAGGGTGATTTTACAAGGGATTGAAGGGTTTTGATGGAAGAGGCCTGTTTTGATAGATTGAGCATGGATTTGTTGGATTTCTCTGATGTTGGTGCAGAGATCAAGGAGAGAAAGTGAGGGTTGAGATTGGGAGGAAGACATCTTCGATTCAAGGGTTTTCACTAACAGTCTTGAATCTTTGTTTTTTTTTTTTTTTTGAAAGGTCGTTAGAACCTTTCCCGGCAAAATGAGTACTGGAGGATAGTTTGAGTGTAAATGAAATGGCACCCCCCAAAGGCCTATAAAACCAAATTAGACCTTTTGTTCTTAACCGTCCAATTGATGCCCCGTAACTAAACAGATCATCTTATTTTATTTACGATTATATAAGAAGAGGTCGTGGATGAAAGTACTAAAAATAAAATTATAAAAGTGAGCTCTATCCGAAGATTTGACTCGGGATAGTGAATGAGTAAGGACTTTGGACCTTGATGATAGATGATTGTTTTTGGCAATATATATTAGTTTGGCAAGAATGGGGTTCTTTATTTTATTTGTTTAGCCGGATTGGTTGCAAAGTAGGGCCAAACTGGCCAGTGCATCTGTCAATTGGGCCGCATTGAGGCTTAGATTGTCAAGTGGGTCAGAGAGGCAAGTTCTTGTCCAAGGTGTTGGGTCCAGCCCGCACTGTCGATCCAGCACCTATTAGATGGGCCATAGCTTACAAGTCATGGACTGAGACTTGATTTTGTTATTTGCACACATTTTAACTCCAGGCCCATTGAGCCGTGGACCAACATATGGTCAAATTTAGGCCTTAATTTACAACAATTAATTGGCGAGCGTGGGCTTCAATTTCAGGTCCGCCTAGCTAAAAGCTAATAATGGCCTTGCCTTAAAACGTGGCCCTATTCATCCATTCTATTAGACTAGGATACAACTCAAAAGGAGGGGAAAAAAAAAAAAGGAAAAAAAAGAAGCAGATTTATGTTTCCCTGTGATGGGCCCTCCATGGACCCTCAGGCAAACTACCAGTTTGACAGTGCCCCAAGTAAGATCCTTGAAATGAATCAAGTTAAAATGATGCACTTATAGAACTGTTGAATTCTGTCGCTCTAAAGTCAAGGGTGAGGATGATCTCATCGCAGTGATGATTGCCCCAACACACACAGGGCCTCTGGCTTGCATGCATCCATGTGGGGCCCACAAAGAACTGGGGTGGACCTATTGTGTGTGGTGCCATTCCAGGTGTTGGGTTCTTCAAATTGGTATTGGTATCACAATACAACTCTGTCATAACATGAAAATATTGCATTAGACCAAACTTTTGGTGCTATGATTAGATAATTTGCATTCCCTCAAGAGGTAGTAACCTGAACATGCTAGAAATGAAAAGTAGCCCTTGTTGTACACAATATCGAGTGTTGGATGGAGTACAATACATGTTCAAACTATTGCTAATATCCCAAACAAAAGCCTCTCTAATCACCACCTTTTACGTGAAACACAATTAAATAGAAACTTCGGTGGCTTCTCATCTTTTGTGCATATATAGATCTTGAGATCAGGACCCGTAGAGGTAGAGCTCACGAATGTTCATTGGAGAAATGAAGCTTTGATCCCCATCAAGCAATTTCTCTGCAATGATGACATTAGCCGCTTCTGTTGGGTGGTATGCGTCCCAAAACACATACTTGGAATGGTCATTACACAGCACAGAGCTTGTGTCCTCAGTGCGTCCTTTGAAGCAAATGAATGGAGGGAAGTTTCCACCACAGCAAGGATCATATGCGTTCTCAAACCCTGAAAGTGTCATAACAACATTAGCACATCCATACTCTGGTATAAGGGATTCTACTTTCTCAGTAAGTCTTGAAAAGAAAAATCTCACCATACTCTTGATAATGGGTTATGATCCCTGTAACAATATCGAAGGAATTTGCATACACAAATACTACGCTGGGCCCTAATTCTTCATTTAATTGATACAACATCTTCCTTAGTTTCTTATTGTATCCCTGGACTAAATTATTCACATCCGATGAACACCTTCCACTTGGCAACAGGTTCAACGCGCGAACAAATGGTATACATCCAAGAGGTCCAACTCCGACAACAACAAATTTCCTTGCCCCAAGATTGTGCAGTCGCTTGAAACAAGAACAACCATGAGTCCATAAGCTTCAAGTTGACATTTTGCTTAATGACTCCAAAATTCTAGTTAAACTAACATGAGACTGTAACTTCAAATTTATTATGAATTAATAGCCAATAGGGGTTTCTTACCTTAAGTTGTAATGTCAGGTTGGAAACCATGGCATCTTGGAGCATTGTATGGGACAGCTTGCTTTGTCCAATAAGAGGGATTGATGGTTCAAGGTAGTCGAAGAAGTCGTTAGATCCAATTGTTAGAGAGAAAATTGCCCCGTTGAGTAATTTCATCACACCACTCTCTCCCATCATAGTTCTCATGTAATCTTTGCTTTGCTCAAAGTACTCTATCTGTTTCCTCAATGGAACTCTACCTACCTGCACAAGGTTGAATAACAGCTGAGAAAGTCCAATTAAGTATAATGAGAAAAGTATCTTACACGTTAGGCTCCTCTAATATGTTAACTGCCTGTTTGCTTGCATAGAATACATAGGAACTCATGGCATGAAAGATTATTAAAGAGGCAAGTGTGAAGGATATGAGGTGAGGGGTGAAAAATACAAGGTAGTATTGTAGGGGAGTTCACTTGCTGGTCCCTACTTTTATATATATATATATATAGAGAGAGAGAGAGAGAGAGAGAGAGTCTTTATGGGTTAAACGTACAAACAGGTACCCAGTCTCATCTAAGATTCCAGAAGCTCCTGAAGCGTAATTAACCCCATTAATAATCCCAAAGCTCCCTGTCTTAGGAGCCAAAAAGGGTGGAGGGAAGGACTTTGCTCCAAGTGCTTGACCTGAATGCAAAAACCATTGATCATATGGAGTAATTTAGAAAGAGTACTTACAGCTTTCACTTAATCTAAAACACTGCATCCAAAGGCCCTATTGAAAAAACGATGAATAGAATTCTAACTAATCATCCCACGTCCTAGCATAGATCCTTTGGAACACCAAAACGCTCAAACCATTGATCATATGGAGTACCCGCGATTGGTTAGTACTAATTAGGAATCAGTGCAGTATCACTAGTACCCCAATTATCATGAATATTATTCAACTGAAACCCTTGGTGCATGTTTGAGATAAGAATGACTTACTAGGAAAAGCACTATTTTACATTACCCACAATATCAGATATCGTTCGACCATTGGTGAATCTTCCTGTGGGTCGGCCGCCCGAAGCGGCAAAGTCGATGCCATAGGGAGGAGAGTCCGCCTTGGAGAGTGTAAAAATATAATCATTGTTTCCGGCATCCACCAAGGAGTCCCCAAACACAAACGAAGTGTAAGGAGAGGAGAGCGAGACCTGCAGTGAAAAAACAATGACTATGACAGAAAGATAATAGGAAAGAGAAGACTCCAACAAGGCCATCTGAAAGAATATGATTTTTCCTCCCTTCCTCTGTTATCCTTTCTCCACCTTCTTAGTTGTGTATATATGGAGGGAATAGTTAGTGTACTTGGAGCACGTAGTTTGCATGGTCTGTGAGAGCAGGTAGACGTTGGAAGAAGTCTTCGGAGAATGGGTCCGAAATCATATATGAAAGATTGCGTATTTGGGCAGTTGGCTTCATTTCCATATAGGAATAGGACCCAAATCATCTTTAGATGAACTCGAGCGACCAGCACCAGTAAAAGAAGAGAATCTCCTGCACAAGAAAGGGGGTTGCTTTGGAAAATCTGGGTTCCAAGAAACAAACCCATGGGGTTAGTACAACAAAGAAGATGATGATTTGGCCATACGAAAATCTGAAGATTGTGGAAGTAATGATATCAGTTGTACAAGTTGTTTCTCATTCAAGCAGTTCGTCGAACTCGAACATATAGATTGCCCTCGAGATCAAACTAAAAGGTATGATCTCTCCTTTTGCAAAAGATGAGAATAGTTAGAGCCTGTTTTTTTTTTTTTCAATGAATTGAATTCTTAGGAATTACGATACTTTGTATTTTTAAATGGTTAAAAATAAGGAATCAATGGTCCAAAAATATCAAATAATCTTTGTAAATTAAATTAAGTGAAGATTAAGAGTAAATGCCCAACTATAATACTAGTAATTCAAATCTTAAAAAAGTACGTAAGCCCTTTTGAGGTAACAAGAATAGGATGCAGCTTGGCTGCTAACAAAAAGACCAATAGTAACTGTGATGTATTGTAGTTGGACTTGGCCCAAGTATGACTTTGACATGGCTTTATAGTATCATACTCATACCCAATCATACAAAATAATTTTTAAGGGATATGCATCATCATTTTTATTTGTATGCGTAAGCGATTCGCATGCATAAAGTAGATGTAAAAATGATGCATAAATAAGCCTATTTTCACATTTACCCATGGTAAATCATTCAAACCATGAAGGAAGATGAGCTGTTGCAATTTAAGTATAGTGAAAACCACGGTCAAGATAGTACGTGTTTTCTCGCATGGGGCTATCAAAAAGTTTTATTTATTTATTTATGTTTACTTTTGTGGGCTCCTTTTTCGTGATTTGAACAATTCATGTTCTTTATATCGCTAAAAATAGCTAAGAAGACAAATTTCTCGTCTTAATTCTTTATGGATGTTAAGAAATTTATGAAAAAATTTAAACCGTTGATCTAATTTTCTAGACCTACAGGGGCTGTAAACTCATAATCCAAATTCCAAAACCTTCATCATCTTTCACGGCTAAAAATGGTAAAATATGTTGCCTCAGTTTTTCATGGATTTTGAGAAATTTGTAAAATAAAGTCCACAAAATTAATCTAAATTCATAAAGTTGTGGATGTACTTAAATCCACATGTGAAAATGATGATTTTGACAAACATGAAAACGTGTTTCACACCTGTATCGTTTATATATATAATAGATTCACCTGTGTACCATTTATGCATGGGAATCCTTATGTATGCACACAAATGATCCCTAAAAGAGACTCATTTGAGATGCTTTGGATATATCTATTGCAAACTAATGACAATGCCATTGAAAAAAGTATTTATATGTTTAGTTGATTGCGCACCAAAAAAAGAGAATAGGCCAAAAGGGATATGTAGTGGTAAGGATAGACACAAAGAATTACAACTTATCTAGGGATTTGACTCGTAATAAAACACTTGAAATAGAATAGAATGGAGAAACATGCACGATTCATGTAGTTGACCCAAACATAATTGAGACAAGTTCTAGACGATGACAAAATAATGTTAATCTTCTATTTTAATATATATCATACATTTTATGTAATATATGTTTTTTTTTAAGAAATACATCGATCATGTTATATAGTCGGGTCTCTTACCATTTATGTTTGGACCCCAAGTGTACTTGTACATGGTGAGGGTGTTTATTTTTTTTAGTAAAGTTTATGACCACTAGGCCATTGTAAGAAACCATATACCAATCCAAAAGCTTAAGCTTATAGGTGGAATGCCTATAAAGACATGTCAAACATATTATTTACGCGATGTGAGATGTGGGACTTCCCAACAGCTATGACTATCACTGGGATTACAATGACACTTAATCAAGTGCAATCTTTTCAAGGCTAATGAGTTCCAAATGGATTACTCTAGCTAGATAACTTATGTCAAGAAGGTTAAAACAAAATACATCAAAAGATACATATGTCAGTGATTACAGCGGCAGACCCAGAATTATTATTTGAGGGTGGCTGATAATGGTCAATTAAAAAGGTCAATCATTACTTTATTGTACTTTTTTCACATTAACAATTGCAAAAATAAATAAATAAAAATGTATAGCATTTAAATAGATATAAAATATTTAACAACACCAAGTAACATTCTCTCATCAAAAGTCAAATCTCGATCCATGCATCAGCCCATTGTTCTGAATTGTGTAAGATTGGCTCACCACTATGATAGTTTATGACCTCAATCAAAATCGCAATCGAACTAGATGTTACCATCTCATCGGTGGTCTACTTTTTTCTTGCAAAAGCTATGGTTACACTCCATAAAAAAGGGACTTGTTAAATAATTAGGATCATTCAATAATTAATCTAACTAACATGTGGGTTATTTTAAATGGTTTCATGCATCAAAGTGGGGAGGGTGGGAGTGGGGGAGGGAGGGTGTGATGGGATGATGGGGACTAATAGATTTTTTAGAGTGGCTACCTACACACTACAAACCACTCTCTACACACTGCATTTAAAAAAAAACACAAAAAAAAAAAAAAAAATTCCTAAACTACCCTCGCCCTCTCCTTCCCTCTCTCTACCTTCTCCTCGTAGCCCTCCTGCCCGCCCTCTCCCCTTCCTCTCCTCTCCCTCTTCCTCTCCTTCTCCCTCTCTAGTTTCCTCTCTTTCCCTCTCCCTGCTCGTCACCCGCTGCCCACCCACTCTCCTTCTCCCTCTCTATTTCCCTCTCCCCGCTCGTCATCGACTGTAGCCCGGTCTCCCTCTCCCTCTCACAATGGAAAAGTAAATGGAGAAGAAGCAAATGCTTTGGATGTAAAAAAAAAAAAAAAAATTGCCATTGAAATCGGCGAATCTGATTCGTTTGGCGACACAGGGCCGAACAAACTCGATTTGTTCGGCCCTGCGTCCCCAAACGAACTTGATTTGTTCGGCCCTATGTCACTGAACGAATCAAATTTGCAGATTTCAATGGCAGGTTTTTTTTACATCCAAAGCATTTGATTCTTGTCCATTTGCTTGTCCATTGTGAGAGTGAGAGAGGAAGGGGAGAGGGTGACCGGGCGGCGGTCAGCGACGAGCGGCGAGAGGGAAATAGAGAGGGAGAAGGAGAGTAGGCGGGCAGCGACAAGCAGGGAGAGGGAAATAGAGAAGGAGAAGGAGAGGAGGGAGAGGAAGAGGAAGAGGGAGAGGAGAGGAAGGGGAGAGGGGTGAGCGAGCGGGCGGCGGACGACGAGGAGAAGGGAGAGAGAGAGAAGGAGAAGGCGAGGGTAGTTTATGAATGTTTCTATTTTTTATTTTTTTAAATGCAGTGTATAAAGAGTGGTTTGTAGTGTGTAGGTAGCCACTCTTTAGAGTTTTTAAATGGGGGCTGAGCAAGACGAGCTACATAGCTCTAATGCGATTTTCACAGGACTTGAGGCGGGGGAAGCCCCCAACACCTTTAACGTGGGTTCGCCACTGAGTGATTAGCCCCCAACACCTTCAACATGGGTTCGCCACTGAGTGATTAGGCCTTGTAAATCAAAATCGAATGGAACAAAGAAAATGAAATTAAAAAATGGGAAAAAACTAAAAGAGAGGATCAGTTGGGCTACTTGCAAGTATTGCATATCCATTCAAATGAGAATCATTGTATTTCCAAAGGCATGTTCGAGACAAGAAGAAAAAGATCCCAACAAAGGGTCCAGTACTCAAACAAATGAAAATCCGGGATGTAATTCCCCAACTCCCTTCGTCTAGTCTTCCACGCATGTCTCAAGATCTGGAGGACTCAATCTGGTTGATGCAGGTCCCACTCGTCGTCTCAGACATGGAAGCTCAGAAGCCAAAACCGAGACAGAGATGAGGATGGGCGTACCAAACAACACGAGACCCACAGGCACCATCCACTCCCGCTCATTGGCTGCATGGTACTCGAACCCCCACCACACCAGGGTCGCGGCCCCGACCGCACTAACAAAAACCAAGCACATGCAAGCTGCCCACGTCTTTGCACAGTTAGGTTTATCCACTAAATCTTCCCCCATGTTTTGTTGTATATCTAACCAAAAGCACAAGTTCCTTCAATTTCTTTCCTTCTGTACTTCCATCTTTCGCAAGTGCAGATGAAGATGGAAGGCCGGCCAATATAGACCTTCTGTACTTCCTGTTGTATAAACCGTCTGCAGTTGCGTGTAAAGTGTATAGAATATAGATGACTCCCGTTCTTCCACATATATAATATATGTTATTCTAAACTTTTTTTTTTCTTTTGCTGAAATAGTGATTTCATTATAAGGAGTTGATTGCTACAACAGGAAGGTCTACCTGGTGAAAATAGGCCCTAGTTACATCAATATGGTGTAGGTAGCAAAGTATGGTTGACCAACCCCTAGGTAAGATAACCAAACAAACAAAAGGACCAAAAAAGTAAGACCTCCTAGCTACTACTTTCTCTCTTAGCACTGTTACACGGAGCCTCTTGATCAAAAAGTTCCAGCTGTTGCAGTCTGAGGAGTTGCTGGTGTGAGTCATGACGTGGATGCCATGCCCTGTGTCCCGTCCACCCCGTGTCTAGTCACCACTGTAATTTGCGTAGCATTGTCCCCTTCCTCTGCTGGAAGGTGGAAAAAAGAACTGGTGTATGCCTGGTGCACTTTCCTTTTCCTCACTAAACTGGAGTTTGATGTGTGGTGGAAGTGCTGCTAGATCGGCAGCGTCTCCTGGTATCTCATAGTGTGCCAGCATGTCAGCCACCCTATTTGCTGAACGTTTGCAATAGTGTATTGGCCACTGTGCATAGGAAGAGAGCATATCCATCGTTTGTTTCCATTTGGGCATCAGGTCCCAACTGAGATGTCCGGACTCTCTGATTGAAGTTACCAGAACAAGGCAGTCACCCTCCAGTTGAACTGCAGACTTTGGTAGGCTGGATAGGTGATGCAGTCCCCTCTGAAGTGCAAGCAGCTCAACCTCCAGTGGGTGGGATGCTCGTACCAGCTCGCCAGTGAATGCCATTAGCAAGTTACCATTTTGATCTCTTGCCAGGCCCCCAATCTGAGCTTTTCCCGGATTGATGATCAAATGCACCATCGAAGTTCATCTTGAACCGGCCCGGCGGCGATGGCAGCCAGCGGTCCGTTGTGATGCATGCTTAATTTTGACCCAGGGCCTGCGAGCAACATTCCAGTTGATGATGCCAAAAAGTGTCTTCGGGCACCACCGGTCAAGTAGTGAGTAATTAATGTGAAAATAGGTTGAGAGGGAGGAATTATAGTGGTTCAGTCAATGTGACCTACGTCCACTTTTAGGTGATGATTTTACTTCTCCAATGTGTAAAGGTTACAGACTAGGAGAATACAGAAAGATGTGATAAAGACTGATTGGAATCACTTGCCCCCCAGTGCCGGTGGGGCTCTATGTTTTATAGTCTTCCCCTAACAGATGGGGACGACTCTTCAGCAACGGATACTTCGTTTTGGCGGAGTCTCCGAACCGCCCTCAACAGACGAGGCAGGTAGGATCTCCTCCGCAGGACTTGGTAAAAGCAGGTTAAGGGAACAATGCGCTGACTTCGTCACTTCGTGGATCCGGACCCGACTTTCAACGAAATGATCTGGGCCTGGGCTTATCACGGCCTTGGGTAACTTGGGCCTAACCCACCATCATGGACTGAGTCACTTGGGCCTGACTTGTCATTGTGGACTGAGTCATTTGGGCCTGACCCATCATTTGCCCATCAATGTCCCGCGTTCAAAGAAACTTTGAAAGAGGGACATTTCAAATATTCAAGCTCTTTCTCTTCTTGCAAGAATGGAAACCCCAGGTTCCGGAGTGCAGACGGCGATGGGTTTCAAGGTGTACGGTCAGGAGGCAGCCACGTTGGAAGCTGGCGTTAGAGTGGCAAAAACCATGGGTGTCGACGCCGTGGAGGGAGCGGCAGCAGCAGAGCTGGGCGCCAAGTGGAGAGGCAGCAGCGACCGAGCTGGGGCGCCCGGCGTGGAGAAACAGCAGCGACCGAGCTAGGCGTGGAGAGGTAGCAGCGGGCGAGCTGGGGCGCCCGGCGTGGAGAAGCAGCAGCGACCGAGCTAGGGCGCCCGAGCGTGGAGAAACAGCAGTGGCCGAGCTGGGCGTCCCTGGCGCTCGGCGTGGGGAGGTAGAAGCAGCCGAGCTGGGGCGTGGAGAGGCAGCAGCGGCCGAGCTGGGGCCCGGAGTGGAGAAGCAGCAGCGCCCGAGCTGGGGCGCCCGCACGTGGAGAAACAGCAGTGGCCGAGCTGGGCGTCCCCTGGCGCTCGGCGTGGAGAGGCAGAAGCGGCCAAGCTGGGGCGTAGAGAGGTAGCAGCTGCCGAGCTGGGGCGCCCGGGGTGGAAAAGCAGCAGCGCCCGAGCTGGGGCGCCCACGCGTGGAGAAACAGCAGTGGCCGAGCTGGGCGTCCCTGGCGCTCGCCGTGGAGAGGCAGAAGCGGCTGAGCTTGGGTGTAGAGAGGCAGCAGCGGCCGAGCTGGGGCGCCCGGCGTGGAAAAGCTGCAGCGGCCGAGCTGGGCGCCCAGGGAGGCAGCAGCAACCGAGCTGGGGCGCCCGGCGTGGCGGAGCAGCGACCGAGGCCGAGATGCCTGAAGCACCAGCCGAGATGGAGACGACAGCAGCAGCCGAGGCCGAGATGCCTGCAGCAGGCGAGGCCAAGATACCGGCAGGCGATAATGTCGAGATGACTGCAGCTACAGCCGAGATGAAGGCAGCAGTCGAGAATGCCGATATGACTGCAGCACCAGCCGAGATGAAGATGGCAGCAACAGCCGAGGCCAAGATGCCAGCAGCAGGCGTGAATGCCGAGATGAATGCAGCTACAGCCGAGATGAAGCAGCAGAGACCGAGCTGGGGCGCTCGCGCGTGGAGAAGCAGTAGTGACCGAGCGGGGCGTGGGAGGCAGCAGCGGCCGATCTGGGGCCCGGAGTGGAGAAGCAGCAGCGCCCGAGCTGGGGCGCCCGCGCGTGGAGAAACAGCAATGGCCGAGCTGGGCGCCCCTGGCGCTCGGCGTGGAGAGGCAGAAGTGGCCGAGCTGGGCGCCCCTGGCGCCAGGTCTGAGGAGATAGCAACAGGGACAGCAAGGGCGCCCAGCTAGGCGAGGCAGCAGGAGCGCCCAGCTAGGCGAGGCAGCAGCAGCAGCACCCTGGGCGACCTGGAAGTGACCTGGGCGAGCTGCTTGGGCAAGCCAGGGCTGCCTTGGGCGAGCTGGGGCTGCCTTGGGAGCTCTGGGCGAGCCTGGGAGCTTTGGTCGCTATGGAGGAGGCTGGCCTTGGCGTGCAGGCATCAAGAGGCGCCACATTAGGCGAGCTAAGGGGGTCTGGTTGCCCTGTGGATGCTGGGTTGGCTCATTTGGGCGGCCAGACAGTTGGATACACTAATTTAATGTAGTCCCTCGGGTTGCAGATGACCTGAGTTTCAAGATCCTTTTGAGACCTTGCTTTTGGTACCCCATGAGAAAGCCGCTAAGCTGGAGATAGGCTGCCTGTTTGAGAACAGCGCAGAGGTAGGCCAAGCTTTTTCGGCGACCCGCGAGAGAGCCGTTAAGCTGGAGATAGGCTGCCTGTTTGATAACAGTGCAGAGGTAGGCCAAACTTTTTTGGCGACCCGCGAGAGAGCCGCTAAGCTGGAGATGGACTACCTGTTTAAAAACAGTGCAGAGGTAGGCCAAGCTTTTTTGGCGACCCGCGAGAGAGCCGCTAAGCTGAAGATGGACTGCCTGTTTAAAAACAGTGCAGAGGCCAAGCTTTTGACGACCCGCAAGGGAGCCGCTAAGTTGGATATACAAGCTGCCTGTTTGGAGACAGTGCAGAGAGGCAGGTCAAGCTTTTGGCGATTCTCGAGATGATTCACCTCGCCTATACCTGTTGATTTCCTCAGCATTCATATATTTTTGAGCTTTTGCCATCAGTTCTGGCATGCTCTTTGGCAGGCGCTTCATCACCGAGAAGAGGAAGCTCGATGAGCGAAGGCCTCCCAAAAAGGCTGTCATGGACACCTTGTCATCAGGCTCTTCGACCTGAAGTATCTCCTCGTTAAAACGAGTGAGGTAGCTCCGGAGGCTCTCATTTTTGTCCTGCTTTATGCTGAGCAGGTGTGTGGCAGGCTTCTGGTGGCGGCGCCCTCCGATGAAGTGCGAGACGAATGACTTGCTCAACTCTCCAAAGGTGGCGATGGAGGCTGGGGCGAGGTTGGCAAACCACTGCTGAGCGGAGCCCTTCAGTGTGGTTGGGAACGCCCTGCACATTATCTCGTCAGGGATATTATGCAGCTGCATTTTGGTTTTATACGTCTCTAGGTGGTCCAGTGGATCCTTCATCCCATCGAAGGTCTCCATAGTTGGCATTTTGAACTTTTGAGGAAGTGGGTAACTCGCCACGCCGGGCTTAAACGGTGTGTCCGTTCGTTGCACAAGGTAGTTGATTGTTTCTGGTCCCTGTGCCTTCATGGCATTGAAGACATTGCCCAGTTGATCTTGCATTGCTTTGATCTTTTCCTCCCATTGATTGCGGGGCTCCTTGGATCGATCGTAGAAGTGACTCCCCACTTCTATGCTTTGGTTTTCGTCCTCCTCCTCTTGGAAATGAGGTTCCTCCCTATTAGAAACAGAGGGAGGATGTGGAAGCCCGCCATGGTTCGCTCTACCTGGAGGCGGGGGTCCTCCAAGCTGGGTTCCACCGTGGGGTAGAGGAACTCCGTGATGGGCGCGACCTTAAGGATCGACCAATAGCACTCTAAGAGGGGCGTTGTGGGGAGCTCCCTGGGCGCCATGTGGATGGCCGCCCGGGCGAGGCACTCCCCTGCGAGGAGCTCCCTGGCGAGGTGCTTCTTGCGGTGCTCCTCCAATTTGCACTCCTCCTTGCCCCGCGAGTATAAGTTGTAGGATCTGCTGGTTTTGAGTTACCAGCTGCTGCACTATCGCCAACATTTGTTGAGGAGTGGGATCAGGAGCGGTAGCCTGGTGGAGGATTATTTTCTTCCTCTCGCCTGGGATTATCTTCTTGTCGCCTCGTCGATCTGGTGGTGGTCACCATAGTTTTTGAAAATGGAGTGTTATGAAGTGAGAATTTGAACGTCTCCACAGACGGCGCCAAACTGATGATGCCAAAAAGTGTCTTCGGGCACCACCGGTCAAGTAGTGAGTAATTAATGTGAAAATAGAGTGAGAGGGAGGATTTATAGTGGTTCAGTCAATGTGACCTACGTCCACTTTTAGGTGATGATTTTACTCCTCCAATGTGTAAAGGTTACAGACTAGGAGAATACAGAAAGATGTGATAAAGACCGATTGGAATCACTTGCCCCCCAGTGCCGGTGGGGCTCTATGTTTTATAGTCTTCCCCTAACAGATGGGGACGACTCTTCAGCAACGGATACTTCGTTTTGGCGGAGTCTCCGAACCGCCCTCAACAGACGAGGCAGGTAGGATCTCCTCCGCAGGACTTGGTAAAAGCAGGTTAAGGGAACAATGCGCTGACTTCGTCACTTCGTGGATCCGGACCCGACTTTCAACGAAATGATCTGGGCCTGGGCTTATCACGGCCTTGGGTAACTTGGGCCTAACCCACCATCATGGACTGAGTCACTTGGGCCTGACTTGTCATTGTGGACTGAGTCATTTGGGCCTGACCCATCACCAGTCAAGAATAGCTTTAATAGATTTTTTTCCATTACATGAGATGGGTGGATTGGGTGGTATTGGAATAAATATGCATTCCTGGTTTTCCAAATGTACCACATAAGGATTCGTCCCTAGACGTCTGCTTTCTGGTGAAGCCTTGTGCCAGAGAACCAAAAAGAGACAGATCCAACAGTACGAGCAAAGGGACAATATGCGCAAGAAGATGATCTATTGTTTCTTCTCCTTCCCTGCACATAGGGCAGCAAGGGTGAACATTTGGATCCCACTGTGCAAGTCTTGCTCTAGTGGGTAGTTTATCCATGAGAAGACGCCAGGTGAACATCTGATGTTTGGGTAGGACCTTCTTTTTTCCAGACCAAAGCCCAGGGGAGCGATGGATCCTGTAGTCGAGGTTGCAGATGTTTAAACATGGCTTTGAAGCTACAAGGACCCGCAGGTTCACGAAGCCAACAGCGAATATCTCTTGTGCCCAAAGATCGCTTGCACCGTTTCTGGGGGCCAGAGACTATATATTTAGCAACGGTTCGTTCCAGCAATGCCCGGTTGGTGTGGGTAGCAGACTAGCAGCAGGCGGTCTACTGTCAATGCATTTTGGTTTAGGGTGGATGCGAGAGAGAGCATGTTACACACCGACCCGAACTAATCGTGATTAGAACTAATTAATTGAGATTAATGTTAATTAAGCATGAATAATTGGGTTAATCAAGGTTAATGACTAAAGAGAGGCAAATCAGTCTCAAATGATACATTAAGCCTAATGAAATGGATTTGGATGAAATTGAATTGATTAAAATGAGTTTAGACTCAAACAAGGTAAGCTAAGGACTTTTTTGTAAATACTGATTTTCACGTATTTTGTCAAATACGGAAATTCTTTATACCAACGTGTGTATCTCGAAAAGTACGTTAACTTTCGTAATAAGCGTGATTTCATTTGACCTCAAATGGGCTAAATGAAGCCTCATTTGACCCAAAGTGTAAATATAATAAATAAGAGGGGGCTTCGGTGTTAGAGTTGCACATATTAGAATGAAATGAAGAGGAGAGAGTCATTCTTCATTCAACTGAAGAGCAAACCCTTGGCTCTCAATTTTCCTCTTTCTCTTCCATTTCTTTTCATCAAGAGTGAGAGTTAGGAGTGGTTGAAGTGGATTTTGGAGTGAGGGGCTTTATCTTCATCTTCTTCCTCAAGTGTTTCCAGCATTGTTGAAGTGATAAAGCTTGGAGGAGAGCTGTAAATCTCTTTACTTTGGACCACAAGTAAGTGATTAAGTGTTTCATAGGATTTCCAAGTCATATTAGTGGCTTTGTGATGATTCCTAGCACCAATGACTCATAGGAGTTCATTTGGATGTTTTTATTGATTAGGGTTTGAAATTGGGGGTTTTAGTCTAAAGCCAAGCTATGTAAAGAGGGCTTGAGTTCATTGGCTTCAAGAGAGGCAAGTGTAAACTTTCTTTGTAATTGTGTTAGTCATTATAGAAGTGTATGGTAATTGCATGGATTATATATGCACTCTACATTGATTTTTGGATTTATTATGAATGCTTAATGAAGTGATTAAGGGATTATTAGAAGTGTGATTATGAATGAATGTGAATGGATGATATATGAGGGGGAACAAGAGGTTCCAATGGTTTTATGCAGGTTGTGGAAGTTAATG